>CM060959.1:88806215-89406215 GCA_030765055.1 Mantis religiosa
CTGACAGGTATTACACTTCAGGAAATTTGAAGATCCTTAAAAGGCAAAGGACAATTTTCTGTAACAGGTTTGGACACTACTTGGTAATAAATGGTGCTCACTTTAAACAGCTGTTGAAAAGGTAAAGACAAAAAGACACAACACTTTAACATTCTTTTCCTTAACTTCCTTTTTTCTTTTTTCTGGTGGTAAAGTTCACTTATGAGTTATGGCGAGCAGAGTTCAAAAATAAGGAAGACCTGCCATTTAAGAACAACCTGATGCAAAAATGAAAGTCAGTTTTTATTACTAATGGGGAAACATAAAAGTTGCTTAGAATGTTTTATAGATACAGCATGACATTTCAAGATGAGAAAACTTGAAATTGCAGCAACAAATATCTATTAAGTTAATTTATGGAAATTAATTGTTCTTCCACACTAACCGCATGTAGGTTTGGATAGGTAGCTCAAAGGTTAAAGCAACCAGATGGAGACCAGGAGATCTGTGGTTCAAATTCCGGCTATGGCATCGAATTTTTTAGTTTGACTCTACCTACCTAAAGAAATACCTACTTTGAAAATAATTAATACTACAAATAATGTTATTTATTTTACACAAACTGTATATTTCAATATGCTCTACACTTTTTGTGCATAAAGTATTTATCTATCTCCAATGGTTTATGTATAAATTATACAAAATTTAATGAGAATAAAGAGGATTACACAGATCAAGATCTACATTTTATTAGTCATCTAAATATCTAAAATACATGCTATTTTAATAAAAATATTTGCCTGACCCAGTTAAACATAACCTGAACTCAAGTGTAAAATTTTATATCTAACTGTTCATTTTTAAGGGAATGTTCTCTGTCCCACTCGCCACACCCACATACACACCAAAGTGTATTTCCTAATGAAATTTTGTTTCAATTTTTGCATAGAATGCAATTCTCCATCTACCTAATGCAGGTAAGTGGTAAAAAGGTAAAAATATGTCTTGACACATCTGCATAGCCTAAAATGTAAATGATGTACAACATAAATGCAGCATTTAGCATTTCTAAAGGCAAATCCACATTATAAAGTTATAAGCAACATTCAGCATGCAGTTACACAAACCATATGAAACTGCTATTTTGCCTTCACTCTTTTGCCATACAAATATACTACCATAACTTGCAGGTCAAGTGAAAGGATCTAGTGAGACCATACTGAAAGTAGGTTTATTACCCATAAAAATCATGTGGTAATGTTTCTGTGACATTCATATTTATAAAATGTGGCTCTACCGTGTATTACACATAATACATACAAAGACATTACAGTAGATCAGTGCATACTATTACTATCAGAGGGAATTAAATAAAGAAGCGTACTGTAAGAAAATTAGGATA
Organism: Mantis religiosa; assembly: GCA_030765055.1. Classification (NCBI taxonomy): domain Eukaryota; kingdom Metazoa; phylum Arthropoda; class Insecta; order Mantodea; family Mantidae; genus Mantis; species Mantis religiosa. Next base: position 88,807,597 of record CM060959.1, read on the forward strand.
GTTTCAAGAATGACTTCTGAAAGTGATAAACCTCATTAGATATAAATAAATACTCATAAAACAACTGTCACCCCATTTCTTAAGCGGCTTTGTGGACTTACACCATTTTTCACATTCACATTTTGCATTTTAATAATCTCCATTCTTAGATAATCTTGCCTGGTTGGTTTAGAGAACAGTGAAGTTTAGAAAGCAGGAAAATGAACATATTGCCCAATTTCTCAAAATTATGCAATGAAATCTATACAGATTTTGTTTAAAAATGATAATCATGAAGATTACTTTATTTCTACAAATGTTCATCTACTTTGAAATCTCTTTTAAGAAGAATAAATCCACAAAATGGTGTAACATTAAGCATTTTCTCTCAAGCAGTATTCAAAGAAGTATAAGTTTAGCAATACTTTCACAAACAAAATTAGGATATAACTCCAGAGCCTAAGAGCAGAATATTACAATAAAACCATTATTCTGGGATTATATTATGGGGTTGGTGCTTTGTCTCTCTTTAGAAGTCCACTTATTTGAGCTTATTTCACAACATATGTAATTCATTTGGGAATGCATATAGTAAAATTGCAATTTTAAAATGCATTTGTGAGGAAAATGACACTGAAAAAGTGTGGCATGTCAGAATTTAAAGAAAAAAAAAAAACTGTACAAATTACATGTAATAGCTAATAGAATAAGTTTTTTAAATTATAAAATCTTTTAGATTTTATTGCAAAGAAAAACAAAAAGGTCTGCATTTTGACCCTTAATTCTCTTTAAACATGCTCTGATATTTTAGGACTGTTTTTTTTTTAACCTACATAAAGAAATATTTCTTTTACCATAATATTTTTACAGTGATTTAAGAGATAACAGAACAAAAGCATGTCAAAATGTTGATAAGTGTAAGCTTGAAGGTTCAAAATAAAAATGACAAATGTAATTTAATGTAACAACTTAGGCTTTCACGGCCGGCATCAATCCAACTCAAATGTAATTTATTTTAAAAGTTAGAGTCAGACTAAAAAATTCAATGCCATAACCGGGATTAGAACCACAGATTTCCTGGTCTCCATTCGGTTGCTCTTAACCATTGAGCTATCATGAAAACATTCCATCATGACACTAAATTCTCAAACTAACTCTTATTTTTCTGGGTAAACCACTAGATCTCACATACAATGGAATACATATATTTTGTGATGACTTACTGTTTGTAAATACTTAAGTTTCCGGCTTCATAGTTTAGACCACTATTAGTTCAACTGATTGATGGCTATGACATTGAATTTTTCAGTTTGACTCTACTTTTCGAAACCTTGCCCTACACATGGCTAGTGTGGAAGAACAATTAATTTCCTTAATTTATTTTAATTTGTTATCTGAAAATAGAAAAGTATTACAATTTGCAAAGTTTAGCATCATTTGACTTTTAACAATATTTAATATTTCATTTATATGTTATCCTGGCTGATATTAAATATTCTTCTTTTATAACTTGAGTTTCTATTTTAAAGTGTTTTTAATGAGAAGTTATTTGCTTAGCTTTTGTTTATTAATTTACAACATTACCTATCTGAAATGCTACACAAATTTAGAGGAATTAACTATGTTATAGAAAATAATTATTTTAAGTTTATACAAATAAGAATAAGCAACATGTAAATACTACTCATAAACATTATATAACAGATTCATTATTTTGAGGCCACGCCGTGGCTTAGTGGTTAGACCGCTTGGCTCTCACCAAGGCGGCCCTGGTTCGATCCGTGTGGTGGACAACACGGCGTTGGGGCGGGTTTTCTCCGGGACCTCCGGTTTCCCCCGCCATCTCATTCCACCAGTGCTCCATCTTCATCTCATGTATCATCAGTGTCACCGCCTGCGGTGCCGTATGTAGTAAAAGCGGGCGTTAAACACTACACACACTTCATTATTTTTAATTTTCACTGTAATGCAGATTGTTCATAACTAATTCTCCTTTTAGTAATACTCAAAGCATCTACACATTTACCATGTATACAAATATGTAGGTACTTGATAGCACTTTTGGATTTACTACCTCTCTAGGAACTCTCTGTGCTGCACAAGCTCCAAAATTGACATATTACATCCAATTCCCCATTGACTTTTTCCCTCTTTCTCTTCCCTTATTTTGCCCTTACTTCTTTCTTTTTTCAGGAGTTACATTGTTTGCTACTTTATTTTAATGCATGTAAAAACTTACTTTAATTTTATATATAATTTCTAAATTTGCACCTGGCAAGTATGCTTGGTTGCCTCAGTGCCCGGGCACAATGTTTGTAATTTTTTTTGTTATTGTATTATCTGCCTACTTTTGTAATTTTGTATTTGATCTATCGCCGAAGACGGCGATGTTTTAGCCATCGTGGATATGTCATGTGTCACGTTAAGGAATGCTTGGAAACATATCAAATTTTAGAGCTTTATTATTTAATACTTATTTCCTGTGTCTTGACTTGCTTGCATAGCGTGGTGGTAGCATGTCTGCCTCACGTTCAAGAGGTCCCAAGTTCGAATCTCGGTCAGGGTGAGTTACTTGGATAATGTTTTTTCCGGGGCTTTCCTTTATCCTAAAAGACGAATGTCCGGTAACTCTAAGCTCCATGGACCCCGGGCTCGTTTGAGCATCATTTCCCCCATTCCATTCATCGTCCGATATGACTTAACTTTGGAGGACGTAAAATTAAAAAAAAAAAAAAAAAAAAAAAAAAAAAAAAAAAAAAAAAAAAAAAAAAAAAACATTCTAAAGTCCTTATTTCTGCTGACCCGTGAGAACAAGGTAATGCGAGATTTCACATGACATCAACTTGCTGGTGGCTCAGGCTGATTAAGTGCAGCTGATACTTGGATGTGAAACAGCGTTCTGTGTCAGCCAAAAGTTCTAAAAGTATGGGAAACGTTTACTAGCTTTTTGCCGTGGGATTGCCAATTTGGCACTAGGAACGTCATGTTGGAAGAATCGCTACTTAACGGCTGATTATTTCTGAAGCTACGGGTCTTCTAGTTTTGGTTCTTTAGGGGGTCACGCTTGATCTTAGAAACCAGGGTAGACATGCCGCCCACTAGCTGACGCTTATCTACACGCATCATCGACCACACAACTCCTAAAGGTAAGCCCGCATGGGACTTTGTATAAATATGTAATTATTGTTACACCAGGCTACAAAGTAAATTGTAACATTATGGTGTAGTCGCCCAAGTTACACTACTTAACGTAACAGTACGATGTCTAAGGTTTTTTTTTTTTTTTTTTTTTTTTTTTTTTTTTTTTTTTTTGTAATTTACGTCCTCCAACCTTGTCATATCGGACGATGAATGAAATGTGTGAAATGATGCTCAAATGAGTCCGGGGTCCATGCAGCTTTGGATTTACCTGACATTCGTATTTCAGAATAAGGGAAAACCCCGGAAAAAACTTATCCAGGTAACTCACCCTGACCAAGATTCGAACTCGGGACCTCTTGTACGTGAGGCAGACACGCTACCATCCACGCTACCGAGGCTGGCATCTAAGTTTTGTTGAAAATAATCTAACAAGTACTTTTACTGGACTCCTCAGTTATTCTAATATCTTAATGATTAATCCCTTCTGGAAGAACAAATGTTAAATAAACAATTTAAAACAAGAATGACGTATTAAGGCAAAGGCCCATTTATCCATATTTTATGCACTGGAACAATATTAAGTGAAATGCAATTTCATAATTATTCGCATTGAATCGGCACATCTGTGCTGGATTCTCTGAGGCAACATTTCGGAGCACAGATGTTAGTTCTCGCGCGTGCGCCAGTAAAGTTAGGCACAAGTTTCAACAAAAGCATTGTGCCATATGGAGTAGTAGTGATGCTCGCATCGGACGCACGGGTCATCGGCAAATGCTTAACGAAATGGTGAAGGGTACCGCATTCCTTTATTAGATTAAAGCATACAATTTCGTCTTACAACGCAATTTTAAGGGACATTCCAATTGGGATTTTAACAAAAGTTTATGAATTCCGCTTTGCATAAAACTATTCTTTAAACCTGAAGAAAGGGAGGAATAATTGCTGTTTTCCTCTTTTTTCATTTGATACAATTTATCACCAGGCGAACAACTATTAAAGTTTAAACAGCACCACAATTGAGATCTTGAGAGTAACACATGCAATGTGCTAACTAATTCGTATACGATTTCGTAAAATTGATTTGTTTAAAAATTAAAAATGTTCCATGCGCATTCAATTACAGCTCCAATGCAACATTCTGATATACCTTAATGCGCGAGCTTCAATTTTACAGAAATACTTCTTGCCAGTCTAATTAAATTATGCATTTCTTTAAACAAATACATACACGTTATAACAATGTAATATTACCTTAGTAACTTAAAATATTACATCGCAGTGTAACAAACGAAAACACCAGTTACTACTAGTCTATGCCACTTATCTAACATTTGCACACACGTCACTGTCAACTCAACCGGCTGTCTCTTAGGATGGCGGTCGGCCCACTATATTGGAGGGCCCGAATGCCAGGCGGAACGATCTCGAAAGAGGTGTCTGGGTCCTGCCGAAATGGCCCTTGCCTTGCCCGGCTATTGTCCTTCAAGGCGCCTGACGTCGGCAACTAGGTTTGTGGCCGCAATGACAATAATAAATATCGCGATGACCATTTCTGTCTCATGTAATGCACGTAGGAGCAATGTTTGCATAATGATATTCCACATTAACTTTTGCAATTCTTAGTAACTTAGAAAATAATTATTCAATGATTTCCCCCCCCCCTTGTTCTATTTATACTCCGCCTTTAACTGCTATGATCTTATCGGCGGCCGTTCTCATTTGGAATATACTGAAGGTGTTAACTCGTTATCTTTGGTTTTTAATCATTAGATCACGCGTACATTCACACTCTCACTCATACTTCCAGACAGATGGGGAATTATTTTGATCGGAAAAAAAAATCCCCACCTCCACCGCTGGAAATCGAACCCGGGACCCCTAGCACGGCAGGCAGGTGCTCTACCGACTGAGCTACGGGGCCAGTTACTGTGATCTTCTTTTACATTTGTTTTCTCCTTTCTTACTGGCACGACACTAACGCAGCGGTTAAATAATACATTAGAAAAAAATGTCTCTTACGATTGATTTGGAAACCTGAGTTTATATAGCCCTCGGTAGCATACTAGCGTCTCTGCCTCACGTTCAAGAGCTCCCGAGTTCGAATCTTCAGGGCGAGTTATCTGGATAAAGTTTACCGCGGTTTTCCCTTATCCTGAAAGATGAATGTCGGGTACCTGTAATCCCTATGGACTCTCGGTTCATATGAGCATCATTTCACCCATTTCATTCATCGTCCGATATGACTTAACGTTGGAGGACGTAAATAAAAAAGTGAGGTTATGTAAGCACTACAGAAAAAAAAAACTGGTGTTGCATTCACTGATATTCTCTACTCACTTTTCCACCAACTTTCTTACAAAAGTACATTTCTCTTTAAACTTTAGAGACAGAATATCTTTATGCATCTACATGCTCATTGAAGGTATAGGAACAATACCTACAATGGACGAAGGACGACAGTCAATAATTTTAAAAAGCAGGTGGCTATGTTATAGCTTTAAAATTTCATGTTCTTTGTATGACCACTTGAAGAAAGTCCACAGTTTAAATCAATAACAAGAAATATCTGGAAAATAGTTAAAGCTAAAAAAAAAAAAACAAAAAAAAAAAAAAAAAACTAAATCACGTGCTTTAACAGCTTACATTTGGTCTGTAGTGCGATTTTATCTATTACACTTTATTAATTAAATAGCAATTCGGAACGTCTTCACAGACTATTCCCCGAAAATTCAGGGTAACATCTGTCACACAAATATCTTAAGTAAGTGATATTTTAATGAACATCGTTTTAGGAATTTTAGAACACAAAAAATAATTATTTTTCCACGTAAATAGTAGTTTGGAGGATTTGAAAATATGGAAGACGCTGTAATTTAATCGACGTTTCCTTTTTTAAGCAATGCTATACACGCACACAGACTTTTTTTCTTCTAAAAATACTTTCTTTTGGATTCATAGAGATTCAAAACATGTAACTATAGATAACAAAAAGTAACTACCAGAAACAAAGTTTTGCCCGCCTCGGTAGCGTAGATGGTAGCGTGTCTTCTGCCTCATGTTCAAGAGTTCGAATCTCGGTTAGGGTGAGATACCTGGATAAGGCTTTTTCCGGGGGTTTCCCTTATCTTGATAGACGAATGTCGGGTAACTCTAAGCTCCATGGACCCCGGACTCATTTGAGCATCACTTCGCCCATTTCATTCATTGTTGGAGGACGTAAATTAAAAAAAATTCTATTCGGAAAACATCGCAAGCATTCGATGACGCTCGTTCACAATATACACTTTGATACCACTCTGGCTTCATTTCAAAGCTATGCGATAGATAGGGAGATGCTTTGCGGCTTGGCCGTATGCATGGTAGCCGAGCAGTAAAAAGCGTATGTCTCGTAAGTGGACTAACATAAGTTCGAAACCTTGATGTGCATTTTTCTGTTTATTACTGTTGCTTTAATAGGAATGCCTTATGTTTTTATTGCAGAAGATAAATAATATTTTAAACACATTTATAAAAACGCAAATAACAAATTATTATTGTTCTCAAAATAAATGCAAGTTATTAGAAAACGACCTTAATATTGGTTGTGTAAACACTCTGGCTCATTCATCTGTTATGAATGGTGCTGGCGTATGCGAAATATCCTATAGTAAAAATTTCACCAGGCATTTGATCTCATCCATGCCTAGCAGAATGATGGGTGTAAAAGAAACAAACGTTTTACACACCGGATACTAAGTTAATTGCCATTTTTATTTGATTTTGCATATAAGGAATAAAACATTTATTTCAGTTAGTTTAAAAACAGAGTAGAGTGTTTCAGTTTTTTTTTTTTTTTTTTTTTTTTTTGTGAGCATAAGTGCCAAAAAATAAACTTAAGCAATTGGAAGTTATATTACAATGTACGTAACGCACATTTCGCATTACTACAAATAAAAACTAAAAATGATGTTCGGAATTCGAACCTTTGAAGTCTAGCTCCTATAAATCTATAACCGCTCGGCTATCAGTACACGTCTAGTAACTGAGACTCAATAATGAGAGGATTCAGTAGAATGTAGCTTAAGAGATGCGTTCCGGGATACCATTGTAAACCGCCATAAAAACGACGTGGAATTTGTATCTATTTGGTCAAAGAGCGTATATTTCCGGTAGAACTGTGCTATGGATTTGTTGATAGGATGTAATATTTTCTCTACTCGCTATAGCTAAGTAGTAGAGAAATTAAAAATTCCAAAGCATCCGGGCGTACACCCAAATCCTTGTCTTAGAATGTTTACTTACCGTTTGCAGCATACAACTGCGAGATGGAATGAAGCAAACAGAAACAGCAAATGGCTGCAATTTCCAGTGGCTGTGACGCCATGATTCTTCAAAAGGAAGGGACATTCCTGCAAGAAAACAAAAAATACATGTAGCATTATTCAATAACAAATATATGTGTACTTAGGAAGGAACGAAGTTCCTTCCATTTTACAGCCGATTTCTTAAATTACATTATTGATGCATATTTGGGAATAAACGTCAATTTACACACCTTGGTGGGGTGTATAAAACATTAACTTTCAGGCGCAGCTTTATAAAAAACAAGATAGCCGATAAAATGTTCACAAACAATGATATGACATTCCTGCAGAGAATGTTTTTGGATTTCGTAAGAATAATCAAGAAAGAGGCTGCTATTATTATCCTTTCTCAAACTCCTAAAAAGGAGTGGAAGCTACGCAACCTCTAAAATACCAATGATTAGGCAGAAGACATTTATGTTCCCTCGCTTTAATGTCTATTAATATATTCTCTGGTTACATTCTAGGATTCTATCAGCACGTGCCAGGTGAATCAGTATTTGGATTCTTCTTCTGAAGTTTCAACACGAATATTTTCAAGAAAATTCCGCCCCCCCCCCAGTTTACATAGAACATTTTTCTATATTTTCTACTCTCTCGAAAATAACTTTACTATTTTCGTTAACATACAATGTACTTAACATATTTACATAGCTAACAAAGGGCATATCTTTCATTAAGATGGCTTCTCAACTTTTCGAGTCAATGACCATTTCTGAGGTATTTTATATACACATACTTTATGTTTAATTAACTACGATATCCAATGCTACGATGCCACCGGTGTGCTGGAATTTCATTCCAAAGTTCTCTTACATGCCAAGTTAATCTATTGACAGGAGGCTGTCTTTTTAAGAATACTTAAAACAATTGATCTGGCTCAGATTTGAACCCACGGCATTGGGATTATAAGCTAGCACCTATCCACTTGAACCAGCTTGACGAACATATTTGTTGCAATTGCTTCTACCTTTTCAGCATTCTATCACACGTTGTTTTCGAAACCTTGAATCACAGTTCTTTTGTTTCTCGTGATGTCATATAAAGAGTATAGAAATTAAAAGCCAGTAGGATAGGTTATTAAAGATGTAACTACTCTGAACCTACAACAGAGCGTATAATAATACCATTCCTATTAACTTCTACAAACATTTTCTCAATTAACACGACGTAGATAGAAAAATGAGTTTTTATAAGATTAATTTATGGAAGACGATAGGAAGAGAAAAGAGAATGTGACTACGAGGTTCTCTGGAGCAAAAGAGACAGGTATGGCACTGAAGAGTTAACGTAACGCAATTAAATCGTTTCTTTAGCCCTTCTGGAAGCTAGGAATAGCACGGAAAGCTATCAAGCGTTTTAAGGTCATGGATCTTCCCGAGAAAAACGGATGTCAAGAAAAAGATAAATAAGACGAACAAAAACAACAGGAAAGTTTATGAGGTATTCGGTCGGTTACGCTCTCTGGAATAAACAAAGGGAATAGCAACTCTGACGGAGAATTGCATGCGAAGGCTGCAATAGATGTAATATAGCTGTAATAAAATAACAGAAAAGAACGAATGAGAGGAACGCGCATGACTAAAGCATAGATGGATGATAAACTCAGAAGGAAGAAAATAATATGAAAAGTATTTAAACGTCTGAATATAGCTATTCAAAAGAACGTATTGCACGTGTGAAGGCCATAAACCTAAGTTGTGCGCATGTTCATGCATAAAGCGCGTAACTTCAGTCTTCACATGTTAATTACGACCTATAATTTTTGCTTCAAAACGGAACTTTTGATCGAGTCAGAGAATAGAAAATAGTACTGGAACCAAATAATCTCAAAGATGTGAGAAACGAATAGGTGCAAATAAAGAGATAGTAAAATTAATACTGATACCAACCTAAAACACCAGTACCTCAAATTTAAGCAATTCAGCTGTATGGAACAGCAAAATTAGTGGAGAGAAAACCTCAAAACGTACGATTCAATGTGCCAACGTATGTCAAGAGACGTGAATCAGACTTGAAAAAAATTCAATGCCAGGGCTGTCTTGAATCAAGGATACTGCAGATTTCCATGCCGATGCCCAAATCTGAGATGCCTCAACGCACCTTAATTAATGTTATTGGGTGATCCATTTATCTCTGTAAACTTTCAAGATGAGCCTCAAACATGCCGAGATATTGTTCTGTTCCGCTTTGCTTTGTTTACTTTATTGAAATCCTTTTTACCACACATATATGGTTGAAAACAGTTCTGAAGTACAGTTTAATTAACTTGAGCTGGCAGCTGAGTAAAGGTGCACACTAAATGGAATTAGTCTGCTACCAATCCTTAAAGGAGACTGAGGATAATTTGTACATGTACAGTAGTTGCTACATGCACCATCAATGGCTCCACATGTAATAAATCATCCGCAGTCTCCTTTCAGGATTGGTAACGACTAATTCCATTTAGTGTGCCTCTTTACTCAGCTGCCACCTCAAGTTAATCAGGGTGTACAGTGTTTTCATTTTCACCAGTCCACTCAAGGTCATCCCTTTGCAGCCGTCTTCCATTCCAGTACATTTTTTAAATTTAAATGTTAGCTCTTTTCTACATAACAGTAGTTTCGTAGTAGAGGAAGAAACCAATAACCAACCACTAGAGGTTGTGAGGTGTTTTTACTACTCGCTTTTCTAATTATCTCGCATACATGCTGGCTAGATACACATAAAATCTTTTTAATCAGAAAAAAAATTGTATATACGATCCCACTTGCTACAAACTGTGTCATTAAAAAGCCTATACACTATTTGTTTCCTTTGATTTTGCACTTTTGTTCTCAAGTAAAGCTATTGCACAATTTAATAATTTGCTTCTGTTATTACCCATAGTAAACACTACACATGCACAGAAAGTTTGCTCAACTTTTAAAAGCATGCTATTTCATTTAGTATCCGTTTGAATCGCCTTTATTCACGTCCTTAAAACCTTGATATACAGTATTATCTTTGCCTACCTCAGTGTTAGAGGCCCCGAATTCGAATCTCTGCTGCGATGGGTTCCACGAATAAGATTTTCTTTGCCTAGTTTTCTTTAGGTATCCTGTGAAGACGAACGGCGGATATTTCGAAGATCGACCGTTTTTATTTAGTAAACTGTTCTCCTTGTAACACTTCGGGTAGCCAAACTACCATACCATCAGTGATATGTTGTTAAAATATTATGTTAACATAAACTGTCATTTTATATAATATACATATTTACAAAGCATTAGACTGTAACATACTCAATAGTTTAAGCTAATCAACGTTGAACAAATGGCTCAAATAGATAAGTCGAGATACCTTAGCACAAAAATTAATACTTTCTGTTACATTCTAATACAGATAAGATTTATGCTTCACAGGACTATTAAACGATCAAGGTCAAAGAATAAAATATGTTATTGAGATTGTATTCTAAATATTTCTTCTGCACACCATCTTGTATGTTCTTCGTTATGACTTATAAGGCATTTAAACAGTTATAAGGTAGCTTCATTAAGAAATTCTACAGTTATTTAACTAGTGAAGATTTGGTTGCCTAAAACGGGGTTCCTTATTATATTTTCAACTGAGAAGAAGGAAATATATTTTTTTCGATGAGTGTTTTTGGTTTCATATCTCGTTCATGTTGTCTTGGTAGTAAAGTTGTATGTCCTGCCTTAACTATATTAACTCCTCTACAGTTTGATATATCTATTTGTTATTGCAGTCATCGAATATAATTATATTTTATAGATAATGTTACCATTTTAATCTTACTTTGGTAAATGCTTATTTATTGATATTTAGTTACGCTTTAATTTATGCAACAGCTAAGTATGAGGTGAAAGTTAATGAAGTTTATAAAACTAACAGCTTAGATAACCGAACTCCAAGGTCAATGTTGGTGACTTGGTTACTGGAACCACCATGTTGAACACACATTGTAATTATTCCTATTTTCTCTTAAATTTATCACCCTTAAAGAGAAAAAGGTATGCAACAACATGCATTACGAGGCTTGATCTCGTATTTTCAACCACTAGTGCACTTTCCACTCTTGTATCGTAATATACAGTAAATGTACAATAATGTGCAGGATGCCAATGTAATATCCCGACCTAGGGAATAACTGTTACATAATTCATGCTTTAAGTAGAAAATAAAACTAAAAGACATAAGTCCAAGTATAACATGTTTTTTCTCACACATAAAATATTAATAGATAAGTCTCCATGGTAATTATTTTTCCCTGCATGTAGAAGTGAGAGAGTATATGATATTCCTACAGTGTATACACAGTAAGGAACTTTTACTGCCGAGGTTTTATAACATGCATGTAGCAAGTTCAGCGACTTGATGTTATAATGTGATAATTTCATTCACAGCTTTTGTCCTTCCGGTGCGGAGGTGTACGATACTAAGTAGGCCTCAAGTCTCTTTTGATGCAAATAAACAAACCCAAATAAACATTATTATTAAAGAATGTTCTAGCGAATTGTCCGTTTTATTACAACTGCTTCTGAAACCTTACTCACAAGGAAACACTTCTCAAGATTCTATTTTAATAGGCAAGAGAAGGTATGATATGCCTCTTAAAATTAGATGTCGAATTAAATTCCTCTACCTCAAACCATACTTTACACAGAACATGCATTTCATAAAATATTTCTGTATTTCACTGATTTACAGAATGGGAAAATGTATGGCAAAATCTCACTAGATACGATTAGCCAATTATTTCTCAAACTCAGAATCTTAGAGCAGCTAATTCACTTGAAATAATATGAAATTTAAGGCATGCCTATGAGCAGTTCAACTTTTTCAATTAACTGCTTTATTTCTAGAATTTATAATCAGGAAGAGTAAATATTTTAAAAGTACAATGACAATTAAGTCTTTAACAAATCAAATACTGAATCCCACCACAAAATCTGCAAACTGAACAATAATACTTATTATTATAATAATTCTTATTAAGGATCAGAATATACTTTTACAAAGAACTGTTTGTCCATTACTAAAAGTAATTGTGAGGAACATGATTACAAAGGTTCTTAATAAGTTTCTGTTTTATTTTTAAATTAAAGACCCACTTTTAGTGAAAAGGAAAAATCACCGCCAAATATTTTAAAAATTTCTGAAGGTTCTGAACGTAATTTACTCAAGAATATTAGTGTAGTGGTTAACTTATTTTCAAATATTAATTACTGAACCCTTGCACATTCTCCACTACTTGCGAACGGAAAAAACAAATATAATGACCAAAATGTCAAATAGAAAGCTACAAATATATAAAAACAACACAAGTTTTGAAAATAATCATCTTATCTGATCAAAAGTGACTTATAGCTTTACTTAAGCTTCCCCACCCTCCTTGTTTTTAAAATACTACCTTCTTTCGAAACCGAATGAGTTAAATGCTTGCTAGTCCTTCAAGTTGTAAAACCTACATTAAGCATTAGAACTAATAACAATAGCAGAATGAAGCCTTACAACAGCGAGGTAGAGGAGATCCTGATGTCACCGCAGATGCAGTAGCAGCCCTACAAGAACATCCGTACGCCGCCGAAACCCCGGTCACACTGACATCGATACTGCCTCTGATTGCAGCCGTTAAAACAATTTTTCTGGGAGGTCCCATCGCTAGCTTTTGTTTAACGTGAACCCCACGTCCAAGATCAATTTCGCTATTGTAATTCACACAAAAACACTTACTCACGTGTCCACCGCGGCGCCGGTGGTCTTCACTTCCGCTTCGCGTGCGCAATCTATGATAAGTCCTCTCGATGAGCGATAATCTTCTTTTCCGTGGCATAGGTCCGACTTGGAGGGGGGGGGGCACGTTTTGCTCCCTAACTTATAAACCAGAAAATCGCCCCCAAAAATTTTGCTGAAAAGGCTTAGCACCCAAAACTCCAAAAATAAGTGTTAAAGCATTTAAAAAGACAGAAGGAAGTTGCAAATGATTATGTTTATTTCACATGCACCGTTCAACTGTTATTACGTTCAACAATGATGACACAATCTAAGTTTCAGCGGAAATCGTATCAGACTTGGGGCACAGAAATAGTAAGTACGGATTTGGAATCGTTCTTGTGTTGAAATATATATAGTTTCATTTCCTACAATGGAAAGGTCTTTTGTACCTTCAATATACCGTTTGGTACAAAATGCAATTCACTTTAACCCACACTTTATACACATGCGCGCTCGTGCACACAAATAGGTACGTTTTCTCTTTCTTTCTCAAACCCGGCAGAGCCCTATGTACGTTTAAAACCGACAGTTACCATGTCAGTAGATTTACTGACATGTGAGAGTCCTGCTTCACCTTCTTTTTAGAGTGGAGGGTTATTTCTCTCTACTCTCAGTGCAAGGAAAGGGATTGGGATTTCATTACGGAGGGGATTCGGTACGTAGGCCACCATGCTGGGCCCATTGTTCTGTCCCCAAGTGGGGGCACCCCCGGGAGGAAGGATGAGGCGGAGACAAGAGGGCGGCCGACCCAAGGAGCCACGACAGTACAGAGGGCAGGATCCCTACAGGTTACTTGGACAGAGACTTCCCCCGATAGGCCAGGACAGCGAACTCGCTCCCCAACAGCGGGACTGCAACGAGCCCAGCAGCCGAGGCCTAATGGTTCCAGGCAGGCGATCCGAGCCCCAAAGGTCCCAGGCTGGGGGTCCCGAAATGGTTCCAGCAGAGGAGCAGAGACCGGCGACCGACCTACCGGAGGAGGAAGCAGTTTTCCTCAGAGCATATCATCCTGCCATGCAGAGCCGACGCTTCTACACTGAAAGAAACCACCAGGTGAGAGATGATAATGGAGATGAAATGGAGGGACAGGAAATTCGGGGGATGTAATTAACCTACCCAGCATTCGCCTAGCGACCCGGGAAAACCCCGAAAAAATCCATGGGTCAGATAGGTCGGCCACGGGAATCGTACCCGGGCCTTCCGAAAGCGGGCCACAGACGAAACCGCCTGAGCCATCCCGCTCGGTACAAGGAAAGGGACTGTGCCATCAAGAAAGACGAGCAACGGTGTATTCCTACTTCGCAGGGAGCTGACACTACGTCAACTCTGAAGGCAAAGTGAGCAGGCGTACCGGGAAAAATTCCAAACACTGAGATGTTTACCTGAAGTTATCGCACATACACGCGAGTCCAGTGTCTGTGCACACCCTTCAGATGCAAGAGCTGACACTACGCCAACTCTGAAGGCACATATATGTACATGGCAAAGTGAGCAGGCGTACCGGGAAAAATTCCAAACACTGAAATGTGAAATGTGTAGTATTTAACGCCCACTTTTACTACATACGGCACCGCAGGCGGTGACACTGATGATACATGAGATGAAGATGGAGCACCGGTGGAATGAGATGGCGGGAGAAACCGGAGGTCCCGGAGGAAACCCGCCCCAGCGCCGTGTTGTCCACCACAAATCTCACTTCGCGGTCACCTGGGATCGAACCCGGGCCGCCTTGGTGAGAGCCAAGCGGTCTAACCACTGAGCCACGGCGCGGCCTCCAAACACAAAGATGTTTACGTGAAGTTATCGCACATAAACGCGAGTCCAGTGTCTGTGCACACCCTTCAGATGCAATCTTGTCTGCTGGACAGCAAGGTGTCATACACTGGCAGGCGCATGATTGAATATTGTGACAAGGATAAAGTTGGCGGAATCAAAATCCCTTTGTGATTTCTCAGTAGATATCGCCGAAACTGTTATAGCACTTAAATCCTTCAGGTACATTTGAATCAAGGTCATTAGAACAGTTGTTAATTTTATTTCCTGTCATGTTTTGCACAACACGTATCATTCGCAGCTGTGTTGAGGAGGGGGCCTTATTTTATATAATGTGATGTAAACCAAATCTATGAATATGCCGTTATTTTTATTTATATTTTCATTCAGATTAATCATTATTAAACTAACTTGACATTGAGTTTCATTAGGAATTGCAATAATAGTATCTAAAATTACACATAATTCTATATAGCTTAACATTGTGATGAATTTAAATCTGTGGTATATATTATGTCAATGGCCTAATTTTACAGACTGATCACGCTTCACAAAATTAGTCGTATTACCATATACTACTTCTAATATAGAAATTACTTAATGCGAAAAACTTTCCTTTAATTACATAGTTTTTTTTTAACCATAAGACTAAAAGAATTGATAATTATTGGAAAAAGGAATGGAATACTGAAATAAGAAGTTCGAGGTTAATAATAGGAACATGACAATGAGACATCTTTCAGCGACAGAACATTACTGATGCTATGTTTGACATAACGCCTTTGCCAGTTGAGTAAATCATCTTTTTAGTAATTATTCCCGTTGTACAGACTGATCACACTAGAAAGTTATTTTACCATACACAGCCTATTATTGTAATAGCCATTCTCTCTTTTTTCGTTATGAAAATTGCAGAAGATAGGACTGTTTAGCCTTATTTTCATTACTTGAAAAATATTACAATAAATAATTACGTGGGTATAAACTTAATGCATTTATTATCATTAAGGTTATTTTTTATGATTATGCACCCGTATTGCGTATAAATGGCAAACCGTATATATCAGATGCGCAACTTCCAAGTGCTAAATTTGTTTTTCGCCCCTTACTGTACGCCAACTTACTACTTATCAACCGAAAAAATGACGATCGCAGCGGTGGCCACTGGAGTTCAATACGCCTCAACGCTCTGTGGAGTAATTATCGAGGGAAGAGCTTCGTTGGAGAAAAGTTACTTAAAGTAAACCGAGCTCCAAGCAACAGAAACAAACAGTGCTGCATACTAACTTTATGAGCGCAAGATAATACACTTAGTTCTTTCTCTGGTGCACCTTAAACTGAGAAGGATGCCGTTTGTACCAGGCGCAAGTGGAGAGCTTGAATCTGGAAGTGTTATGTACCCTGCCCTCTATCGGATCCTCCTTTCCCCTTAACCCTCCCTCTCGGAGCACCCCCTTGTGGGGTACAGGTACAAAAGGCCACTGTTCCAATCGCCGAAGTCCCCATCTATACCTTGCTGGAAGCATACGTACAAAGCCACACCACTGTAAAAATTCACTACTTAATGATTTTACTGGAAAAAAACCAAGATGTATTTAAAAAAAAACTGCACATATCACCATAATTTTAGTTCAGTTAGACTAGAATATGTGACACGGTCATTATTTTCTTCAAAAGGGAAATTTAATGGGATGAGTATAGAATTTCTCGCTTACACTAATTGAAATGTTTTGTTTTCAAAGCGCGCATATGTGGGAAGTCATTGCTCTGGAGATACATTCAACAGGCTATATATATATATATATATATATATATATATATATATATATATATATATATATATATATATATATGAAGTATATTCCGGGCTTGTAGGCCGTGGTGTACTGGGCTCTTTCTTCTTCCGCGGTCCACGGTGCAAACAGCACAGTTGCTGTTGAAATACCCACTAGAGGACTTCGACCTCGCCACTGCCACTGATGATGTCTGCCGTAGTCGCAGACGAAACGTCTGGGAAGAAGAAGAAGAAGAAGAAGAAGAAGAAGAAGAAGAAGAAGAAGAAGAAGAAGAAGAAGAAGAAGAAGAAGAAGAAGAAGAAGAAGGAGCCCAGTAGACCACGGCCTACAAGCCCGGAATATACTTCAACTAGTATTGACACCGGCCGTGAAGCCTTACAACCTTGAAAAAAAGGGAAGCTGTTGTTGAATTTTAACAACTCATTACTCTCTAGTGCTACACATTTTTTATTTGGCGATTATCATTTCCCTTCATTTTGTCCCACAAACCCAATAAAAAATTAAACTAATAAAGGTATTACAGCTGTCTCAGAAAGTTCCTCTTGCTTTACAGCATTTCCAGAAGACGATTGAAGGATCGAGTTGCAGTCAATGGTCGTAGCTGTGCTTAGAGTAAGATTGTAGAGTTATGAAATCGAGGGATAAATAACAAACTCTTTGACTCTTCTGACATAAGATACAAAAACACCTCACCAGTTCATGTCCATCTTAGATGTTACATTTCAATTATGCTGGGATATTTTATTTCTTCTAATGTTTACAGGCTTTGCTACAATCGCAAAATAGTCTGATTAAATCTCCTGCAGTTTTTCAGTTGAACTGTCACTAGTAAATCCGTTTGTGAAACCAAAATGTTTAGTGATATTACTAATAACCTTATTCCGTGATTTTTTTCCGCGAGTAATTCGCATATTTACTTTCAAAGCGTTAGTGCAAATAACTGTTTAATGTTATATTGCCAAATCAAATGTCTAAGTATAAAAAACTATATTTTAAGGAATATACGAGATATTTTAAATATATAAAATAAATATAAACTTGTGCCTATAAACACACACTCCTTTGTTACGGATTTTCGATACAAGATTATTCGACAATGCTTGTTTCAAGTGGGCGAAAAAAAAAAAAGAGCGCTGTCGATATTTGTCTGCACATGTCAAAAGACGTCAAAACAGTCCTCCAAAAGGAACTCTGGAAGGCGAAAAGAAGGGAGAAGGAAACACCTGCAGAGAAGCGAATGGCCAGAGTGGGTATGACTAATCCTCACTAAAGGACACAGTTACAGCAACAAAACTCATATTAGGAGGGTGGAAGAAATACGAGTATTTAATGTCGGCTGCTCTGTGTCAAAGAGCTTGTAGGCGTTGTGACTCATGTCGTTTTTCCTAGAACTACAAAACTCGCAATGTTCTCCATGTTTTTTTAACGATATTGAGTCTATTTGTACATAAACATTTACCAGAGGGACCGCTCGTTCATTTCCTGTGTTCACTGTACTCTAGAACCCCGCGCAGGGCTTGAATCTTTTTGGTGTGAGAAACGTCCTAATTTGGAGCACAGTTGGACTTAAAGCTTCGCTGAAAGATTTTTTTTCTTTCGTTTTCTTCTGCTGCTCTAATGTACAGTGTATGCGGATAATATGACAATATAAATGTTTCTAATATTCATACATTACGTCCGTCCGAGCTCTGCTGTGAGACTTGAAAGCATATCATTACTGCCCCCATGGGTTGCTGGTCCAAAGAGACTTCCCACATCTATGCATCATATTCTCTGTACATGTATTTGTGGTTGTACCACTAATACTCGGTTGCACCATTGGGGAGGATGAAGATGGATTAGATTAGATTGATTTGCGTTCAGTAGGTTCACTTGTAGCCAGAAAAGGCTGTGAACATTGATCATGTCCAGAGGTATAAAGTTTAATAGCTTATATATGTACAAAAGTTAACATAAGACACATATTATAGTATACAGGCAATATGAACAACATTATACATTAAAAATAAACTTTCAACTTGCATCAAATATTAATTAGTAATGATTTGTCATTGGAATAGTTAGATACTACTTATAGAGCTGGATACGAGATTTGTACAAGGTTCTCTACGAGGAGATAATGGAAGAGTTACAATTAGAGCCTGTAATTGATCTGCATTACATATATACAAATATATAAAAATATAGTCCTAAAATATCATTCCAAAAGCCACGTCGCTAGCTTCCAAACGGGTAGAGATCCTTATTTCTTCAAAGAAATTTTGAATTAAAAATTCAACTGTAGATTTTAACAGCCTCAGGGACTTGATTTTTTTAAAGTTGATTACGTGATCATTAGAATTTCCTGAATATAGTTAGTAGATTCTCATCGTTTCCAGATTCACCTAAAATTTAGCATGAAAAACTATCATTCCTACTCTTACATTCTCCTTCGTTCCTAGATCTGGTATACTCTCCCTCTACAACAAACACCCAAGAATATTTTCTTTTTCTTTCTAATTTACGTCCTCCAACGTTAATTCATATCGAACGATGAAGTAATGGGTGAAATGACGCTAAATGAGCCCAGGGTCCATAGAGCTTTGACTTGCCCGACATTCATCTTCCAGGATACGGGAAAGCCTGGGGAAAAACGTTATCCAGGTAACTCACCCTGATCGAGATTCGAACTCGAGACCTCTGGAACGTGAGGCACACACGCTATCATCTACGCTACCAAGGCCAGCAGAATCCTTTCTCCGATCTCCATCAAGCCCTTAAGACAATTTTTTTTTGGGAAGTCGGTGTTGAATTTTTAAAGCTGTCTCCTATCTGACTCTTCTCCTCGTTTGTTAATGTCTGCATCTATCAAATCAGTTTTTCTCTTACTATAAGTAGTCTTCACTTGACCGTCCTTACATTCACTGCTCACTAAACGTAGTGTTTCTTCTGTCCTGTAAGTTGGACGGTATTTATAAGTAATATACTAATGTCAATGAAGTATAAACTTTGCTGCTATTATTTATGAAGTTTTCCTAATGTGCAAGTATTGTTTGTATGACACTGCATAGTAACATGCAATTGCATGCAGAGCTAGAGGAATGTAGTAGGCGGTAGAAAAACAAACCTCGCAAGATTTACTGACTGTAATAAAAATACTTCTAGCAAAACTTATAACCGTCCTAAAGAGTATGTTAAGGGACATATATTAAAAGGAGAGTGTAGAATGAATTTAATGCAAAAGTAACAAAGCCCATAAGTATATGGCAGAAAGAAGAAGATAATTCGCCAATGCAATATGAGGTAAAAGTGCAAGTGGACAGGTTTATATACTTGTGATGTAATATCACTTGTAACACGAGTGTAAAGAAGTTGAACAGAATATAGTAATGACAAACATAGGTTTTAACAGAAAATAAAATGATCTAAACTGGCTGCATAATTTAAAGCTCCTGGTTAGATAGAGTCAACCTGAAAAATTCAATGCCACGGCCGGGATTTGAACCACGTATCTCCCGGTTTCCGTCCGGTAGCTCTACCATGACCAACATGCCATCCTGATATTAAATTCTCCAATTGACTCGTATGTTTTCCCGGTAAACCGATAGAGGTCCTCGTATTCGAGATACACGCCGTTTGCGGCGATTTACTATTTTAAGTACTTGACTTCCAGGCTTCATAATTAAACCATTATTACTAAATTAATTGATGGAAATTAATCGTTCCTGCATATTATCTGTGTATAGGCTAAGGTTTTGGACGGAAACCTGGAGATCCGTGGTTCAAATCCCGGCCATGGTATTGAATTTTTCAGTTTGACTATCTATCCGAAACCTTAGCCTATACACAATTAATTTCATCAATTAACTTAATAATAAAATTCCTAGAGTTTATGGAAGCGCGCACCGTTTTCAAATATATTTTAGGGGAGGTTTAAAATACTTTGACATTCATTTACGGTGAAATCACAATGTCAAATTTGTAGACGAATAAAATATTCCCTCTTTCTATTATAAGGGATGGGGAATGCAGAAAGTTAATAATCATTCTTTTTCTATGGCTATTTGGACAACCTTTACGTTTCCTATGAATAACAATCTCAGGCGATTGAAGTTTTTTCCTCCCTCTTCTGACGCAAGTTACCCCAAATCCCTATCTCTGCGCTCATAAAATGTTGACATTCATAGTTTTTCATTCCAGGATGTGGATTCCGTCTTCCTTCTACATTCTCAGAAATGCAAGTCTTTGTTGTATTGTGAACATGAAAAACGTCTTATCGCTTTATTTATTTATTTATTTATTTATTTATTTATTTGTAATTTACGTCCTACAACGTTAAGTCATATCGGACGATAAATGAAATAGGTGAAATGATGCTCAAATGAGTTCGGGGTCCATGGAGCTTAGAGTACCCGACATTCGTCTTTCAGGATAATGGGAAACCCCGGAAAAAACCTTATCCAGTGTGATGATTGCACCTTTCCTTTACGAGGCGTGTGCCTCAGTTGTTTCGTGTTTCCTTTTTTCTCCGTGTGAGCGCGTGAAGGTTGCTTTGGTTCCTCTCTCGGAAAGCTCTCCGAGCTGACGAGTCAAAGCAGTCGGGGTTCTCCTTTCACACGCGCGCACGGTGATTCATAATTGTCTTAGCTCCCGGATGCAGTTCAAAATAATGTAATAACAGGTGTTAGAGTGAAATTATAATGTGTACAAAGTTTAACTTTCGAGGAAGTTTAAGTTAAGGCACTGTAGTGTAATTGTGCAAGTAAGCTGTCAGTGTGAACAAGAGATTTATTAAAGCTTTTAAATTATCAAAGTAAGTTGTATAATTGTACCTTACCTCCGGGTACAGTTCAGTGGTGGAAGCGTGCTGGGCCCGTAACACAGAGGTCCGTGGATCGTAACCACGCTCTGCTACCACGTAACTGTACGCGGAGGCTAAGGTACAATTATACAACTTACTTTGATAATTTAAAAGCTTTAATAAATCTCTTGTTCACACTGACAGCTTACTTGCACAATTACACTTAACTTAAACTTCCTGGAAAGTTAAACTTTGTTCACATAATTTCACTCTAACACCTGTTATTACATGATTTTGAACTGCACCCGGGAGCTAAGACAATTATAAATCACCGTGCGCGCGCTGTGAAAGAAGAGCCCCGACTACTTTAACTCGTCAGCTCGGAGAGCTTTCCGAGAGAGGAACCAAAGCAACCTTCACGCGCTCACACGGGAAAAAAAAGGAAACACGAAACAACTGAGGCACACACCTCGTAAAGGAAAGGTGCAATCAGCACACCAGATAACTCACCCTGACTGAGATTCGAACTCGGGACCTCTTGAACGTGAGGCAGACACGCTACCATCTACGCTACCGAGGCGGGCCTTATCGCTTTAACCAACCACTTCCCACAAACCAATAGGAAATTTTCCTTTGGAAAGTTATATTTTCCTAACCAACATTTCTCTCGCTCATCGATCACACTGCTTTCTGTCAGAATGACCCGAGACAAACATTAAGGACTACAGATAAACAGAACAAATAGCATGAGAGTAGGGAAAATTACAAATCATTTATCTTTTCCGTCTCTTTTTCTTATTCCTTAATTAAATGGATGCTGTTCCGACCTCATTTTGCTGCTCCGAATGCTTCTTAGAACTCTCCAGAATCACCTCCTTTGAGGTTATATCTGAAAAATTTGTACTGAATTCTTTTATCGATCATTTCATTCAAATTAATTTAGCTGTTAACCTCATATTTTATCATTGCCTTACTCCGGCATATATGTGTCATTTCATCTGATATTTTTGAAATGTGAAATCATTTTTTCCTGATAATAATGACCTTATTTGTATTATTTGTCATTAAGGGGGTTTACGTGCAGTAGCACAGACAACTTCTTATGAAGTTAGTTTGGCTTTAATTTTATTATCTTTTATTTTTTTAGTTAGAAGATATTCATTACTTGATTTTTGTATAAACACCTATACTTGTACATACTAAAAAAAATATACCTAAATTAGAAGTAAATAAACATTTCTTTAGGAGGTATTACATTTCTCACCTAGATTATTCAAAGGGCACTTTGGGTAATTTCTTTCCCTTGCTGCGAATTACACATTGATCTCATGAAAGAAAGAAGCTTTTAAATACTATAAAATTGCGTGCTTATTCTCAGTAGGTACATTACTACAATTCTCTTGCCAGCGGGCGAATTCATTGCACCCACCAGCTTGGGACCAGCCTGGAAGAGAAACTTTGATAAAGTCATGGAAAAAGTCGTGGCCAAATGTGTGCGACTTGCCAGAAAACAAGACTGAAGAAGAAAAAATGAGTGTGGAAGAGGATTTTATAGACATTTTTAAAAATATCGATGGCTGTTCCAATACTGATGAAGACATTGACAATGACGGAGCTTAAAGTCATTTCCAGAGGTAGACATTATTACATCATACAGTGTTACTGAAATTGAAAATGAAGAATATTTTGAGGGACCAGATGTGGTTATGACCCACGCACAAGCAGTAACAAAGATAGAGAAATTGATGCTTTATTTCGAAAGTCAAGCCGAAACATCGCCAAATGAACTTCCAATGTTAAAGCGGATGCAGTATTCAGCTGATCGTAACCGATACACTGAACTGCGACAGCAAAAGCTCACTGCCTTTTTTACTACTAATTAGTTTGTAGCTATATTGTGTACAGTACAAATATATGGGCTATTACATACAGTGTATGCACTTTTAGATGGAAGTCTGCCAATAGTAATTTCAGAACTCCATTAAAATATTTCGGTGATGTACAAATATGACATACAAATGATGTTCAAACGAGTCCAAAGTAAGTAGATCTTAGAGTTACTAGACATTCATCTTTCAGCATAAGAGAAAACCTCCAAAGTTAAGTCATATCGGACGATGAATGAAATTATGTTCAAATGAGTCCAAAGTATGTAGATCTTAAGAGTTACCAGACATTCATCTTTCAGGATAAGGGAAAACCTCCAATGTTAACTCATATTGGACGATGAATGAAATAATGTTCAAATCAGTCCAAAGTATGTAGATCTTAGAGTTACCAGACATTCATCTTTCAGGATAAGGGAAAACCTCCAATGTTAACTCATATTGGACGGTGAATGAAATAATGTTCAAATCAGTCCAAAGTATGTAGATCTAATAGTTACCAGACATTTATATTTCAGGATAAGGGAAACCCTCCAATGTTAACTCATATTGGACGATGAATGAAATAATGTTCAAATCAGTCCAAAGTATGTAGATCTTAGAGTTACCAGACATTTATATTTCAGGATAAGGGAAAACCTCCAATGTTAACTCATATTGGACGATGAATGAAATAATGTTCAAATCAGTCCAAAGTATGTAGATCTTAGAGTTACCAGACATTCATCTTTCAGGATAAGGGAAAACCTCCAACGTTAAATCATATCGGACGATGAATGAAATGATGTTCAAATCAGTCCAAAGTATGTAGATCTTAGAGTTACCAGACATTCATCTTTCAGGATAAGGGAAAACATCCAACGTTAACTTATATCGGACGATGAATGAAATGATGTTCAAATGAGTCCAAAGTATGTAGATCTTAGAGTTACCAGACATTCATCTTTCAGGATAAGGGAAAACCTCCAATGTTTAGTCATATCGGACGATGAATGAAATGATGTTCAAATAAGTGCAGACTCCATAGAGCTTAGAAGTACCATTCATATTTCAGGATAAGGGAAAACTCCGGCAAAAACTTATCGCCTTTTGATCTTTTTACCGCCATTCTCTGGATAACCCGGATTTTCATTAACTGGATCAGTTGATACCAGTAAACGAGGTTCTACCGTATGATGAAAGTCAGTTGATCAAATGTAAAGATCGATGGCATCATTTCCTAGTGTTGAAGGTGAAAGATATTGGTGTTTTTCACTAGGCGAGAGGTGTTTATATGGACTGGGAATAGATGCACCTTGTGCAGAAAACGTGTTGGGATCGACTCTCAACTCTCCCAGGTTAAAACACCAGTGAACGTACAGTAGTTGCAAGGCATGTTTTGCTTTAAATAATTAAGAATCAAGAGGAATGTTGGCACTGTAAGAGGGCTGTCTTGTTTAACATTTCAGCACCACATGAAGCCAATGCACACAATTTTTTATGAAACTGTACACCATCTTAAGGTGTAAATGTAAATTAAGTTGTGCTCAACTCAACAGTTTTTTAATGTAAGACTTTATTTCCTGTTCTTCAAAGGCTGCATGGAAATCTCCTTCTACAGCCGAGAACTAACTCATGGTAGATTATTATGAGCACAATGCCCTTGGAACTGTGAGCTATAAAAGCACAATGAGACCAGCAGCACTCGAGGCTTTTAATGCTGGAGGTGCACATTGTGTCTCAGTACTATGATGCTGAGCGTCGAGTGAGTTGTTTCTCACAGCTAGGCGGCACTAAACGCCATCACGAAGGATGTTTGAAAACTTCCCGGAAAACAACTAACTCCCAAACAAGCAAAGTCGTAAAAGTATTCGGAGAAAAAGACTCGCCCTGCGGTAATAATAAAGTCTTTTCGCTTTAGCGCAGCAAGCCAATGTTGCACAAGCGAATTGAAGTAGTAAAAAGCATTTCAACAAAAGCAATAATTACGATAACAATAAACACCATCATCTCTGAGGAAATGAGATCACAATATGAGGATCCATTATCACTGACAATTAAGTAATACCAAAGCCTGGCTTAGCTGTTGTCAATTTTCCAGCGAACTACATGCAATATGTACGTGCTGACGTATGCACTGCGGAAACACGTGGAGTTGATATACACCTGTCAGTTTACTGCTAAGTCGGTGATACTAATCAATGGGACAGAGAAAAATCTAGCATCCGCACTCACATGTTTTTCTCTCTTCACTCCTAAACTATTATGTGGTTGTCTCATAAGTAAAGTCGGTTTTTTTTTATTTTGGTGTTTTGGAAAATTTATTGGGTTTCTTCGGTTTGGCAATGCTATTTATAAGATGTCATAGCTCGTGCTGCGTACATTACGAGCATGTATGTATCAGTTTCCAGTTGTTAATAAACAATCACAAAATGGAGGTAATGTTTGAACTTAGAGCCCTTCTAAAACACTACTGGAAACAAGATTATAAAGCCCCTGCAGCAGCTCGAAGAATATGTGAAGTGGAAGGAGAAGGTATGGTTAGTGAGCGTGTGACACAACGATGGTTCCAACGTTTTAACAATGGAGACAAAAACCCTAAAGAATTACCACGTTCTGGAAGACGTAAAGTATGGAATATTCAGGATACACACCAAGTTTTCCGAGAAAATCTTGCAAAAAAGTACCAGTAGGCTTTCAGAAGAAATTGGTGCATCAAAAGATATCATACATCGTCACATTAAGATACTTGGAAACTCATACAGAAGCTGTAGATCTGTACCTCATGAACTGACACCTCAACAGGCTGAACGTACAGTAGATATCTGTCGTCAGCTTATCCGTAATCACATGGATGATAGATTTGTCGGGAGAATTGTCACTTGTGATGAAAAATGGGTATATTTTCGAAATCTTGATGTCTTGATACAGTGGCTTGATCCCCGCTAACCTGCCAAAGTTATCATTAAAAAAATCAGCTTGGTCCCAAACTAATGTTGTGTGTCTGGTGGAACTTTGAGGATGTGAGGATGATAAAGCTCAAACATCTTTAGTAACGTCCTTGTCACTAACTGGGTTGAGTAACTAGAGCGACAATTCTACTGCAAAGTGTTGAAGAAAGACAACATTACTTTCTCCCAGAAATTGAACCTTATAGCACGGGAAATAGTTTCTATAAAGGTTCAAAGCGTGTATACTTTTTTTCTGACCACCTGTATTTCATTTGTCATAAAAATATTTTAAATATTGATATTTTACTAAAAAACGTTAGATTTTTTTTTTTTTTTTTTTTTTTTTTTTTTTTTTTTTTTTTTTTTAGAAAATAAACATTTTCGAAAAGTGTGTCATTTAAATCATAGAAAGGGGTGGCAACCTTAATCTTTGTTTACAATTATAATATTGCCATACTGCTATTAAGTCCTGTCAATCATGTTTAGTTAATTTACAGTTTCCAATAACGTTTTCGCAATGCAAGCACGTGTGTTAACCACTTCTGTCTCACCAGAAACAATCTGCTTACAGGTTATAATGATCAACAGTACTGCCGCGTACCATCACCATGGGTCCGTTAAGCCATAGGATCAAACAATTTTATGATTATTTTTTTAACACATATGCAAGCAAAAAATGTCAATTTTCTACCCACTGCTTGAAGGTTTCGATCTACAATTTAATGCTAATTTTTTAGCATCAACTTTAAGAGGATCTTTTGGGGGTTCCATTTATATTCCGTCTTTAACTGCAATGGTCATACCGGCGGCCGTTGTCCTTTGGAACATATCGAAGGTGGTAGCTCGTATTCGTTGGGTTTTAATCATTAGAATCAGGCACACATTCGCACTCTCATTCACACTTCCATCCCGCAGGGGAGGGGATCCGTCCCCTTCATCTGCCGTGATGCAGGCGCTGCGGACCCCTATCACTCGTGGTACCTCTGAGGTTACTAGAGGAACCTCGGGCCGAACATTCGATTGGGAGTTGTTCGGATTGGGTTGGACTCGAGGAAGCAATGGTTACCGATACCCGTGGGAGATCGGGTACGTCTCCGGACGGGGTTGAGGAAAGCCATTGATATTCCCGCGTACTAGCCAGAATAGCCAGTAGAAGGTGTGCTAGATCACCAGGCGGCCCCACCGAGGTATATCGGTAGCCTTCCCATTTTGGAGTTGGCGCGCGTAAGTGGCGTATCCACTTTAATCCCGTCTTGAGTCCATAGGACCAGATGGGGGGAGGCTTGTTAATCTCTAGGTCTTGCCCTATGGAAAGCCCCACAGAGGCGCCAGGCGCCCTTTTAGGACAGCTCGGTAACTCCCTGGTCGAAGGAGGCCCGGGTCCTTGGTCCTACGGGTCCAGGACTAATGGGAGTAGAACTTCTGGCATTAACATTCATACTTCCAGACTCTGGAGAAGACAGGAATCATCTTGGTTGAATGAAAAATCCCCACTTCCAGCCGGGAATCGCGCCCGGGACCCTTGGCACGACAGGCAGGTGCTCTACCGACTGAGCTAGCCAGCCGTTTAGAAGACTTGACAATGTAAACAGATAATTTCGTAAAACGATGCAATATGGCAATTAATGTATCATTTAGAAAGAAAGAAGACTTTGAAGAAATTCTTAAGAGGTGATTAATGTATGTTTACATTAATTTTATTATGTTAAGAAACTGTCCTATAAAATATAGTATTAAGATATTGACAAATTTGTTTTACTAGGCACTAGTGACCGAACAATAGGCGATCCCGGATTTGATCCACGGCGTTTCAGGGTCGGGACGATGGTTCGCAAGTTGCAGCCGAGTGTTTGATGTGAGCTTTGTAGACATTTCTTCCCTGATGTTCTCTGGCCCAGTCTACGAGTACGTCCCACATAATGAGAGATCGCCGGGGGTGAGGGGATCTTATGTAAGCTCGTAAACACTGGAAACGTTAGGGCGCCGTTTATGCTTGCTTCCTATGTCATTCGGATCTGATGGCCCTCGTTTCTCTTCACTGCTCCCTACCAGCGGTCACGGTAGAAACTTGCAGCATTCTGCTCCGGTTGCAGGGGCTCTTTCGTATCTTTACTTCTACATTTAACGGCTAGAACTGTCTCAGCAGTCCAGGCAAGTTGAAAGTTCAAGTTCCATTCTTGTCGAAGATATACTCTTTTTAAATTCTTGCATTAATAATGTCGCAAGAAAATCAGCCAAATTGTTACTAAATGCTGAAATCATGTTGTCAATCATCCTGAACACTTTTATGAGTGTTGATTTATTTCACAATTGTACTTCTATGTAACTGAAATGCAGGTGCAAAATTATTTTGAATGCGAAACAAGCAAGCATCATTGAACTTTGATCTCTTACAATGTACATGATCGCTGCAGGCTTTTCTACTGAATGCAACAGGATGTACGTAACTTCAAGCCATGTATGTATATTACCTTACTAATATCAAGCGTACACTCTACAAAATAAATGTCTTCAAAATGCATAAAAAGCTTATCATATAATATATCTGAATGGAACAAGGGTGTTTATAACCTCGTTACAGCGTAGCATTTTGTGCTTTGAGTGTAAGACACCTGTGTATTTTGAGACCCTTTTCATTACACAGTTTTCACTTTTCTTGACTATTGAATTCCTTTTAAGAAATTACTAAGCGGTGGCATTTAAAAAATACTAGCATTCTCACTCTTTTGGGGTCAAGTCTCTTCTTTTTCTGTCACATGAGTCCTGCTGTGCTAAATAGTCTTTCAGAGAAAGCTGTTGCAAGTGGAATACAGAAATATTTAGCGGCTAATTCTTTTAGTTCTGGAAATTTTGAATTTATTTTCAAGTAATTCATTGCACTAGAAAGAGGTGACAACTCTCTTTGAGATATGCAGCGATTTCTTCTTGGGAACTGTTAACTGTCAGTGAATCTGACCCACGATCATTTTCGTACATAATATTATTGTACAGCTACCACAACTCCGGCAATTTCTCGGGCTTTGAAGTAGGTGACATCCAAGATAAAATAAAGAAAAATTTGTGAAGTGATATATTTTTAAGAGTATGTGGGATGGGAGAACATAAAGTTGAAGTTTAAAATGTCCTTTACCTGCTGTAATTGCCAGCAACAGACTGAACACTTTCGAAGAGAAAGTACCATACATTTGTCGCCTTCTAATTGGTTAACATTTTGGTCTGATTAGACCCAGGTTCTTTAAAATGTTCTACTTTTGGCAATAATATCTTATGATTTTAAAATAAAATAAACATTGCAGAATACCACCTAAATATCCAAATAGTACCAGCGAATTTTCTGAGGTATCGTTCCATGTCGATAGCACGCAAGTATCGTGAGTATCGAGGAACTGTTTATAATTTCCCTGTATAGATACAGGAATTGGTGGAATACAGTACGCTTTAATCGACAGAAAAAATATTTTAAGAGTGGAGTAACTACGTAGTAGCTTTGAAATTCCGTTCTCTTTGGACAAGAGAAAGAAAACCGAATAAGGATTTCTCATTTGCGAAAAATATGTGCTTCATTCAAAGCTGCCCACCTTTGTGGCGTAGGTGGTAGCGTGTCCACCTCACGTTCAAGATGCTTGGAGTTCGAACCTTGGTCAGGTTGAGTTATCTAGGTAAATTTTTGCCGGGTTTTCCCTTATCCCGAAAGATGAATGTCAGGTAACTCTAAGCTCTATGGACCCTGGGGTTATATCCTTCACCCATTGGACCTAACGTCGGAGAAAGTAAATTTAAAGAAAAAAAAAGCAGGCAAACAAGATTCAACCAATAGCGCAATAAACACTAAAGTTGGTACTTTAAGTGCAACATCTTCCAGAGATACGACCAAAATGCCCTACCCTACCGCACTTGTTTTACATAAAAATGGTTTTTATTTCCCCAAAAATAGCTCTGACGATGTTGATTTCAATACCACATATTTGCTGATAAAATGCATATTTTGACGTTTCTGGTGATAGCTTGCGAAGTCTCCTATTTCTGAGTTGGTAAACCATAGATGGAATAAATCTTACTGTTAAAAAGAGTAGAACTTAAAGGAGAACGGCGTACCTCAAGGGTCGATTTTGAGCGTCGCCCTTTTTGCCGTAGCTATCAACGGCATCACTATAGTGCCGTTCGAAGCGGTATTCCATCATCAGCCAACATAGTTCACATTGAGCGCCAACTGCAGCTGACCATCCTAGAGTATGTCAAACACATTTCAGGCGTGAAACCATTTTCGAGAAATTCTTTGTTATTGTGATCAAATACTTACACTTTCTTCAAGTGGTAAGTCGGTAAGTGGTTTAATTTTTATTGTGTTCATACAAAAATCATGGGGTTTCAAAGACAAACCGCGCGGGATGGTTCAGGCGGTTTCGTCTGTGCCCCGCATTTGGAAGGTCCGGGTTCGATTTCCATGGGCGACCTACCTGACCCATGGGTTATTTTCGGGGAATTTCTCGGGTGACCAGACGAATGTTGGATAAGGTAACTATATCTTCCAAACTTCGTGTTCCTCAATTTCATCTCCATTACCATTTCACATCATCTCTCATCTGGTGGTCTCTTTCAGCGTAGAAGTGTTGGCGGGTATCTCGGCGCTGCATGACAGGATGATATGCTCCTGCTAAACACTTCCTCCTCCGGTAGAACGGCTCCGTGGGCCACTTCAGGACCAAGGCGGGTGGGATGTCGGTTGTGCTGGACTCAAGTGGTAGGGACCCTGCCCTCTGCATTGCCGTGACTCCGTGGATCGGCCGAACTGTCTCCTCTTGCTTCATCCTTCCTCCCGGGGATGCTCCACTTGGGGCTTAAATACAATAAACCACAGGGTTTGTTTGCGAATTCCCTCCATATTAATCCTAATCAAAGATAAAACAGCGATTTGACAACAGCATTAGCCAACTGCATTATTCTTATTACTGCAGGGAAATGAATGGACGCATAATAAAAGCATTTTTTAATTACGTCGTCCAACGCTAAATCATATCGGACGATGGGTGAAATTATGCTCAAATGAGCCCAGGGTCCCTATAGCTTAGAGTTACTCGACATTCATCTTTCAGGATAAGGGAAAACCCCAGTAAAACGTATCCGGATAACTCGCCCTGACCGAGTTGAACGTGAGGCAGACACGCTACTCTACGCAACAGAGGCTGGCATATCTCAGTTAATAAGTAATAAAAAAATAAGCTTTTTAAAGAATATTGGAGAATGAGTAGAAAAACAAATTTGAATGCTATACCTTAGGATTCTGTTTGTTGTTTTTTAATGTTTTAGGCAGGTTTACTTTGCTCCGCTCAGAACTATTGTTTTGCAAAAAAAATGCCAGTTCCGTAATTAGACAGTGCCCGTACGCAAATGTGTGAGCGGGCGATGAATCACGTAAAACAAAAGACGGAGCTGTGAGGTTGTTTGACCACTAATGAGGGAATCTGGAGCCGAATTACTTGATCCAGGCAGGCAGGCAGTCAGTCAGTCGGCGAGGCAATCCAGCGGAATGCATGCAGTGTTGCCGTCATGGCTAGGGGTCTCCAGCATTTCATGCAAGGCTACCTTCAATAATTTATTTGCCACCGACGAGTTTAAATGCAGTTTCACCTTGACGGTGCAACGACCCTCACCACAAGATTTAAAAGTTTCTGGATAAGGTCCAAAGCCTACTTTCATGCAAATATTTTGAGGTTGTTCAAAACGGCAATCGACATTTCCTGGAACCTACATTGGCATCCTTGCATGGGCTCCACGCTGTTAGAAAGCAATATCTGAATCCTGTATTTATTTACGAACCAAATATTCGCTAAGAAAGTTACTTAGAGAATATAGATTTAACTACAGAGAAACAAAAAATCAGAACAAGAATCATCAAGTTGTCATCAACCGGAAACTGCCTGTGCAAGAAACTTCTGATTTACCGAGGAAATTCTTAATGAAGTTGTAACATGTTTCTGATGCGATACTTTGAACTTGAAAAACAAACTCTCAAATTGACTGAAACCACGGTTAGCTTAGGGTTTGTTAATTAAATATAAGTTTATTGTATTAATGTAGAAAAAGTCGTGCTTGGTGAGCTACCAAATGCAACCTCTTTCTGTTATTCATGCATCAGCTAAATTTTTTATTTATATGCAGTCTGTATAAGACAAACTTGCTGGATAAGTGAATGTTAAGTAAAGAAATGCCACTGACTCGCCTACCGCCCAAAAACTAAAGATCACTGTGGACGACGGCGGGAATCGAACCGGATCTTCCCAATGCAGACTCACACGTCACCGCGGAGTCATTCGCTCTATTTTATATGAGCACCTACTATATGAGGGACTGTGTGAAACTGCAACACATAGAATATGGTGAGTGAATTTGACAAATTAAGTTTGAAACACTTCAAGCGTAAATTTCAATTAGAAAAATTCTCTATACATATCGTATGTTCAACAGATATTTACGCTGGGTACGTAAAAACAATGTACAGGAAATTGCAGAGCAGAAAGAGAGTATCAAAATATGGATTTTGAGGTTAGGGCCAAAGAGTGGAAAACTTTTGTACTGTGCTGTACATAAGAGACATCAAATGTGTCACGTTAAGTTTCAGAATGTGAAACCTGTTGCTGACGTGTCAAGTATAAAGATGATGATGATGATGATGATGATGATGATGATCATCATCATCATCATCATCATCATCATCATATTTTCACAAAGATTATACAAAGTTATGCTACAATTATAGTATTTCATTCTAATTCTTCCTAATTTAAGTAAAAATATTGTCAGGTACTTCATGATTATGGGCTATTTAGTTGTTGGGATCTCTAGCCATTTATCCCTAATTTTAGCCCATATTAACCATCTATTTCTATAATACCTCTCCCTCTTAATTTCTTTACCCTGACTAACCATTTTTCCTTTATTCTCTTCGCAAACTTCTCTATATCTTTTTTCTTTTTCATGTTTTACTGTAAGCATTTTCAGTGTTACTATGGGTACACTTTTATTCTCTCACTTTTCTTCCCATATTTCTTAATCTCCAATTTGCTAACTCTTTGCATTCAATCAGGCAAAGCTCCATACTTCTCCACATAGCATACAATTCTTACTTGACCCCCCTCTCAATATAGCCCCAGTCTGCAACCGAGCCAAAACCCTCTCTTCCCTGCCTATCACATATATCTACTTAATTTTCTCTTTGCCAATTTGTCTTCAATTTTAAATATTTAACTAATGATCTCTTGCCAGATTACTCTACACCTCCTGTCTGTGCACATGCTTTATTCTGTGTTTAGCTATTAACCAAAATCCTTCTACATTTTGTTCTTCTTGCCCGATGTTCCCCTAATTCTGCCCACCAACTATCCTTATATGCTAGACGTTTTTGTTCTTAACACATTCTTAATATGTTGCCATCTTCTGTTCTTATACAACTGTACCAATATTTTAAATATATTTCGTGTCAAATGTAAACAATGGTAGGTATGTCTAATGTTCAATGCATCATTTGTGTTGTTTCATTACTCGAGACTATTACACACCTGTGTATCAGTTACATTTAATTTTGACACCTAAATGAAGACAATTCATAAAATCAGATTTCAACAGTTGAAGTTAAAATATCGTTCTTAGTATTATACTGAATTTATCACCCGTAGTTTATTTTCGATAGGACCTACACTACTATTTTCTGTATATGATTTTTAAGCAACTATAAATTCCCAACTTCTTTGATAAACTTGCCATATTTTCCAAGTTTAACTTCTATGTTTATAATTCTCAATGTTGAGATTTCCTTTGTTATACTTGGCATTTCCTGTTGACAGTTTCACGTCAAAACACTACCTTGGCTTCCTGACATTTTGGATGATGGGTAGATAAAGATACGATAAGATTAGAACATGTTCTTCAGTGGCATAATTTTGGTAACTCAAAAACAAAACATCCTATACCGAAATGGCAAAATAAATGGTGGACATCGTGTACAAAAACAACCGTGAAGCAACGGTCCAACTGCAGCCGTGTCGGTAAATTGCTACAAAATAGTCATTGGGTCGGGTCCTGTCAAGCGAATTTTAAGCTTGAAAGAATGTTTTGGTTAGTGGAGATGTTCAGCCAGGAGTAAGCAGGTATAACAACAAAACCCACCATCCCTTTTCCGTCACCGCTGTTTGGCTACGTTCCCCTCTTTCCCAGACCATCAGATTTATTGCCCATTCCGCCCATTTTCAGGATGTCTTCGCCCCTGCCAGGTCTCGAGGACTATCATATTTTAACGTTAACAGCTCCAGAAATCTCACTACCGCGGGGGAAGCTTCAGAAAACAGACTCCTGTAATGCTACATTAACGGGCGAAAATATTTCCTTCAAAAACATGTTCTGGTAGTACTGACGTAGCCAAAGCAAATGCTTATCCTTGGGGTTTTCTCATACATGCTCAAAACAATGTGCTGTCTGTGAGATCGTATGGTTTGATAGGATCGACAATTTTCACGGGGTCATTTTAAGCATCTTTGTAAAACTGAGAACTTAATTAATAACTCGGAATATTGCATTCTTCTAGCTATGTTCTGAAGTATGTGATCAGTCATTTAGCGATTCCTTCGGGATGCTTTCAATTACCTCTTAAATATTGTCTCTCTTTTCAACATGTTTACTTTCCTACCACTTAGGAATCTACGATAGAAATTTATGGCATTTAATTAAAAATTTCCAAATAGATTCCCATATTTAGAAAGCATATATGTCAGCGCGCCTCTTTGTATTGTTTTTAATTAACATCCTCCAACGCTGTGTTATATCCGGCGATGAATTAAATGGGTGAAATGATGCTCAAATGAGTCCAGGTCCATAGAGCTCAGAGTTACCCGACTTCATCTGATAAGGGAAAACCCTAGGAAAAACCTTATCCAATAACTCATCCTGATCGATTTTCTTATTCGAGACCCCTTGGACGTGAAGTAGACATGCTATCACCTATGCTACAGAGGCGGACAGTGTGTGTGTGTGTGTGTGTGTGTGTGTGTGTGTGTGTGTGAGAGAGAGAGAGAGAGAGAGAGAGAGAGAGAGAGAGAGAGAGAGAGAGAGAGAGAGAGAGAGAGAGAGAGAGAGAGAGAGAGAGAGAGAGAGAGAACAGTATAATTCGGACATGACACGAAGATTTTCAAGAAGTTCTCTCCATTCCAAAAGAAAAAAAAATTCTTAAAGGATTTTCTCAAAAATTCTTAATGCTTTCATTACAATTTCATTTGTTTACAATGCTTTCATGAAAAATGCAATGTAAACCTAATTTGAATTTTCTTGGAATAGCCTTCCTCTTCATTTCTGAATAACTTATCTGGAAACCGTAAGAGATCAACAAAATCTTGCTACAAAAATGTAAAATATTTTGCTGTGTGGAGTGATCATAATATTCAAATACTTTTGTTTCAAATGTGAAGTAGTTATTCGAATGTTAAATAAAAGCATTTTTCAAATCTTACCTAAATAACCACGAAATAAATACGTTTTTGTAAGAATAGTTTATTGATAATAGATAGAAACAACACTGTGAAGTAACAGATCTTTTCTATAGTTCATTGATTTTTTAAAAAAATTTTTTTTTTTACAAAACTTACCTAAATAGCCATGAAGTAAATACGCTTTTCTAAGAATAGTTTGTTGAGAATGGATAGAAACAACATTGTGAAGTAGCAAATTTGTTATAGATCATTACTGTATAAATGTTCAATGTTTATTTCTCTCTTATTTCTTCATTTCTGATCGCAGCTATTCTGGTGTAATGATTTATTTGCCAAAGGAACATCTTCGCCATCTGAATTCCATCTTACTGAAAGCACTTCTGCCAATATTTACTTGAGTTACAAGAAAAGAATAACAAGACTATTAAATGCTTGTAGAACCGAATGAAAAAATGATAGTGCTTAGACAAAATCCCGTAAACACATAAGATTACTCCAATATGAACAATGTCTCTCATATTTTGATTAATCTTACAGGACCAGTACTCATGAAAAAAAGCTAATATTTTACCATTAAAACCAATTAACAGAACTCTTCTGATGTTACATCTTCTCTTTAGAATAGTTCCCTTCCTGAACACAAAAGATAAAATAAATCCAAAACTTCCATACACTTCCTCTGCAGAGCATCCCAGCGCAATTAAAAGCTAAAACGAAAAAAAAAAAAAAAAAAAAAATACATTTTCAAACTAAAGGCGCTCCGTGCCCCTACTCTCAATTTGTGCCATCGTGAAGAAATGCACAACTAAACTCTCTCATCGGCCAACGAAAGATAAGAAATGCATTAATCCTTTTAGAGTGGTTAAACGGTATCCGGAAATTGAAAGCACTTGCAACATTACAAGTCGTCTCTAAAGTGCATCTCCCAGTAACTGAGATCACCCTGGAGTTTACTGAGATATATGAATCGGATTAGAGTTTAACCTGCGTTGGAATCACGTCACGACAGCGTCACAGAACCGAGTCTTTTCAAAATTATTCTAACATAATGTGAAAGGACTATTAACAGATACAAAATTGCTTGTAAGTATAAAACTTTGTAGGAAGTATACTTAGTATAAAATAAATACATGAGGTATGTAACAAAAAAGCTAGAATGGGCGAGGGTAGGTGTAATGAATTGAAGTGGTTTAAGACGAAGGAAAGTGCAGGTGGGGGGAGATATACTAAATGCAATAAATTGTGTTATAATTGGCTATAATTATACTGAAAAGGGGAGAGAAAAATAATACTAGAGAAATGAAAGATATTCTAATTGAGCTAAAAGTTAGGAAGATTTTTAACTTAATATCGGATGTTTATATAGAGAAAGCAGGAAAATATTTAGGAAAAACAAGTTTAAAAGGCTACAAGAAATGTGAAGAAAAGCGGAAAGAATACAAAAAGCAGCTAATAGAGGTCCTAAAAACAAATACAAGAAGCAATAGTCTTTTCAATTATATATACAACTAAATGTTAAATATAAAGTGAAAAAGCAGAAATAAACAACACCAAGACGTTGCGTAAATTTTATGTAAAGTATAAAGAAGATAATAAATTATTTTTCCATTCAAGTATAGGTTAATTAATTAATAATAATAACGTAATATAAATTCTGGTTCATTATTTGACAATATAAACAAGAAAGAAACGCAAAACAACATGGGACATGTTGGTTTCTACTTGGAAAAGTAGTTGAAGTTTATCGGAAAGTATATGAAACAAAGGATTTGTTTACGCGAAAGTTAAATTTAGATGCAATCACAGCAACGTGTCATACTTTGACAGACGCGGGAAATCATATATGAGTATAACGTGATTGAATATTATGACAAGGAGAAAGAAGAAAGAATCAAAATCTCTGTTGTCAAGCGATAAACGGGCGGCTGCAATGGTAATTTACATTTGTGTATAATAATTAATCAGCTAACCTTTCATTTGAAATACACACCTCCTTAAGTGTTCTATTCATCATTTATTGTACGCCAAGTTACTAATATTTGCTCTTGGTAAACAGAATAACAATAAAATGTCAATACCTTAACTCTGTGCCATGCAGTACAATATACTAGAAAACAAAACAGAAACGCTTATCGATATCACAACGGAATTTCGATTAGCGTATTGTGAAATCACAGTTTATAAGTTATCAATGATTTTTTTTCACATACTTACAATTCAGCCCAGTTAACGCAGGTCAATATTAGATAAACACTTTCTAATCGCTATTTCCAATTTCTTTAGTGGAAGCGATGTACCAAGCATCTTTCCTTTATTAATAGCGTATATCTAGTTATTTGTTGTTCTCCAAATCTACATGAGTATGAGGCATTCGAAAACTACATTTGTAGAGATTTCTTCCGTTTTGATTTTGCCA
This sequence comes from Mantis religiosa, assembly GCA_030765055.1. Lineage (NCBI taxonomy): Eukaryota > Metazoa > Arthropoda > Insecta > Mantodea > Mantidae > Mantis > Mantis religiosa. The sequence continues at coordinate 88,845,877 of CM060959.1, forward strand.
GCTTATGATTAGAAAGAACTCTAAGTTACGTCCTCCAACGTTGTCATCTTGGGTGATGAATGAAATGATGTTCAAATGAACCCAGGGTCCATAGAGCTTAGATTTACCAGAAATTTATCGTCAAAGATAAGAGGAAACACCGGAAAAAACCTTATCCAGATAAATCACCCTGACCGAGATTCGAACTCAGGACTTCTTGAACGTGAGGTAAACACGCTATCACTATGCTACAGATAGCGAAAAGTCTAATGTGCACAATATAAATTCAATGGGACCGTCTCTGTGGCTGCCTCACGTTCAAGAGGTTCCGATTTCAAATATCGGTCAGGGTTAGTTACCTGGCTAAGGTTTCTTCTTTCTCCCTAGATTTTTCTTTATCGTAAAATATGAATGTTGGGTAACTGTAAGTTCCATGGACCCTGGGTTCATTTTAGCATAATTTTACCCACTGATATGACAGCGTTGTAGGACATAAATTAAAAAAAGAAACGTGCCGTTGTGGGAACGAGAACAAAAAACAAAAGGCTAACGTTTGACCAAGTTCCGGTATACGCAAAGCATCTCGTCAATTATATTTTAACATTCTCGTTCTGCTTTCCGTTCGATCTTATTGTAAACTAGACTTGGCCAAGTCGTTTTCGTTTCTGAATTAGTCTAAAACAAATAAATACGCTTCAAATAAGGACATTACATTGTAAGCATATTTGCTTTTTTCTAAAATTCGTTCCTTGTGGGACTTCTGGAAACAAACTAAGTCTGCTAAAAGTGTTTACTGCTCTGTGCAGAAGATCGAACGAAGTAATCGAACGAAGCGAGTTCGATTGTTGTTTGTTATAAAGCGAAGAGAAGCGAACCCTCGTTACCTACCAGAGGGAGAGAGGAGCGTGAAGTTAACCTGTCGGCGACTGCAGCAGGTTTTTTTAGTTCAGGTGGCGGGCCAAGGTCGCAGAGGCGCCAGCAACCCTCAATTTCTCTCTCGCCTTAACAACTTAACAAGTATAGGCTCAGCATCCTTTTTGTCCTTTCTTCCCGATTTGTACGTGTCGGGCACGCAGGATACCTATCCCACGTGTCTCCCTCTCCAAACAAGTCGTGTTTTGTTTGTGCAAGTGCGCAAGTACCAGCTGCGCCGCGACACTAACATTTTTATGTTCTCTTGTTCAAAATCCGGCTCTAGAGTGCCATTTTTTCAGCTGCACTAGAAATTCCTCTCTGTACACCTCATTTGGACCAGGTGTATGAACACCTGTTGAAATGTATTTCGACGAAAATATATGTCCCGGATGATTTAAACCTTGCTTTTACTGTCAAGGAATTCCCATATGGACTTCATTACTTTTCCTAATTGCTAATCTTAAGTAAGTAGCATTGCACCTACCCAAAAATACGATACTGAGGTTTCATATTTTGAGAAAATACATGTTTTGAGGCCCCATGAATAACAATAATTTTATAAAAAGTTACAAAAAGCCGGATAAATACCAAACTTGGTATTTAAGTATACCTCAGCATCTTCAAAATATTCCACACGAGATTTTAAAGAAATTACATGGAAACTATTGATATCTGTTATTTTTTCGATCTGTCGAACGATTTTGAATAAAATACAATATGTTTAAGGTATTACTCTGACAAATGAATTGTACCTATATCTTAAATTTTTGTGCTGTGAAGTCGACTTCATTCTGAATGTCTTTTGCATAATGACAAAACGTTAGGAGATAGAAAACGTCTTATTACACAAAAAATGTGGATCTCATTAATACAATGTACGTAAATTGTATTTAGAGTTAACTATTTCAGAGATTTTGCTTGCTGTTGGCTCGTACTTGTCTCAAACGGGAAGTTGTTCCTCATGTTTATGCAAATAGTATAAGATTTTAAAAACATCAAATGGGACACGCTCTTTATAAATTGTAAAAGTTTTTTACCTACTGTAACCTATAACGAAATGTGAAAATGTGAAGTGAAATACGAGGATCGGTTGAAAAGTCCTGAGCCTCACAATAATATATATTTCTTTATTTTCCAAAATAATCTCCAGAAAGACTAATGCATGTCATATCGGTGTTCTAATTTAATTAAACCATCTCTGTAGTGCGGTTTATCATGGTCCTCAAAATAGCTGTTTACCGCATTAATACCAAGGCGGCCCGGGTTCGATTCCAGGTGACCGCAAAGTGAGAGTAGTAGTTGACAACACGGCGCTGGGGCGGGTTTTCTCCGGGACCTCCGGTTTCTTCCGCCATCTCATTCCACCGGTGCTCCATCTTCATCTCATGTATCATCGGTGTCACCGCCTGCGGTGCCGTATGTAATAAAAGCGGCCGTTAAACACTACACATTTCATTTATTTCACCGCATTAATGACTTCCTCGTTGCTGTGAAATCTTCGTCCGCCAAGAAACTTTTTGAGGTTCGGGAACAGGTGGTAGTCACTGGGTGCTAGATCTGGCGAACAGGGTGGATGTTCAAGCAATTCGAACTTTAATTGTCACATTTTTCTCATTGCAAATGACTGAAGGATTGGCCGGAGCACTGTCATGAAGCACTTTTTTTTTTTTTTTTTTTTTTGGTTGACAAATGAGGTCTTTTTTCTTCACCTCATCACTCAAACGTTGAAGTAAGCTTCAAAGTAATACTTCTATCTTTTTCACAATTAATCAATAAAAATAATTTCCTGTGCATCCCAGAAAACACTCGCCATAACCTTGTTAGCTAACAAAATTGACTTTGCCTTTTTTGAAATTGATTCACCTGGCGCAATCCATTGTTTTGACTGTGATTTACTTTCCGGAGAGTAGTGATGTATCCAAGTCTCATCCATGTTAATAAGCCGACTCAAAAATTCACTGGGAATTTTACGGTAGATCTCCAAATACTTAACAGAAACAGTTTTTCTTTGTAGCTTTTGATCAGATATCAACAAATGCGGTGCCCATCTTGCACACACCTTGTGAAAGCTCAAAACACTACTTAAAATATTACCTGCGCGTTCTTTTTATGTTTACAGCCTTTGCTATCTGAAAAACTTTTGCCTGCGGTCTTCCAGTATGAAACGATGAATTTTTTTCAATGATCTCTAGAGTTGTGACTTCCACAGGGCGTCCAGAGCGAGGCTCATCACTAGTTTTCTTACGTCCCATTTTAAAATCTGCAACCCACCTTTAGTCTTTGTATATGAAGGAGCAGAGTCTTCCAATGTACTGTCCATTTCCTCCTTGATTTCTTTAGGCGTTAAGCCTTTCAAATGGAAGTGTTCAATCACTGCTCGTTTTTCCTAGTCCTCCATTTTGGTGAATCCTTTACACTTGTCTTGTTTAAAATGCTGTCATTCAAAAACTAAACAAGCTATTGACTTGTAACTATGGATACAAGCTAGTCTAGAATTAAACTATATGATGTTATCCGTCAAACTGGCCCAGTGGCGCCATCTCTATGTGAGGCCCGAGACTTATCAGTCGACCCTTGTATCTTTTTAAATTTATGCTCAACAAAATTAACACAAATGCTGTAACTTAACTAGTACGATGTCCCAAACCATAGTATACTTTGCTCGTTGCTACTCAACTTTCTCGGAATAGGTACACCGAATTATGTATTCCCACTGCAAAGTTTACGTATAAATAACTAGAAATTTTTAGATGTGGCTCAAATGATGGCTACAATAATTTTAAAAAATTGGTTTAAAGTTACTTCCTTAAATGTCTGGATAGCCGTTATTTTTCTCTTTGTAAGCCATTTTCATGTTCACATCTTTGGTCTGCTTTACATTCAAGTTTCCGAGTCGAAACTCGGTTAGATTAACCTGGTTAAGGTTTCTCCCTTATCCTTAACCTTAAAGACAAATGTGGGTAGCTCTAAGCTCTAAGCTCTATGGCTGATTTAAGCATATTTCATTCATCGTCCAATTGACCTAACCAATTAGAATACATTAAACCTTAAAAATATTACTTAAGGCACACTTAAATTGCCATTTGTTTCAAAATTTTCACATAGTGTCGTTTAAATAAAATTCTGAAAATGTGAAGAAATAAATTTAAAAGTTTAAGAAAAGCATTCATGCAGAGAAAAAGACAATTTTTGAGAAAACCTTTCCATGACAACGAAAAGAATACTTAAAAAAACACGTTTTTCCTTCATATTTTGTTTTGTACAAAAGTGACTTTTCACGTCAACGCTGATTCATACATCGTGAATAGTTTAAACTGTTTTTTAACCATATCGGTATTGACTGCAGCAGAAGCTTGTATTATTTGATAATACCATTTTACTTGCAACTTATTTTGAACCATTATTCAATTGAAACACTTTGCTAAGTAAAAATAATATTGCTATTTTAGTTTTTTATAGAATGGGCCACAGCAGTCCATCGTGTCCTAAGCCTTATTATCTCATATTTCCCAATTGGAATGTACACTTATGCTTGTTTTGGTAACATTCTCCATTCTTAATAAACAAATGTTTTAATAATAGATAATACTTTCTTTTTAATATTTCAGGGAATCATTGTGAAGCGTGGAAATAGTGACACACCTGCACGCATAAAATTTCCACTGGTGTAACGTGTAAAGTGTACAATTATATTTAAATTGTATAATTGATAAACCATAGACAATACAGACATACAGGTTGCTGGCCTACAGATACCAAACTCCTTTTATGACCTCGGGAGAAACTAAATATTGGAAAACTAAAATGATCAACAACGGGTACGAAAATGGCAAACGCCATAAAGTTATCTGATATGAATTGTATGCTTTAAAGGGATCTGCATTCTTTTAGTATCATGTGTATCTCTTATAGTTTACCTGCTATGGAAAGTTATGCAAAGTTCCTTTCGAACTAAGAGACCTTCACAAGCTATTCCTAGAAAATTTAATATGTTTTATTTCACATGTAAATATCTAAAAATATAAAATTGTAATCAAAAGAGTTATAGGTAAAATCGAAAACTTTCAAGTTCCATCTAAAGGTTAATTTGAAGGTGGGGGTTATTTTCTTGAAAATCCGTGTGTCTCTTCTTTGGAAGGCGCTGAATCCAGCTGCAAAGTTTGGCATTTATCAGGCACAGTATTTCAGAGCTATGATGTTTCACAAATACAGCTTAGAAAAAAAAAATGAGCAGCTACCAGATACAACGTACAATTCGGAAAACATCGGAAGCATTCGATGACGTTGCGTTCACAATATACCACTCTGGCTTCATTTGAAAGCTATGCGATAGATAGGGAGATGCTTTGCGGCTTAGCCGTATGTATGGTAGCCGAGCCGTCAAACGCATGTGTCTCATAAGTAAACCAACATGAGTTCGAATCCTTGATGTGCATGTTTCTTTTTATTATTTTTACTTTAATAGCAATGTCTTATGGTTTCTTGCAGAAGATAAATAATATTATTTCAAACACATTCATTTATAAAAACGCAAATAACACATTCTTGCTCTTTTCAAAATAAATGCAATGTTATTAGAAAGTTGTCTTAATATTGCTTGTGTTAACAATGGGGCTCATTCATCTGTTATGAATGGTGCTGGTATATAATGCGAAGTATCCTCTCAAGAAAATTTCACTAGGCATTTGTTCTCATCCATGCCCCGCAGAATGAGGGCAGTTATAGAAGTAGAGGGTTTACGCACCCGATACTAAGTTAATTTTCATTTTATTTGATTTTGCATATAGGAATATATTTATTTCATTTAATTTCAAAACAGAATACAGTGTTTCAGTTTTTATGCTATAAATTAAGTGAACTTTAGCAATTGAAAGTTATATTACAATGTGCGGAATACATAATTCGTACTCCTACAATAAAAAAAATTAAAATTATGTTCGGGAGTCGAACCTTTGTAGGTGTAGCTCCTACATATTTGTCTACAACCGCTCGGCTATCAGTGCACGTTTAGTAACTGAGACTGAATTATGAGAGGATCCAGTAGAACGAAGCTAGATACGCGTTCCATGACACCATTGTAAACCGACCGAGGAAACAATGTGGACTTAATAAACGCTTCCAGAGTCAGCTCGTACTTTTATTTTTTTGTCCAGGGGTGTACATAGATAAATACAGAAACACGCACGGATCATTTTCTAAAAGGGATATTAAAACAGGGTTTCTGGTGAAATCACAATATCAAAATTTTGGGCGTAATGCACAATCTTCTCTATCTACCAGTGCAGATATGCACAGAGAAAGTAATAAGCATGCAGTGGAATTCTTAAGCAGTTTGCCTCAAGTTATCTGCACTCAAAAAAGAATGCAAAACAAGAAGAGTCCAAGGGTCGTGACAGGTAAAAACCGGCCTGGGCCGGAACTGTGGTGATGGTGATTTATTACCAGCGCCCTTCCTGCTTGTAGTCTAGATAAAGTTCAACCTTTATTTCCTGGCTTTAATGCTAAGAAATTGCTATGTTTGGTAATAGGCGAGTGGTTAGTTTATGTAGGCGTTGCATTTTTCACTTCATGCCCTGTTAAAAGAAATGCCCTTAAAGCCCGTAAATAGGTTACTTCTTAAACGAAACCTACGGTATGTTATACAACTAGTTTCATCAAACCGCCTCAGATTTTAAGTAACACGTACAGAAACAAAATTGGACGTTTTTTGCTCACGGTACCTATAATGCATCTTTTTCCAAATAGAAAATCAGGACTGGAAAATGGTTAAGGTTTAACAACACATACAGTCCAAAAATCGACTGTATCACTGAAAATTATGTCATATTAACCAGTTTCTAGGTTTTTGTCTGTGTAGGTACTGTTTAAAGTACCATGAAGAACAGTTCATGTTTTTTGTTTGTTCAACGTTCATGGACAATGAATCATGCTCATGTTGTAACATCCATCTTCTGCATTGTGGACAAACTCAAGACTGGAGATGCGTTGCCACTTTTCCCAGGAATTTACAGCGGTCATAACGTTTCCCTTTCAGCCCGTTCACGGTCCTTGTGTCTCTAATGGTAATGCATGCATTTTCAGCACGTTTGTGCAGTTCATCAAAGTTTTCCACTGGACCAGAGTACGCTAAGGATTTTAAATAGCTCCAAAAAGAGAAGTCAGAAGACCTAGGTCAAGCCATTAGTTCTCCTTAAACCTGTGATCAAGATGCCCTCAACGCAACTCAAGGCACGTCGTGCATTTGATCCCGATTGTTCAACATCGCGTGATTTGGGATGCCAGGTGGTCGGCAATAACAGAAGAAAAACGTTTAGTTCTAGACATGCGTTTCTTTAGTGGAAAACGCATGAGCATTCCTGGTGTAATACGATTCATGGGTATAGTAATACTTGTGTGATTTTCTTTTAGGATTATAATTTTAATTTTACTAAAGATATGGCTTGTGCTGAAGTTTCTAGACAAGACACTTGGATATTATATCCCGACCACTGTACTTCATAAATTTGTTATTAAATTATAAGCCTGTATTAAAGTATTAAAATGTCAACAGACAATTTGGATCAAAGTAAAACATGTTTTGTGCTTAAAATTAGACTACAAAATATTCGGTTCGCAGTTTTTGCATTTAAATGACACTCGTCATATTCATTCACCTACATTTTGCTAATTTATTGATTATTCTAAATCTAAAGCATCTAAGGAAGAAAGATTGCTTAATCAAAGAAAAAATTAAATATCCATATTTCGCAGGAATATAACTTTTGATATTTCCTGAATAAAAATAATCATTTCTTTTTGGGTTTATTTTTTCACCGCATAGAATCATAGATGATGTTTCATTTTTCTCACACACACGCACACACATGGGCCGATACCAGCATTCCTCGATACTCGATGCCGTCATTTCCATTTTTTGTTTCAATTAGTTTCGGAAATGTTGAATTTGTTTCCAGTAATCCAGCCCATTAGAAAGACGTGACAAATAGTCGTTAAGTTATGCAGTAATTTCTTCTAGCGAACTGTTAAATGGCGGTGAATTTGACACACGATTATCTTCTTGCAAATGTTGCTGTACAGGTACCACATTCCTTGCAAATTATGGGGATATGTAATGTTCTGCTTCCGGCAATATATTTCGATATTAAAATAAAATAAAACTTGCAGAATCACCACCGAAGTATCGAAAAAGTACCCTGCGAATTTTCTGAAATATCGTTTGATGTCGATACCACGCAAGTATCGCAAGTACCGAGGACCCATGCCTTATATATAGATACCGTCTCATAAGTAATGTCGTTTTTAAAGCAGAACAATTATTTGAAATATGTTTTGACAAGCAATTTACTAATTTTCAAAGTAAGACCACTAATTTTCTAAGTAAAGTCCATTGTTCAGAGAGGTTTATTATCCCACGATGATACCAATTTCTGGTTTTTGATGCGAAGAATTCGGTGACACCAACTTCATTACTTCAATGTTGTCAAAATTTCTTCCATGTAGAAAAAGGGCCATGGATCGAAAAAGATGACAATCTGATGGTACGAGATCAGGGCGTATGCTGGGTATGGTAGCAGTTCGATTCCTCCCCATTACTGAATTGTTTTCATGGTTGTTCGTGCAGTATGGGGTGTTGCATTGTCCTGTTGCAATAGAACTCTATTTCGGTTAACTAATACTGGGTATGCCCGTCTCAAAATGTCTTGAACTCCTTCCAGTTGTTGAGAGCGCATCACGTTTGGAACAAACTCCCAGTGAACCACACCTTCAACATTCCTCCAGACACACAATATTACTTTGGGACCGAACTGATTTTTTTAACGATGATTTTTCAGGTTGACGGGGATGAAGTCACTGTTTCGAGACATCAGGGTTTCGGTAATATACCCATTTTTCATCACAGTGACATTTGTTCTGACAAATCTATAATCCATGGGATTACGGATAAGCTGACGACAGATATTCACTCTACGTTCAGCCTGTTGAGGTGCCAGTTCACGAGGTACAGATCTAGTTTCTGTATGATTTTCCAAGTGTCTTAATGTGGCAATGTATGATATCTTTTGATGCACCAAGTTCTTCTGAAAGCCTACGAGTACTTTTTTGCGGATTTTCTCGCAAAATTTAGCGTGTGTCCTGAATATTCTATACTTAAGGTATTCCAGAACGTGATGAATCTTCAGTATTTTCGTCTCCATTGTTGAAACGTTGGAACCATCGTTGTACCACAAGCTCACTAACGAAACCTTCTCCTTCCACTTCACATATTCAAGCTGCGGCAGTAGCTTTATAATCTTGTTTCCAGTAGTGTTTTAGAAGAGCTCTAAGTTCAAACATTACCTCCATTTTCTGATTGTATATTAACAACTGAAGATTGATACATGCTGGCAAGGTACGCAACACTAGCTATGGCATTCTGTACTTATAGGGCCACATTATGATGAATAAATATGTATTTAATTTTTCACAAATGGCTGCATAAACTCTTTCATTCTTGCCAAATTTATTTAACAGTGAAACCTTAAGAAATAGGAGGGGATGTTGTAGAGAAAATGCAGACATCTCTTAGATATACAGTTAATGTTAAAAAGTTCCTTTCTGTGAAATTACATTTTAACAAAATGTTCACTGTTGTTCTTTGAAACTTCCTACATTTTAAAGAATACACTTTGAAATGATGGGCAGTTGTTCTGTTCCTTTTTTGAGGAACTCTTGCAATGATTATATTATGCATGTCTGAAATAATTATAGACCTTTTTCTAAAAACAACTGAATGTTATATGAGGCTAAAGATCACTCTACTGCAATAATGTTTAAATGAAACGAATTCTGGTGAATATTTTTCATGATTAGCAGAAATTAGAAAGAAAATAAGCTGTTATATGTAAGAATATAAGTTGACAGAAATACACGTGGCTATTATAATTAAATTTTTATCTCATTCCACATACATTCACTGAATTTTCCTTCCTATAGAAATCCGCTTACATTTTAGTCCAACTAAGCAAATTTTAACTCCTGTTGGTACACTACGCTGAGCAGAAAAGTTGAACTAGAGGTAAAACAGGTAACTCATTTTGTTTTCGCATATAGGGTAAAATCTCTATAAATTGATCACATTTCATTTGCTTATAGCAAAGACGTTATATCACACACTTAATGGGCTGATATTTGGATAGCTGTTTGGAGATGCTTAAAAGCCAAGGTAATTTCTTATTTTGTCTAATGCATGCTTAATTTATTATATTTGTTCTTATCACTAAATAGGCAATGTTTAGTGTTTGCACGTTCTCCAAGATGAAAATAAAATACGAAATCTTGACTGAAAGCATTTACAAGAGCAGCACAGTGTATGCAAAAACCAACGGCCCCAAAAAATTAAAATACTTAGAACATTGCAGATATACATAACTGCTTTTCGTGATCTGTTCATTTAAACACAAATAAAGCTAGTTTGGAGGTTATATACATAAGATTTTTATTACCATTAACTTTGAGGGTGATGTAGCTAATGGTATCCTTGCATTTCTTGCTAGAATAAATGTGTCGTGTTCTTGAACTGACCATCTATGTAAATTGGCCCACTTTGGACGGAACCAACATAAAATTAACGTTACTCTGCAGTATGACATTAAGCATAAAATGACAGTCATTATAAGCAGTGGCAATGGGTTTTTAACAACGTCTTTATTCTATCAGGGCTGCTAATCTTTTCAACTTTTCTAGCGCTTTCGCTACACAAACTGTCATTTCCATACTAGACATTAACGGAATGATAATAAGGGCATGGTCAATACGTAAAGATTTACTGGCACAACTTAAGTCCTTAGCCCACTTTTGTAAAAATCTGATGTGCTGCAGTCACATCCTTTCTTCAACAAATATTTCTCTCTGTCTGTCATGGCAGGGATTCTAGCACTTCAGCCCATGGCTTAGTAGTCAGACCCCGGCAGGAAGGATGAGATGAGGTAAGCTACACGCGGCCAGAGCCTATCATAGGCGCACCACAGCCATGGAGGGTTTCTATTTTATGGAGATAAACGTAAAATAGCTATTATGTATTTCTTCTTCATATAATGGAAATTGTGGAATAAAGTAGGCTTCAGTAATACTCAAAACTTTTAAGTGCTGGCCAATGTGTGATAACTTTGAAATTTTATTGTCTTTGTATGGCCAGGAGAGTAAAAGAATTACAGTAATTCCTGTTTGAGGGAAGTCTTTTAAGTATCGAAAAATGTAAATTGACAAGGAATACCTCCAAAATGGTTAAATAGACAAAACAAAGAGTAATTAACGTAAATTGTGTGCATAAAGAGACCTAAATTTTTATCTTGTAATATTTTGTCTGCACTTACGTTTTAAATGCAAAAATCTTAAGAATGAAGAGACCTTCAGAGATCATTCCGAAAAATTCAAGACATTAAACACAGGGTATTTTAATCAAAATGATTAAGTCGCTTTGGAGAAAAAACTTAAAGAAAAACATTCCATGTAAAGGGTAGTTGACTTTTTACTTTTATTTTTGCGCTGTATCCTTGCAAAATGCTGAAATTAAATACCATATTTATTATTTAATTGATATTTTGTTGTGCTGCTTCCAGAACCCCCCCCCCCCCCCCACACACACACCGAGTTTTTTTTTTTCCTTCTAAAAATGCTAGATTTTGGATTCAGAAATTCTCGAAACATATATTTCCCTGAAATATCGCTATTCAAACCTTAGATGGAAAGCATTAATTCCTCTATTTGCTGTAAGTACCTAGTGGATAAAATAAGAGAGAGAGAGAGAGAGAGAGAGAGAGAGAGAGAGAGAGAGAGAGAGAGAGAGAGAGAGAGAGAGAGAGAGAGAGAGAGAGAGAGAGTGTGTGTGTGTGTGTGGCCACTTTAACATAACAAGGGTTATCACAGATCATATTCATAAACTTTGTGATCTGATTCATGAATTCCTCAGCTCTGATTATTTTGTCATGTCTATTTTACAAAAGCATATCGGTTTATTTGCTTCAAATCACAAAGCTAATCACCAGAAATGATTGCAACACACATATCTTAAAAAGTACCACGATCATATAGAAGATATTTATAAAAAGTAGCTTGGTAGGTCAACTAAACTCGACATTTCTTTCATAGATTTTGCATGAGCACATAACAAAAGAAAGTTCATTGAACATTTAAAAGTCTTTAGCTTAAATTAATTTGGAAGTAGTTAATGCTACAAAAATTATTTAATATAAACTCTACCCTTAAATGCGATCACTTTTTCTCTACGGTAAGCTCTCGTCTGTCTTATGATTTACAATTAAAAAACATTATACAAAAATATAGGGGACTTCACATTTTGCATATATAAAATTCAATATAAAATGTTGTACTACACTATTTTATGTTTATTCAATATAGAAGTAAATAAGAAGAAAGAACACAGAATATTCCCAGAGGATACTAGTGCCTTACTTCAATTACTCAAGCTGTAAAATACGTATATTTTGTACATACCATTCCACACACGGAATACATTGTTATCATTAAACAATGCAGACCTCTGAAAATGTATGAAGTTCGTCTTACCTGAAACAAGAAATAACGTTCAATTATTTACCAACGTCAACTATTTTGAAGCCTTCTTTGGCATGGACAGAAATAATGAAATACAACTAAAACTTATTTCAACAAATGCACACGATGAAAAGAAAATGTCAAAGAAGGCACAAAGTGATATGGCTTAAACAGTATTGAAATTGTTGAACTAACTGCATATTATAGAAAAAAGCCTATGTCCATGGTGACAGTATAGGAGATAGAATAGTCTTTTAACATCATTTCGAGCTGGTGCAAATCACTGGTTTGATTATTATTATTATTATTATTATTATTATTATTATTATTATTATTATTATTATTATTATTATTATTATTATTATTATTATTATTATTATTATTTAGTTTAAGCAAAATAACAATTCTAATATACAACATTCAGACGTTTTCTGCACGTTTACCAATTGAAAGATATCGCTAAATTTCCTATTACACTATAGTGTTCAGACAATAATTTTCTTTACAAATTGCCCTAAATACGACAAAGCTATATCTAGAAATTGTTTAAATTAGGGAATATCGACCAAGTTGCATGAATAATATGAGTAATAAAAGCCACACATTCATTTAGATAACGCAGTTTAATGTAGAATCCAATCCTGCAACAACGAATATGGTACATCTAAGAAAAAGAATATTTGTTACAAAATGAATTTATGCCTTTATTAGAGATGGGTCCTCGACACTTGCGATACCTCGATACTCAAGATACTTGTATGATATCGACATCGAACTATATTTCAAAAAATTCGTTCGGTACTTTTTCGATACTTCGGTGGAGATTCTGCAATTTTTATTTTATTTTAAAATCAAAACATATTGCTGCAAGCAGAACATCACAAAGCCCGATAATTTGCAAGGAATGTGGTACCTGTATAGGAACAGTTGCAAGAAAATAATCGTGTGTCAAATTCAGTGCCAGTTACCAATTTCCAATAAGTCTCAACGACTATTTGTCACCTCCTCTTTCTAGTACACTGGATTACTGAAAAACAAATTCAACATTTCCAGAGCTAAAACGAACTAGGCGCTATTTCACCTACAAGTTTTTTTTCTGAAAGAATATTTAGCACAGCAAGATTCATACGCGACAGAAAAAGAAATAGATGTGACCCCGAAAGAGTGAAAATACTACCATTTTTTAACAAAAACTTATAAAAGTGGACTGTTTTGGTTTTGAATGTCTATTGTAGAGTTAAAAAATAACAAAGTTTTGTCTCATTAAATATGTGAACCTATTTAATTTTATTGGCATTAATACCAGTTCCCCCACAGAAGTAGAAATGACAGTATCGAGTCGTGTATGGGTAACGAGAATCGAGTATCGAGAAAAAATTGTGTCAACCCATACCTAGATTTTATGAAACATGTTTTCATATAGCAAGTTTCTGTCTATTCTGGCAGCTCAGCTTTACAAAACTTGATGGGAATAAGGGGATTAAAGCCTCTTCACACAAAATTCAAGATATACGCTTTATTCACAGTCAACGATTAAAATATACTGCATTCAATCATGTTTCACAACATAAATACAATAACAAAGGATTTCTATTTAAATGGTGGTTTAGAATGGGAAATTCACTTTGTTTACTCGAAGGGTTTGACTGAAGTACGAAGTGATGTTCATGTATTTATTCACTTTTCAAACTGTTCTTATACTCATGCATGGACTTACCTGTTTAAAAATCACATTAAAATACATAAAAAAGCATTTCCAATGAAATTCCATATGGATCTTTTGGATGGAATATGAAACTTCTATTTTAAATAAGAGACGGAAAAAAATGAAGGGGTTGAGAGGTCAAATTAATGGAAGATGAAAATCTGAAGTAGCTTTATTTGAATTAAACTGCCAAACATACATACATCCCAAAACACCGTTTAACATGTAGCTTTTCAATTATCTTTTGTTTGCAAATTCCCCCGAGAAAGAAAGGAAAAGGAAAAGCAAAGTTTTAAAGCACGAGTTTGTGCTATCTAAATTCAAACACATCTTGCTTATTCCTGACTAAAGGTACATAGATAGCATCAGCGTACAGCATCCCTAAATGGTGCAATAGCCGTGTTGGCGCGTCAACATATCTTAACACCTCCAGGCTACGACATTCCTGAACCAAACTCCTTACGGGTTAGCTTTCGTTGGAGAAAAATGGATAGATTTCATTTAGAGTCCTTTGCTTTGAATCATATCCGTTTTGCTAGCAGAAAAAAATATATGTTGGCTGTGGTGCTGACACACCTGCACATCCTCGAGAATGACTCACTCCTTCTAGCCAGTGATCACATGCTCCAACAATGTTACAACAAGCATTAACACAGCTGCCAACTTTACAATGTTCCCATGCCGACAATTGAAATTGCATTATGCACATATTTGTGACATCATTGTATGTTTTTTGGCTTTGCAGGGCACGCAGTAATTGGAAGTGTATTTTTCATATTTTACTGAATACCTACTTAGAACTGACCACTGCATAAATTTCATGTACAAGTATCACTTATTTCTTCTTACTTGTAAATAAGCATTACCAACAATGTATCTCAAAATCCGCAAGACACCCACTCATGTGGATTCAGAAGATGGCAAAACCTCCTGTATAGTTACGCAACTTCTACAAAAGCCAAATTAATTTTATATATTTTATATTAGTATAGGGGAAGCGTGGTACTGACAATAATTTCCCTGTCTCCGTCTGCCGTGCATATGTGGGAATGAAGCCGGCAATCGTGTTGATCAGCTATGGCTATGGCATGGCAAAGCTGTCGTACCAGAGATAATCTTGCAGAATCAGTTCGCCTACATGCGTTATTGCGTTAATTGAAAATATTCGGTGTCTCCACATCCTTACGATTATTCCTTCTCTCTTATTATCTCGCAATCACGTTTTCATTCTTCTTAACTCCCACAGTTTCCTCCCTTTCTGCGCAGTGTGCATGTCATGTGATGTTTTGAAAGCCGGAAATAAAAGCCCATTTGTGGTGATAAGTATTAAAAATGTTCAACTGTTTAATGTATACTATTGGAACCAAATTTTTCTATGGTAGATAAGCAAAAAATGACACTAGCTAGTGTAAATGATTTAGAATTATAATGCATCTCACTGGCTTATTTACGTCATTTCATGCAATTGGAAATTTGTATATTTGAGAAATATTCTGCTTATAAAATCTTATTATGTATTTTTCAAATGACTAAGAAATAGTCGAGATGTTTCGATGTTCACACTTCACATCCCATTACAACCTCGTCTCCCATTTGAAATCCTGTACATCTATTTTTTCTTCTTCTAATTGACAGCTGAAGTACCAAAGTGTACTTAACACTTGTACTTAGCTTAGTGTACGAAGTATACTTGCGATTGCTCATGCTGTTCATGAATGAGGGAGAGAAAGTCCTGTGAACGAAAAAACGTCGGTATGCAGTGAGTGTTACATGTTCCGTAAATTTTCGTGGAATCTTAAATCCGTGGTGCCCGCCTTGGTAGCGTGTCTGCCTCACGTTCAAGAGGTCCCGAGTTCGAATCTCCGTCAGGGTGAGTTGCCTTGATAAGTTTTTTCCGGGGGTTTCCCTTATCCTGAAAGACGAATGCCGGGTAACTCTAAGCTCTATGGACCCTGGGCTCATTTGAGTATCATTTCACCCATTCCATTTTTCGTCCGATGACTTAACGTTGGAGGACGTAAATTACATAAAAAATTAATAAATAAATCCCTGGTATTGTATTTTGCTCAAAAAATGAAATTCACACCCTCGACTGGGAATATTGACTTTCAAAAAATAGCTACTTATGCGTAAAGGCTCGAAATTAGTCTGTAGTTCAGCAAAATACACTGTTATACGTTTGCACTATATCTGTAGTTTTTAAAAAATAGTTCATAAAAATATACAGTGGAACCTCGTTTATCCGCATCAGCCGGGACCAGGGCCGAACCTAATTAACGGGTTATCCAGAGAATGACGGGAAAACAATAAAAAATCATGTACAAAATCACAGAAATGGAGTTTAGAAATTACTATCTGCACACTTTTATCTAAAAATACAATATACTGTATGTACTATAACAGCTTTTGTATTTGCACTGTACCATAAACTAGTCGGTAGTAAAAAAGGCAGTGAGCTTCTGCTGTCTCAGGTTAGCGTATCAGTCATGAGCAGCGCGATCTCGCATCCACTGTAACTTTAGAGGACGTAAATAAAAATAAATAAAAAAAAAACCCTTACCTTAATATGCTTTGCCCCAGTTGTAGCGGTATTTATTTTTGCAGCACAGATCAAGTAACCACCAAAGATAAAGGATTATGGATGTAAGAAATTTTGTATTTTCTTACTGCACAAGTTTCTGAAGCAATTTCACTCCACATTCCTTTTGAATTTATCCTAAATGAACTTAAAAAATAACAAAATGCCAGAAATTGAGCAATTACATACCTCCTTTTCGTAAAAGAAGCTCGATTTTTCACTAGACTGAAGAAGCACAATCGTATTACACACTTAACTGTCTCAGACAGTTAACTTATTCGTCTACAAAGGTCGTTCCAATAAAACAATACACTCCATCTTCCAGGGAGCAGATTTTGAGAAACTAAAGCGAGTCGCCCGACACTCCGAATCACCCACGCTTATCTTGTAGAAAAACAGAAATGGAAGAAACGCTGAAAATAAATTTCGATTCACTTTGAAATCCTTTAATATCTTTTCTTAATTTAAAGGGGCGGTCAAAAAGATGTATTTTCCTTCTTTAAGATTATAACATTAAGGAGAGAAACAATAAATGCATAATTCATGAACTAAAATGTTCTGCCATGAATCTCTTTTAAAAATACTTCAAAATAAATATAAATCTGCCTAAGGATATTTAAACCAAACACTCCTGGTGTCATTTTTCTTGGTGGTATCACTTGCACCTGTGCTTTATTTTGGTTTTCGTTTTTCTTAAATGCTGTTTTGCAAGTACAATTAGCTCTCAATTTGCACCGCATCAGAACAGCGCCGGGAGGTCCGAAAGAGGAAAAATATATCTTACCATTATTTATAATGTACTGCAGTTTCCCGCGCTCCGCTTCTGAACATTAAAATGTAATTCTAAGAGTAGTTGAATTAATTATAATTTTAACTACCTCTCTACATTTGCGTGTGTTTCAAGCAACCCACACGATATGAAGATAAATCAGTTTCGTCAATGCATACGCCTGGTGGGAAGCATTGCGATTAAATGTGGATGATCCTCGGGAGATGATCTCTACCCGTGAGCTGTTTTTGTTTGACACACCTGCAAACTTCAAAAATAATAATGAAGAGAAACGATATCCAAGTATTGGGTTAATTTATTAATTTATTTGGAATTATTAAATACAATTAAGCGCCCAAATTTTTAATAGGGTTGCAGTGTAATGACCTACAGAAGGAAGTTAATTGTGTTGATTTTTATAAGTCTGCTGAATGACAGATATCTTCATTTAAAAGACCTTGCACGAGGTCTGATATCAGTGTTCTATCAATGCATGTCTGTGAAAAGACGTTTCCATAAATGGAATACGTCAAATCAAAACACATGTCTGCTACAACTGAAGAACATTTAGTCCATTTTTATGATACCAACTGGACTGCACTGAACTATGCTACAGAGGGGACTCGCCACGGAGGTCCAAACTTGGTCTATTGTACCTATGCCCCCAAGTGGGACACCGCCGGAAAGAAGGAATGAGGTAAAGGATTCTGAGGGCGGCAGTTCCAAGGAGCCAGGACAATACAGAGGGCAGGGTCCCTACACTTTACCAGTTAGAAACTCCCCGGCAGACCAGTACAACCGGCATTCCATTCTAGGGGAGGGATCCGTCCCCTTCAGCTGCCCTGGTGCGGGCGCTGCGGACCCTTAGCACTCGTGGTACCTCTGACATTACTAGAGGAACCTCGGGCCGAACATTTGAGCCCCTCCCTGATAGGGAGTTGTTCGGATTGGGTTGGACTCGAGGGGCAGTGGTTCCCGATACCCGTGGGTGATCGGGTATGTCTCCGGACGGGGTTGAGGGAAGCCATTAATATTCCCGGGTACTAGCCTGCAGAGCTAGTAGGTGTGCTAGATCGCCAGGCGGCCCTACCGAAGTCATATCGGTAGCCTTCCCCTTTTTTGGGGTTGGCGCGCCTAAGTGGCCTATCCACTTCCAGCTCGTCTTGAGTCCATAGGCCCAGATGGGGGGGCCTTGTTAGCTTCTAGGTCTTGCCCTATGGAAAGCCCCACGGAGGACGCCGGGCGCCCTTTTGGGAGAGCTCGGTAACTCCCTGGTCGAAGGACGCCCGGGTCCTTGGTTCTACGGGTCCAGGACTAATGGGAGTAGAACCTCTGGCATTAACACACAACACATCCCACTCCACTAGAGTCCGGAATCGGCCCCACCAGACCGGGTTCGGAGACAGTTTTACCAGAGGAGGAAGTTTTTACCAAGAGCATATCACGCCGGGACCCCCGTCGACACTTCCACCCTCATAAGAGATGATGTGGAGGGACAGGGAATTTGGGGGATGTAAATAACCTACCCAGCATTCGTCTGGCGACTCATGTAAACCTGCGAAACAAGAAATGGGTCAGGTAGGTTGGTCAGGGGACTCGAATCCGGACTTCCCGAATGCGGGCCATAGACGAAACCGGCTCAGCCATCCCACTCGGGTTTATGATACCAACACAGAATTAGAACCGTAAATGTCTGCAGTTATATCACACAGAAGTCAAAGTTCTGAATACTTAACAAACTGTCAATGTTTCATGCAGTCTCGTGAAGTAATTCATAGGATATATGAGAAGATTGAAACTGACTTCGTCTGCGATTCACTCTTTGAGGGTTAATACGGCCTCCGTTATAAAGTTTGTTAATTCCTGGTTTAGATGATAGGGTGTCCCTCCCATTTCTTATAATTCAGGTTTTTATTTGGATTGTTCTTTCCATGCTTATTAATGTCCAACCATTTTTTCTTCTCCTTTTTTATACCTTTACATTGAACTTTTATATTATCCTTCAACCTTACTTTCGCTACCGCTTACCTATATTAGGTAGAAGAAATAATGAGCTCCATCCTAAAATTAGGTAGATATATTTTACAAATACACATTCTAAAGTCCCTTACCCTCCTTCCAAACGGAAGGAACGTAAGGAACAATGTAATATACGTAAAACAGAATGAACACCAACTCGTATGCAAATCTTGTACGAAAATGTCTCACAAAAAAGTATACTTTCCAAAGGAATTATTTAATTTCTGAAAAAAAAAAAACAGCTCTATGTTGATAAAAAATGTATTTTTGGAAAATAAACCCCGTTACGTGGCATCTCATTATTTTCGTATAATTTTGTAAAATTGGAAAACAAGAAAATAGACAAAACTCTAAAGAGAGTATATTAAATACATAATTTGAACCAATTTTCTTTTTCGTAGCTTTAACTATTTCCAAGTATTCCATGCTATAGTTTACACTTTTCATTCACATGGTTTCATCGCTATGACTTATAAAACATTCATGTGTTGTATACAATTAAACATACTCTTAAAAAGATAAATGATGATTATAAATTTAAAAAAATTACTTACCATCCTTGGGTTAATAAACATTTCCAATTTTTTTTAAAGAAGTTGATATAACTTTAGTTCCTCAAAATAAATATAGCATTAAAAATTTATTACAATTTTCTAAAAAAGATATTATTCCTAATAATAAAAAATCTGGTATTTATCAATTTAATTGTTTAGACTGTGATCAGGTTTATATTGGAAAGACGAAACGTAGTTTGGAAACCAGAAAGAACATTTTCGTAATATTAAATATAAACAAACAGATAAATCGGCAATAGCAGGTCATTTTTGGCCATTTAACCATGAAATAAATCCCGAAGTTAAATTATTAAAACAACGAAATGTTCCCATAGATATGATAGTGTGGGAAAAAGTATTTATTTTAAAAAATAAGCATCGCGTAATGAATTTTGACATACCAGCAATTAATTATGTTTTTAGGTTTGTTTCGTCTTCGGATGTTGGTGGTGCTGGGAACGTGAGATAGCAAAACAGAAAACATGGTAACTGAGATTTCCTTAATAACGGTGTTTATTTAACTGAGGATGAATGCCATATGCCTTCGAAATCGATTTTAAAAAGAAGAAAGAACTATTAACATCAACTTCTTAAGATAAGTGGATTATACAAATATTTTTATTTGTGTAATATCTATATTGATAATTTAAAATCGACTGAAGGGAAACCATTATCGTCAATAACGTAATGTGTTTGGAATCAACTTTTATGCATTCCCTACTGCTTACTTATTGTAAATACATAAAGTGCTGGATTTCTTCCAAAACGATATAACAATTTCATCGGAAATACGTGTTAAAAGACTCCTAATCCAAAGGCTCAATTATGTTAGTGCCTGTGAACGACATGACTCCAAAACGAAATTTCGGTTAAATACCAGTAATAATTCAGCAATCAAGAACAGGTCGCCCAAGGTTTGGTAAAGTAGTATAGAAAGTTGAAGTTTAATACATACAAGGTGAAATGTTTACATCTCACAGTTACTATCTAAATGTTTTTGAACATCTGTTCTACCACAACTATAGCTGCTTTTTATAGTTTACGTTAATAAATTTGGTGCTGCACACCATGTTAAATCTTAATTTGAAAAAAAAAAAAAATCAAAGTAAATGACATTTAAATATAATGCACGAAATGGCATACGGAATTTTCCTCTCTTCTGGTTGCTTGGAACAACAAAATTAGGCTTAAATCAATTAATCCTCAGTTATTAAATTAATTATAATAATACCCTGAGGAACTTAAAATCCTGAGGTGAAAAACAATACACTACTTTGCTGAACTACTTTTCCTCGAGTTTGTGCTGAAAACTTGAACGGGGTTGCTTACCAACTGCCTAGCATGGAGAATTTTTAATGTGCGAAAGCCGATAAAATGCATCAGAAATAGATGCCATTATAAATAAATAGAGGCACTGATGTAAAGCATGTTTTGCTTCATGTGATGGGGCGTGTTTTTAAAGGATCATTAGAGCGCGCGTTGTTGAGAGCAAAAGTTATAGCGTAAAATTTAAGTTACAAAAAACTAACTTTTGTATTTTTTGAAAATGTTGTACAAATTTCAGGCTGTAGCTATCATTAAGGAACAAATGGATATTGAAAACTAAAAAATAAAAATGTGTTTTCTTCAGATTTTTCAAACAAATTCACTTTGTTCCATCTTTCAGATACAAGTACAATTAACATGCAAATTGCATGAGCTTTAGTGGGCTTTTGATAAAGCCATTTGCACTTCAATGTACATCCGCCCCGCCCTTTAAAACTGAATTTTCTCCTCATAAACTGCTGACTAATTAAAACACCTGCTTAAAATATAGATTTATGCATAATATTGCATACTATGCGTTCCAGATTCATTAAATAAACGAGCATGACAGTAAAAATCTGCATAGAAATTTCACACACGTTTACTTTAAGTATAAATACAGAACATTTCAATGTGTAGATACAAAGTTTGGCTACCTTGAAATTTTCTGAAAGGAGCCCTTTTGGTGACAGTTCATTTTCATCAACGCCAGTATCACATCTCCCTTTTATCTCCGAATTCTGTTTATTAATTTATTTGTACTTTTACCAGCTATAAAATTTCTGTCATATTTAAATCTGGCCAGCTGTTTTTGTTTACCCTAAAATTGCAGTTATTCCTCTTTCTTAATTATTTCTCTAACCATTATTACTAGAAAACTACATTAATTTATAAGAAATAATTGTCTTACCTGGCATTATAGAGATGCAGAAATACAACGTATTAAGCTGTTAAAGTGTCATTAGACATTTATTCTTATGACGAATGAGGTTATTTTGGATGTGTTACGCTGTAATTAAATCTTAAAGTATCAATGAATTACAAATATGTTGTCAGATTTATATCAAATCAATATCCAAAGTCTCTTTACTTGCTGCAAAAGATTAAAAACAAAGGTTTGGTGGAGGAACAAGAATTATTTTTGGAAAAAAAGAAATCTAAAGACCATTCTTCGGTTGTGATTTCCCTAAACGCAAACGCAGTATTTTTCATCATGACAAACAGTAAAATTGGGATTTGTTGAGAAAATACTGACATTCTTCCTAAAGACCAGTTTCTTGACCAATTCTTTGAGGCATTCTGGACTTCGGTTACAACTAGGCGAGGATGCATGCAACTAGTAAGAATGAAAATTAGCAGCTTAAAACCCTCAGCAAAAAATACTATTAGAAAATCTTACTCCAGCCTTACCTAATCCCACTTGCTATAGTGCAACAAGAACCTTCCGGCTAAATGTTGCTACCTTTACTTTATTTATTTTTTACTTGTTCCATATACTCCGCCGTTAACTCCAATGGTCATATCGGCGGCCGTTCTCCGTTTTTCTTTCTTTTTTGTAATTTTACGTCCTCCAACGTTAAGCCATATCGGACGATGAATGGAATGGGCGAAATGATGCTCAAATGAGCCCAGGGTCCATAGAGCTTAGAGTTACCCGACATTCGTCTTTCAGGATAAGGGAAAACCCCGGAAAAACCTTATCAAGGTAACTCACCCTGACCGAGATTCGAACTCGGGACCTCTTGAACGTGAGGCAGACACTCTACCACCACACTACCGAGGCGGGCACTGTTCTCCTTTTGGAACATATCAAAGGTGGTAGCTCGTATTCGTTGGGTTTTTTTAATCATTAGATCACGCACACATTAGCACTCTCATTCATACTTCCAGACTCTAGGGAAGATGAGGAATTATCTTGGTCGGAAGAAAAATCAAGCTACCTTTATTGTTGCTACCTGACTCTCTCTGTGTGTATATGTGTGTGAGGGAGGGAGGGAGAGGAGAGAGAGAGAGAGAGAGAGAGAGAGAGAGAGAGAGAGAGAGAGAGAGAGAGTATCTGTCTGTCTTGAAGTCCCTCTGTTAACCATTCGCAGCAGTTGAAAGCTAACAACGTTGAATGTTGAATGGCTGGTGCAGTATTTCTTTGTTGGTCCCTTGCCTAAATAAGTCGCAGGTCTCTTTTTCGGCAGTATGTTCTATTTGAGAAACAGAAAAGACTGTTAACTTCCAGTGAAATAAATTTACAAACACTTCAGAAGGTCATTTTTCAGTTCAAATATATTTCTTGGTGTCTCCTATGTTTGCACATGATACCTCTTAAATGTATTATTACCTTAAACGATCTGCAATGAACTGATTTCTGGAACCATTTATAAATGATTATTTTTAATTTTGCTAATTCATTCCTAAGATTGACTCACAGTTAAATTTCTTTACGGTAGGTATTCACTGCCACAGTGACAGTATTTAAAGTTCATCATCTTTCAAGGATACGACCGAGCAGGATGCCATTTTGGAGGCTCGGGTTCGATTCCCGTGGCCGATTTACCTGACCGAATGTTTTCCCGGGTCACCAGGTGAATGCTGGGTAGGTTAATTATACCCCCCCCCCCCGAATTTCCTGTCCCTCCATTTCATCTCCATTATCATTTCACATCATCTCTCATCTGGTGGTCTCTTTTACGGTAGAAGTGTTGGCGGGTGTCTCGGCCTTGCATGGCAGGATATCATCCTGGTAAACATTTACCCCTTCGGTAGGACGGTTTCTGGTATCCAGGCCGATCTGGCGGGCCGTTTTAGGTCCATGGCGGGTGGGATGTCGGTTGTGCTGGTCTGCCGGGGGAGTCTCCAACTGGTAAATAGTAAGGACTCTGCCCTCTACACTGTCGTGACTCCTTGGTTCGACCACTCTTCTCCTCTGACCTCACCCTTTCTCCAGGGCGTGTTAGGTACAATAAACCACAGGTTTCGGAGCGAATTCCTTCCGTAGTTATCCTAATCATGGATACGACACGAAGAAACTCAAGAAATTCCTACCACCCTAATCTACCCAAGTTTGATTTTCTCAAAAAAAAAAAAATGGGTTAACAACTGCACCAGAGAATTCTAGAATTTAGCAAATAATTCCTGATCCATGCAAAATTTGGCCGCTTTGGGAGGAATTTTTTTTTATTTTCAGCCTTGAGGTACTATTTCTCGAACAAATGGGGCAAGTGCTTGATTTTAGAATAAACTTCAAATATATGACTACAATTTTATAGCTTTTCAGGTCATAAGGTACTCAAAACCCGAAAATCTACTGCTTTAGACCTTTATTGACGTGGGATCTGTTAGTACAATTAAGACATAAGTGAACGTTTCCAGGTTTCCCCTCCCCCTGGTTTATTTTGCAGCTACATGCCAAGTTTAGCGAGTTCC
This sequence comes from Mantis religiosa, assembly GCA_030765055.1. Taxonomy (NCBI): domain Eukaryota; kingdom Metazoa; phylum Arthropoda; class Insecta; order Mantodea; family Mantidae; genus Mantis; species Mantis religiosa. The sequence continues at coordinate 88,870,671 of CM060959.1, forward strand.
CGTTTGTTCAATGCGATCCCAAACACACACAGTCGCTAATTCATTTTATTTATACACATTACCTCCTCACAATTTATAGCGATTTCTGACATAGATACAAAAAACACTTAAGTATACTGTGATAGCGTTTAATAACAGGAATCACTGCGTTTTTCACCTTTAGTTTCGAGGTTACAAACCTGTTTGGCTGAGAGTATCTCGATTTTCCAGCGTCAGTATTTATAGCTTTCCGGCGTGTACAATTTGGTATATTTGATACGGTTCAATGGTTGCCAATAAAATCCGATACTCTCCAAAACCAATTAATTCTAACATGCGCAGTTGCCCGTATCATAAATACGAATATACCCATCAGTGCAACTGGGAGACTGCATTATCTCGTTGGTAAATATTAAAACTTTAACTAAATAAATGTGGATTAAATCTTCAATTCCCGTACTTCAATTTAACAACTCGCGCTGTATGAAAAATTCAGTTTATCTAGACAGCTGAAACTCTATAAATATATGGAAATTAACTTATATTTCACACTAGACGTGTATACGACGCACTATGAAGAAGTAGAGCCAGGCCGAACTATAAAGCCCGGGCCTTAAAGTACATTTACAGCATAGTAAGTCGCCATTATGGTAGTTGTCTCATGTGTTTATGAGAACTCCTATGCCCGATTTCACCAACAGATGTTAAGACTTAACACGAGTTTAACAACAGTTAAAACAAAAATTGCATTTCACCAACAAGTGTTAGCGTAACACTCGTGTTAAATCTCTTGTTAAACTAACACGCCAAATTTCTGATGTTAAGTCCTTAACAATTGTAAATAGTGAAGTTGGCGAGCATAAACTCAGCTGTTGATGTCGATTTGCTATATTTAAGACCGTCTAAATGGAATTTGCAATAGAGTACGGCCTATGAGGAGAAATGATTTTGAGGAGCTAGCCGAAGAAAATTTTTTACGGAGGTATAGACTGTCCAAACATGTTGCTATGAAGGTTACTGCGGAAGTACAAGAGAGGTTAGAACATGCATCGAAAGGAATATGGCGATCTCGCCTTTGCTTCAAGTATCAATAACCTTGCAATTTTATAATTCACTGAATTATATGGATAATACAATATCCACCTCCCGTCTTGAAACGTTCAAGTAACTTGCTCTTCGCTCCTCGTTTTAAATTTACGTAATACTGAGTTAGAGCATGCATCGAAAGGAATATGCCGATCTCGCATTTGCATCAAGTATTAATAACTTTGCGATTTTATAATTCATTGTGGATAACACACTGTCCACCTTCCGTCTTGAAACGTGCAAGTCACTCGTCACTTGTACTTCAACGCACCTCGTTTTAAATTTACGTAATACGTTTCGTTTGTAGTAATGACACATGCATTTGAATTAAGTTTGTTTCCAATTTTTCCCCACGTGACATCTTTCTCTTTTACATTCACCGCATCCGTCCTATTTTCCACGATGTCGTCATATTTCGTCACCAATTCAATTAACAATTTATTCTCCATTTATGAGAAATTTGTTTCATGGCTTTTGTTTATGATTTTGTTTATCCACCATTTTTTTAGCTGTGTGCAGACTGCGGTGTAGACGAAAATGAAAACAAAAGCGCATCGTAGTTCGTTCAGAAAATAATACGACTCATCCACAGCCTTCTATAACTGTAATATTTACAAGTTTCTTGGCGTTAGCACGTGTTTGTTAACATTTTCAGAAAACAGGTTGGTGAAATGCAAGAAATTGTTAGCGCTGTTACAATTGTTACGTTACATTTGTTAACGTCGATTTTAACATCTGTTGGTGAAATCGGGCCCTAATGGTTTACCGGGAGCAACACGAGTCAGTTGCAGAATTTAGTGTCATGTCGGCATGTTGACCATAGTAGCTCAAATGGTTAGAGCGGCTGGACGGAAACCAGAAGATCCGTGGCTCAAATCCCGGCTATGGCATTGAATTTTTCGGTCTGGCTCTACTTCTTCTATAAATATATTCTGTAAAAATATGAGCATTATATTTCCAAAAATCTAAAATCCGAACATTTAATTGCTAATTAATACCAAAAATTCGAATATTTGGAAGAAGTGTCCTTTCCACATAGAACAGAGTGCTAGAAAAATAACAAAACTGAAAGGACAGAAAATCTGACTACATGCGACAACCTTAAAGTTGCGACGAAGCAAGGAAAATGATATGCACAAGAAAAATGTACACAAAACTGATCAGAAAGAGAAACAAACTGCTTGCAAAGAGATTCATCGGAAATAATGGTAGAAGGAATAAGGTTAGAAGCAGATATAGATTGCAGATTATAGATAGATAAAATAATAAGATTGTTCATATACGAAAAAAGCCAGGCTTGTCGTGAGGTAGAAAACTATGACTAACTGACGTAATATTTTTAAAATGCCTGCAATTAAATTACTTTATTAGCAGCATTAAGTCCTGTGGAGATAAGACTTGAAACTAAATCACTGATGAAAGAGTTGTTCTTTAGTGAACCAAGTTCACTGAAATATAAACCATTAGCACATTATTTAGTTTCTCGAAACACCGACCATTCATTTCTGAGAATAAACCTTACCTGTATACAATTCACTCCTGAAGCAGGTAACAATGCAAGGTCCTGGACATAACTTTGGGAGCTTAAGGGTTCGCCAACTTTCGTGTTAACATGTTAACATCTTGTTAATGCTTGCGTAAGTCACTCTAAACGGCTTCATCAAATAATGCAGATCCAAGGTTTTGTATCCTTGTTATATTTATGCCTAATTTTCATTGTGAATGGAGCATATATTATGTCGGTTTAACAGTTATACGTCCAGTAGAATTTCTTGGAACCTGAAACTGGCTATTAAATAATTTTCGCAGCGTAATAACAGCAGACATATATGTCCTACATCAAAGGACTCGCTCCCTAGCGTGTTTCTGAAAATTGTTCGTACTTGCCTTGTGTTTAGTACTGCGCCTTAATCTGTTTGTCCTTGCGTTCTTTTGATACACTAATATATCGAGCACCCTGCTGCGAAGCCATTTTACCTTTTAAGGTTATGAGTTCTCTAGTATCCGCAACAAACTGGACGTAGTTAATCCAGTTCCCATAATTCTATTTCAGAGGTTATTGTGGAACCCAAATCAAAACTTATTTAAGTAGAATTTCCCTAAAAGCTTTAAATTTAATGTGTTGTTTTACGGCTTAAAATACTCAGAAGCAAAAGCTTGTTTTTTGCATATTACCTATATGTTTAACACAGATGTTCAAGAATCGTTTCACTGTAATGTAAAGGACAATCAGGAAATTAGTGATAACTGCTTTACTAACAAAAAAGTAATGTGTTATCTGTCACTGCTTAACGAGAGACTAAATGGCAGAAATTTGCAGTTTTAGTTTCTTCTGCAGTATTTTTAACTGAAATTTAATTTCTGACTTAAAAGTAGTTCATCACAGCTTACACAAGCACAGTGTAAATTTTTAAAAAACTGGTACTGCATCTGCTACTTTGTACTGTGTTATCTACTCGACCTTACATAAAAAGTATAATAATTTCCCATACTTCTGAGCAGAGAGGTAAAGTCGAATGGAAGTTTCACTCTAAAAACTGGTAATGATGTTAAATACAGCAGATTATATTCTCAAACCATGTAGTTTTTTTTTTTTTTTTTTTTTTTTTTTAGTTTTTTAAATAATTAAATAAACAATTCTGAAAAGTATATAAACTAAAAGTATTGTTGTAATCTACTTTTTAAAAAAAAATTAATTCCTCCAATGTTAGGTGATATAGGACGATCAATGAAATGGGTGGAGTGATGCTCAAATGAGCCCAAGTTCATTGAGGTTAGGGTTGTCCGATATTCGTCCTTCATGATAAGGAAAAGTTCCCGAGAAAAAAAAAACTTATTCAGATAAGTCACCCTAACCAAGATTCGAATTCGGGACTTCTTGAACATGGGCAGATACGCTAACATCTACACTACAGAGGCGGGCGAGATCTACTTTAATTTTAAATGGTATAATTAATACAAATACTCTGACGACTTTAGGAGGTACAGAAATACATCCTGTAAACATTTTGTTTCTGACCTATTAGTATCTAACATAATAATGGATTATGTATTTAGTAGATTTGGTATTGGCAGGGTAGGACTTCTAATGTCTACTTGAAAATATTAATATCTGTATTGCATGGGGCATAATCCAGAATTACCCTTATATTGACTACACATACATTCTACATTTTGTGTATCTTAATTCCAGAATTCAAATGACTTCATAAAAGAAACTCTTAGGTATGAAAGCAAGCCTGCCTCTTTTCTGTCTGTCTACACATGACATTACTGAGCAGAATTCATTAAGGGGATGCTACAGAACATTTGCTAAAATGTTTCAAAACCTGTGCTTTTGGTTTTAAAGCATAAAAATATATTTGACATTTCTATTACATTAATCCTTTATTTTATTCCACGGGACTTTCTAAAAATCCATACACATACCTAAATTAAACGTGGAAAAAATAAATTTTAATATGCAACGATACTCCAGTTAATGTGCACTGGCGCTTTTCAAGATTCCCATGTTATGCACTAGTTTAAAAACTTGCATCGATATGTGCTTGATTATAACTCTGCTTTAGAGGTATATTTATTTAATAGATAATAATTTGCCAAGTATTAAAAACTGAGGCATGGATGTAGTTCAATAATAACGAAGATAATCCTAATTTTGAAAGTGTTTTTCCTCCATGTGTTCCGTTAAATGAATGTAAAATCATGCTAACTCTACATGCACAGAAAATTGAAAAACTTATTTAGCTTGTACGTATAAATACTTTAAAGCCAGAGGCAAGAGTTTCTGTTTTTAACGATTTTTTTAGCGAATTTATACTTTTTTCGAGAATAATATTTTTTTAGCGATAAATGAGACAATTTCTATTACTTTTAATCTGCATAGAAAATTTTACATTTACTTCAAATTGCATAAATATCACTTAAATTTAACATTCATGCCTTCATAGCATGAAGCTAGAAGTCATGAAAAAATGTTTACAAATTTAACGAAAGCAAGATAAAATTTAACACTTAACAAAGCAAATACAATGACATCAGCATGTGCACTGATATAACAGCTAAGCAGTGCAACAATAAACTGACACCACAGCATCCGACTGGTCCGTGATACTGAGAACTGTTTGTAGTATGCTAACTGGACATGTTATTTATTGGATACCACACCGTACACAGCAAAAACTCCTATTATGCTGACTAAAGGTACTGAGAAGGTACTGGACTTCTACTCTCAGACATTACATTAACACGAAAATATTGTCCTTCAGGGCTTAAGAATGTGTTCCGAAACGCCCGAAGGTTAAAAAAACGAATACAAACAATACCTCACTGAAAACCACCCAGATTTAGAAGCTAAAAGTGTTCCCATTACCTGTACTGACACGCTGGTCTAGCTGGTTTAATTCAGTTGTTTACACCGCCAGCTATTTTGATGCAATCGTCCATTTCTTTTTTAAAAGAAAAGCTTTCACTTCCTGCACAAAATTTGTTAAATGATCATTTTTTCGATGCCAAGTCGTGCAATATTGTAAAGGTATTACAACAGCAACAATATTTGTTTCTGAAAATTGCAGATTGATAACAGATCCAATATTAGAATTTCAATAAAAAAAAGTGGCTCATCTTGTTTTATCCTAAATTAACTCGCTGACAACCAAATGTGAAATATTAGAGTGGTCACCTAGGGAACAGAGTAAGTGTACTTGTAGATCATATCATGGATCCCAGAGAATCTAAAGGTTTGCTGCCGTATGACTTTGTCTAAACTAAACTCCATTATGTAAAAGAAACTGGTGATGTAATAACCATAAAAGCTATATAATTTGTTTCAACCTTCTAGGCTAGTTACTAAATCAAGTATAGGTGATTTAAATCATGTAATGGCAGCATTTAAACAATAAATGCATTTAAAACCAGTGGTATTACTTGTGATTCTGATTTGCTTCATTATTACAAAGAGTTTTGTGACATTGTTGAACAGCAAAGATATGATGGTAAGGATAACAGATTAGATGTAGTAACAACACTCTTGGCATTGAAGGCAAAAGCTGATTCTTCCGCAATTTCTGTGAAAAATCCCTTCAATGTCTTTGGTTGCCGATGTCAAACGCTGACAGTGAGAGATTTTTCTCTACATCTGTATAACTTAGTTGTGACAGACAAAAGAACAAGTATGAAAAGCAAAAATATCACAACTTGTATGCTGCAGTTTGGCGATGTCTGATGTGTGATATTTGATCTTATTCATGTTACCTACTATCTGTCGATTTCAAATAAAATGTTTTAATTTGAATAATTTGGATACTGATACGTTTCATTTGAACCATGTCATTACTAATTAATTCTTCCCCAAAAATTTGCGCGAAATTAATGCGAATTTATGGTAAAAAACCCACATAACACCACCAATTAAAATTATTAATGCGAATTTTATAAATAATTGTCACCATAGTCTTGTCTCTGTTTATAGACAGGAGTGAATCTGGTGTGCAAGTTATCAATAACCACAATGTTGGATATATCGACGCTAGAGCTAACTCTAGTGTAAATCATTAGAATATGTAAAAGAATTTGACAAAAATAATCAAGAAAAATGTAAATTTATGCATATACAACGTGTGAGCGTTCAAGAAGCTAATTCATAAAGCTTCTTCAAATTAGTAATCCGAAAGCTTGTTATTTTATCCACCTTATGTTTATAAGATGCATTTCTGCAGATTGCACATTGCGTTAAAGTTACAAGGAAGACAGGGATAGAAGAAACCAAAAAGCACTGACATTCGAAACAATAAAAAAGAATAGCTCAGAAATGGCTAAAGTCATACAGTAAAATGAGTGTTTTACAGATTTTGCATTTTTTGTACATTTTTCTCTGCCTCTTGTGGTTTACTAGTTATACAAATATCCTTTCGAAGGAAGGGGGCTTCACAGATATTCTCACAAATTTCAAGAAATTCGTTTTATTTTCATGTAAATATCTTATACATGAAGTAATTTAATCAAGGAGGAATTTTTGAGAAAATAAAAAATGTCTAAAAATGTTCCACGTTAGGGTAGATTGGGGTAGGGAGATTTCTTAAACATCTTTGTGTCGTATATTGGGAAGTCAGAATACCAAGCATGGCATTTTGTCCATGTTTTGTTTTGCGGTTATGCTGTACAAACACACTATTCAGAGGTGTTCCAACCACGTCGACTTACTGGATGGAATGCAATAACTTCTCTGTCTAATAGATACGTCGCAGAGCAAGTAAAACATTATAAACTAATAAAATAAAGATACTGAACATTAACTAATGTCATCTCCACTTTCTGCATAAACCACTTTTACCGTGTCTAAGAACTCTATAAATATATATGTACATCTTAGAAACAGTTTCATTCATACATAAAAATAAAATCATCTTTAAACTTAATGAATACCATTCATACAAAACACGAATAATAACATCAATCCATCTCCAACAACATAGATTAACCAAAAGTTTAAATTCAGTTTCCCATAAAGGTGTTAACTTAAACATGGGTCTTTCAAAAATTAGTGGCAACACTGTCTACAATTGTCGCTATCAGCGGTAAATCATGTAAGCTGATAACAAAAATAAGAGCATCTAATGCTTGTTAGCTGTGAGTTTGAAGACAACACTTTTATTTAATAAGACATTTTGGTAAGTTTAATTGTAGGCTGTTATCTTTAGTGTTCTAAATATGTTTAGTAAATAAGAACAAAGATGCATCATTAAAATTCAGGTTGTAAGAGGTATCAATGTTCGGCAATGTCATACAGAATTATTGGAAGCTTATGGCAGACAGACTTTACCATATCCTACCGTGGCTAGGTGGGCGAATGCTTTCGTAGAGGAAGGGAAGATGTTCATCAAAAACGTGGAGCTGGCAGACCGCAATCAGCAAGTGATGATGTGCATGTGAATGCCGTTAGAACACTGCTGGAAGAACATCGTAGAACTTGTATTGAACTAGCAAGGGAAGTTGGAGTTGCTCCTGGTATGATTCTCCACATACTTAAGAAGTTAAGGTGAGGATGGGTTCCACACAATCTCACAGAGGAAACAATGTGGCAGAGGATGACAATGGCGAGAATACACTTAGATCGCTATGAACGTGAAGGCGGGCGTTTTGTTCGACGTATGCTAACATTAGATGAAACCTGGGTTCGATGCTACCAACCAAAATTAGTCAATCAAATGAGTGGCAGCACATTGATTCACCACGGCTAATAAGTATCGACAACAGAGTGCACTTAAGGTCATAATCATTGTTGCTTATGATTTTGACGGTGTTATTATCACTCATTCAGTTCCTCAAGAAAATCGTATGAATGGTGCATATTACAGTCACTTGATGGGGCACCATTTACGACCAGCTGTGTGCCGTAAACATCCAAATCTCCTAAATTCCCATCCCATTCTGTTACGTGATGGTGCTCGCTCTCACAGGTCTGCCCCTGTTGTTAATTTACTTCGCAGATGGAACTGGGAAACTCTGGAGCATCCCCCATACTCCACAGATAGGAGCCCATGTGATTTCGACCTTTTTGGGCAAATGAAATGACCACTTAGGAGTTCGCTTTAGAAATAGACAGGCAAGTACAGTAGTAGTAGAACAGTCGGTTCGAATATTTGAACAACAAGACTCTGTGGATGGCATCCGTCGGCTCCCTGGTGTGTGGAGGCGAGTTCTTCATGTTGGAGGAGATTATTTCTAAGCACTGCAATAATATAACTGCTCCAAAGAGGTTTTATTTGTTGTTAATTCAAATGTTTCCACTAATTATTTAATGACCTAAGTAAAATAAAATCCCTGAAACCATCAAAGTTTCACAGATCAAAACATTTACAAATAAAGTTAAAAACTTGCTCCTATACTACATGTTTTATTCAGTTGATCAATTCATGAATACCCAATTTTGATTACTCTTTGAACTAAATCACTTATTTAGAATTAGAAATTGGTAAATTAGCCATCCATCCCAGTTAATTTTCGTCCTCTGAACTTGTTTCATGGATCCTGTTTATCTGGGAAATGCACTTCGTCTCAAGACCAACATTATAGATAGAAATCTAATGCAACTGTACACCTTACTGAGGTATTTTCCGAGGTTTCCCTTAGTCTTAAGGCAAATGCTGGCTATCTCCGTAACCTTATGTTATTTCGTAAACCTTTTTATAGATGTACTGTAAATATATCTTAGCTTTCTTTGACGAAGTCCATTTTGGTGAATAAATCTGAATCTGGATCATATTAAAAACTAGAAGTTTCTCTCAGTTGATGCTAAAATGTTTTAAAGTGCAGAATATTTTATCGTAACGTAAGTATATTAAATAATTAGCATTCACAGAAGGCAGCAATTTTACCTACAACAAGCTTTAAATAATGATATATTATAGGAGCCCTGTACCTTAGGTTTTCTACAGAATTTGTAAAATCCACTGGCACAGTGGCGTCCGTTCGCCGGAGTGGAAAACAAAAGATGGTAGAGAAGATGCATAACTCTTCCGTCTGACTTCAATCTATATTTTCACAGCTATGATGTGTAAAAAGGCGTGTATTAATAACACAAATGGCCGTTTAAGGACCGAGGTGTGGGATGTAGAACATATTTCTCGGCAACCTACTTGAGCAGGTTGGTAACACGGACACGGTGTTTGTGTGGGCAGGGAAGAAAAAGATCTGTGATTAAGAGCATTCCTCGTGGCCCTTTTTTTAGTAGTCATTAGGAGATCTCGCATTGCCTGTGTCCACTTGTTTTCACGTCACGCCAGTCGCCAACAGGTAACACCGTTCTTTTCGAATTAGCTGCTGATAAAATGAACACATCAGGTTGTACCAGCTAGCCCTTGGACCTGGGAGCCGGTTTTACCAATCACGTCCAAAATTTTGGGATTATCAAGATTGCTTTCGGCTTGTTATAAATCGTACATTTTTTCTGCTAGTCTAAAGTGGCGTGTGTAGGCTAATGACTGGAATAAAATGTCGGCGATGTCAGGGGGAAAAAATAATAAAAATACCTGTATCGTGCCTTGTTGACTTATCGTAAGAGACATTAGAAGCCTGCCGAGTGGCAATTCGCTCACTGAACTTACCCAAGCGTCCAAAACAAGCTTCGGTTACGTGGATGCAGGCGTCGCAGTGGATTCATAACACTAAGGTGAAATCTAACCACGGATTTAATTACTGTTACTACTGCTATATAGCTAGCAGCATTCTTTGAAAATTCATTAGATTATTACTAGGGGTGCGTCCTCGATACTTGCATGGCATCGACATCATAATACTTAAAATTTGCTCGGTATTTTCGATACTTCGATGGTGTTTCTGCAATTTTTACTTTATTTTAAAACCACAATATATTGCTGCAAGTAGAACATTGCAAAGCTCCAGAAATTGCCAGGAATGTGGTACCTGGACAGTAAAATTATGCAAGAAAATAACCATGTGTCAGATTCACTGCCAGTTACCAGTTCACAAGAAGAAATCACTGCGTATCTCAACGATTTGTCAGCTTCTCTTTCTGAAAAACAAATTCAAAATTTCCAGAACTTAAATGCGGACTTATAAAAGCGGACTGTTTTGCTTTTAAATGTTTAATGTAGAGCTTAAAAATGAGAACACTGATGGTTTCAAGTTATGTCTCATTAAATATGCGCACCTAATTAATGTTATTGGCATTTACAATTCTCCCAACGTTCCATTTTGTATTAACACTAGAAGTAGAAATGATGGTATCGAGTATGGCAGTATCGAACATCGTAAAACATATCGCCTATCGGTATCGAGATAAACTGGTGTCACCCATCCCTATTCATTACTTATTTCTTCTGTTAACAGGGCAACGGAAACGCGTTGTGATATAGTGTTTTCATTTTCACCAGTCCACTCAAAGCTGTGACTGTCCGCCTCGCTAGCGTGATGGTAGCGTGACTGCCTCACGTCCAATAGGTCCCGAGTTCGATTCTCGGTCAGGGTGAGTTACGTGGTAAGGTTTTTCCGGGGGTTTCCGTTATCCTAAAAGACGAATGTCCGGTAACTCTAAGTTCCATGGCCACTGGCCCATTTGGGCATCATTTCACCCATTCCATTCATTGTCCGATATGACTGAAAAAGTTAAAGGGCGTAAATTACAAAAAAAGCTGTGACTCTGGTGTCAAACCATTTCCTCCCTTCCTTAAAGTAGCCCAGTTGTGACACTAGAATTACTATTAATTTGAACGGCGGAGTAACCAAAGTTACTGTTAAAATCTCTTCTATTCCAAATAATTGAGAACTTAACGCTGTCATTCTTAATGTCCTTCCACCTACTTTCCCAAAGAATAAGACCATGGGACCAAATGAAGTACATGTTTCCATAATTCCTATACGATCGTATGAAGCCATTTAATTTTGGATAAGCATGGTGGAATTCTACCGAGGTTGGCAACAACGTACCTGTTGGCGTTTAGCGCCCAACTTCTTTCAGCACAGGCCGATACACGAGGAAAACTTGTTCTTACTCCCTCTTGCTCCTACTCATATGTGTGTGTGTGTGTGAACTTCCACAGTTTGCCTTGAAAGCTGTTGGCTAACCGTGATTTGTAGAGTAGTCGCACAGTCTGAATTTCAAGGGCTGGCGCCTCGGTGGACATTCTTGCAGGATAACGGGGCGTTTCTCTGCTTGTTTCGCATTGGAAAAGCTACCAGCATCTCTACCTGTGCTTGTAGCCTACCTCCCAACGGAAAACGTCCGAAAATCGATCCTATATCTTGCAGTTTGGAATTTTCATCCACTTATTCATTAGACAAGAGAGTTCTGGGATGTCTGAAAACCCCAATGGGCTTATTACTTTGAAACTTTTATGGGGTGAGGGAAATGAAGGAATGAACTTGCTAAAAGATTTATAATATGAACCAATATTAAAAATGGAAAACACTGCATTTGTTAGTATGCATCAAATAATGTTTGACATATAGTTTCAATGATCTGTGTCCATCGGGATGTGTAGAAAACATTCTTCTTGAACAGTCACACAAGCTTATTTTTACATTTTCGAAATGTGGCCTCAATTCTGTGCAAGGCAAGTTTATTATGCCTTAAAACAGTTAAACAGTTATCCTTTCATACAGTAATGGTCGAATCAACTGCTTTTAAATGCTGTATCTACTGCGGTACGCTCTGGATGATGAGCCCCAAAGATATTTTTCTTTCGTTTTTAATTTACATACTCCAAAGTTAAATCATATCCTGCGATCAATAAAATAGGCGAAACGAATGAAAATGAGCCTAGGGTCCATAAAGCTTTCAGGATAAGGGAAAACTGCAGAAAAAAATCTTATTCGGATAACTCACCCTGACCGAGATTCGAACTCGGAACCTTTTGAACGTGAGGCAGAAACGCTACCACCTACGCTACCCCAAAGATAGTTCTACAGAACTAATTAAGTGTAAAGAACCTTAAAAACCGAGCGAATTAAGTACACTATCATATGCGGAACAGTTCAGTATTTTAAATTAAAATATGCATTGGCCTTTAACAAAGATACTACTTGGGATGTAAATTCCCTAAATTAAATGCAAAGTCTAAAATGACACAGGTGAAAAATCTGCGCATTTCAAGGCCACGCCGTGGCTCAGTGGTTAGACCGCTTGGCTCTCACCAAGGCGGCCCGGGTTCGATCCCAGGCGACCACAAAGTGAGATTTATGGTGGACAACACGGCGTTAGGGCGGGTTTTCTCCGAGACCTCCGGTTTCCCCCGCCATCTCATTCCACCGGTGCTCCATCTTCATCTCATGCATCATCAGTGTCACCGCCTGCGGTGCCGTATGTAGTAAAAGCGGGCGTTAAACACTACACATTTTTTGCGCATTTCAAGTTTGACGACACATTCAAATTATTAAGTTGCAAGAAATATCCCATTCTTTTCCTTCACCTTATGAAGGTTCTCTCTCCATTTCTCCTTCCCAATACAAGCACGATATGGACGAACGGCGTTAAAGGATATACTGTATATCAACCAAACGCGGCTTGGTTACATAATGCTTATTATGGTCCAATAATTATGTTTCTTCTTTGTATAAATGCAACATTATGCAGTCACTGTCGTCCATCATTTATTTCAATCGTGGGAGATTTAAAAGAAAATGTCAGCTTTAAGATTTGGTTATATACATATTACTACTCTGTGTTAACAATAAATGTTCTTCCACAGGATTTGTAGATTTATTATGCTAACAATATAATTAACCTTTAGTTTTGAGGTTAGGCATTGTTGAACTAAGGCATACTACGCGGTGTTGCAGTGGCTAAGTTATTGTTTTATAACGGCAGCATTACTAATATATTTTATTTTTTATACATTCATAAGTTATATTGCTTTAGGTTTTCAGAAAATGTCAATGAAATGTTTCTGCCTTTTGCTCAATAGTGGTAGCTGAACAAGTTAAAAGCAATTATTGCGCATTTTTGTTACGATGACAAACGTCTGCCAAATCCCATGCTATTAATTCTATACTGAAGTCTGAGAATTAAGTGTAAAGAGGGTATTTTATAAGATAAATCCAAAGGTTATAAAATTACAAGCACTACACTTTGAAAATAATCTATACTTTTCTTCTAATCTTACTATTTAAGTCTTGTGTCAAAGCACTTTAGTATCACATTATTTTTAAGGTGCCATCCAACAATACACATAAAAGAAATAGCAAACTCAATCATTGGTACACCAAGGGCATTCTAAATAGCACATTCATATACAACATTGGCGCTTGTTTTCGTGTCACTGGCCCCGAGATATTCCGCATATAGACAGCCGAGAAGCAGAGTATGTTTCAGTGTTAGGGAAGTGCATTATAAGTTCTGTGGTTATTTCACGCTAATCCGGTTCTCAGCGGTAAAGCAGGCAGCCAAGATAGAAGAATTATATCTCCACGACATCCCGTGCTTAGGAGGGTAAGAGAAATGTCTTAATTAACCTAAGTGACTTTGCTACGTTCCACGCCTACCTTACTGTGTTAGAAATTCAAAGACATTCACTTCACTTGCAGTCTACAAGTATACAAGCACATTTATTACAATGTGCTCTTTTCTGATGCAGCAAATTTTCCGATAAGGGCATTGTATCGTGAGACCTTTTCTTTATTACTTGAACTCTAAAGCACTGAGCACAACCATATCTTGAGAAATAACTTTAAAATCCAACGGAGATATATGTAATGGTTTCAGTTGCAATCCGGTTTGGGTCAAGCTGCCCATTTGAGAACCCCCACCCCTACTCAAGCATTTACGAATATATCGGGTGAATTAAGCGCTTGAGCTCACTTACGCATTCACAGAAAATCTGAAATTAGTATACTGGATTGCTTTACAAATAACCTAAAAAAGAAGGCATTATATTTTCAAACAAAGGTCTTAAATTACACAAGGAACCTTACATAGTCTCTACTCGAAAGCATCATTTGCTCATATCTAACATTCTGTTTTGCATCCTTTGGCTTCCATAATTGAATCGTTTATTTCAGAAACCACCTAAGAGACAAAATATCAAAAAATGTGTTTTTGGTGGTACTGTACAATTTAAAGGTAAATCCATCTTTTAGTGCAGAAATAACCTATGTTTCATATCAGCAATGCTATTTTCAGCCTTGAAAATAATTCGTTTACTTCAGAAAGAACCCAAGCGCCGTCGCTTAAGTTCTTTCTGAGGTAAATTTCACTCGTGATGGTTGGCAGCCTTGATGACATCATGCGTTTTGTGACTCGCTGTAACAATAACTCACAACTACCCTGTATGTGGCCACTCATTTTCCCCGTGTGACAGATTTTGGAAGCATAAAGCGTCTCTTGAGAAAGATGGACAAGATTTATACTGCTGATGAATATGCAGAGCCCATGCTCTGGCCGATTTACTGTATATCACCTTACATCAGACGATGTTCTCACTTTCAAAAAGTGGTGGCCCAAATCATATTAAAAAATGCCAAATTCGGACGAAACATCAGGCAGGAAAGTACCCAAAGAAACTAAGCAGCCATTTAAAGTATCCAAGTACAAGCAGTTTCTCTACTACAAGGATACTCCGGGAAAAGTGGTCGCAAACGAACTCATTGGAGGAATAACAAATCTACTTTCATATTGCTAAAATCTACCAGCCCTCCGGAACTACCAACAGAGGAAGCTTGTCCTTCGGGGAAGGTATGTTTACTTTTATTTTACTAAGGTTATTTTGAAACGTTTATATTTTACTTTTAGCTAAACATTTTTGTGGGCTATAACAGATTTTAAAATGTATCGGGTTTTGTACAGTGAGATTTTTGGTTTTAGGCCCCCCCCCCAAAAAAAAAAGATAGACAGTATAAAACGTTAATGGAATACACTGTTGGATATGAAGCCTTCTATGACACTATGATCCAATGGCCAACAACTGACGAGGAGTTGCCAGAAGCTGAATAAGTGAATAAGGCCACATCTTTCTAAATAGACATACTGGAGCGTGTAGTCTACTTGTATTTTTCGATTTAGGCCTAATAAAAACACTCTTTTATTCTTAAGTGTGTCTTGTTACTTACCTTTTATACCAAAACAGGTAAAAAATAATGGTTTGACTTAATTTTAATAATAATTTTAAAAAATTACTTTGGAAACACTCATTTATTTCAGAAACCACCTAAGTGCAATTTTTTTCAAAAATGTATGACTCAAAAACTTAAAGGAAGAAAAAACAAAATGAAAATAGATTACTTCAATAGCATGTTTTTGATTTGGTAAAAAATATTTGAAGGAGACTAGACCTATACTTAAGCTGCTAAACAGGTTTTTCAGTTTTCCGAAAGTTGAAAAATGCGCACTTAGGTGGTTTCTGAAATAAACGATTCAATTCCGTTCATCGTCTGTCATAGTGGGTAAGTTATAGAAATGTAGTAGATCTATGATTTAAAAGTATATTTTGTTTTATAGAATTGTCATTAATTTGACTATACAGTAAAACCACATTAACCTGGACCAGTTTTGAAAAACAAGGTTATGTTGTTTAGCGTATCTAATACATGAAAACTTGTTTTATAGACGATAAACTGCTACTCTCGGTAGGTACATTACTCGAATTCTCTTGTCAGCGGCGATTCATTGCACTCACCTCGTCTGCTTGGGACCAGATTGGAAGAGAAACTTTGATAAAGTCATGGAAAAAGTTGTGACCTGTGTTTGACTTGCCAGAAAACAAGATTGAAGAAGAAAATATAAGTGTGGAAGAAGAAGATTTTATAGACATTTTTAAAAATATGGATTGCTGTTCCGATGGTCATGAAGATATTGACAATTGGTTGTAAATTGACAATGGCGGAGTTTATAAACCAGTTACAGAGGAAGGCATTATTACATCCTACAGTGTTACTGAAAACGAAAACGAAGAGTAATCAGATTCAGACGTGATGATGGACCAGTTGTGGTTATGATTCACGCGCAAGCAGTAGCAAACATAGAGAAATTGATGCTTTATTTCGAAAGTCAAGCCGAAACATTATCAAATGAACTTCTAATGTTAAAGCGGATGCGAGATCACGCTGTTCGTAAAGTATACACTAAACTGAGACAGTAGAAGCTATCTTGTGTACAGTGCAAATACTTAGAATATTATAGTGCATACAGTGTATGTGCTTTTAAGTGAAAGTATGCCGATAGTAATTTCTAAACCCATTAAAAATATTTCGGTGATGTATGTGTTTTATTATTTTCAAGATATTCTCGTGAAACAAGCCAAGTGAAAGGACGATTAGGAATCGACGTTTCGGGAGCGTAAATCGCTCCCATCATCAGGATATTTATATTTATGTACGCTCCCCCAACGTCGATTTCTAATCGTCTTTTCAGATGACTTGTTTCCCAAGAATATGTTGAATATATTCGTCGCCGGGAAAGCTTCAGGTCTTATTTTGTTTTATTAAAGTTTTTCCGCAATCTCTGGATAACCCGGATTTTCGTTAACTCGGATCGGCCCTGGACCCAGTTGACGAGGTTCCACTGAAATTTTATTTGCTCTAGTGGGTGATGCATGAGAAATATTCTTTCACAATATGAATGCTGAAATTTCTCGCTTCTGCTGGATAAAAGGGCAGAAGGTCTTGTAACTTAGTGTACTGTATTTGGCTCCGAAATTTAATGTATCGATTTATGCAATTTTATTAATAATTAAATCATACCCTTCGTCAAAGTGCAGATGGATTCCCTACCTGTTATACATTGACTCCATTCACCAAGACAATATGTCCTTAGAAACTATACAACATTGGAATCGTCCGACTACTAGTCAAAACCTTTATCCAGCATATGATTCTAGATGGCATCAAAAACTGTTTTGGTGACTTCCATGATACTTCTACAGCAAGAAACTGCATGGGGAAAAGAGAACTCTCATTGGATAAAAGAACAGTGCATTTCGGATAAAGCAATTTATGTCTTTTTCCTTCAGTTTTTCACTCAACATTAAAGTGATACGTAATTTTATTACTTTTACGCCCCAAATAAGTTTTTACGTTTATGTAGATTCTTGATGAATTCCAAATCGAATTTGCATGCAGCAGGATCAGAAATTTGCTTTATTCTCACTGACAAAAGCAATTATCTTGCCGATGTGGAGAAAGAGAAACTCATTACCAAGCACCGCTTTAGTTAAAAAGTTTCGGAACATAATGTGAAGGAATGAAGCACAAGCAGCTTGAAGTGATGTTCCCTGAGGCTGCACAAGAGCAAAGTGACTCTTCCTAAGAACGATAGCCTGTGTTTTGTGTTTAACTTGGCACGTTCCTTTAGGCTTCATGCCAACATTCCATATGCACCTATGCAACAAAACTAATTACAGGAAAATATGTCTGATAAAAAGAAGGAATACCTGGCCTTTCTAATGACCCGGAAGTTTCTGCCTCTGGGTCAGAGGGCGTTACATTCATCTCAAACATTTCCTTGTACATACTACCTAATTCACTTAGAGGAACAATCAACCAGTAGTTTAAAGAATTCAAGTGAATTAATGAACTTATAGCATGTTACATGTAGTAAGAAAAATTCTCAGCTCTAAGAACCAAACGGAGAAGTTCCTCGAGCGTTAGGAAAGCAAACGCATTTCCTTTGTTTTCGTCAGAAATATTTACTTGTAACCAACTTTATATTTTACGGGAGTACACTTTCCTTGATTAAAAAAAAAGGCATTTTTAGGAAAAAGTTGTGTTTAGGGAGGGGACAGTAAGCTGAACTGAACATCTAACGGTCAACAGCATAAATCAAAAGCGAGAAACCCATTAAATGCCAAATTTGATTAAAGTTCAGCATGTTTTTTGAATACTGCCGGAAGATTTTCAAGAATGGCTCAACAATTTTTATTAAAATAAATATGTTTAAGATATCTGCCAGACAAACAAAAGCGTATCTTTCAATGTTCTTAACAACTTCATTCTTAACAACTTTTGTATAATTGTAAACTATAAGACTTAGAAAAAAAATCTTACTGCTCAAAACATAGATCTTAACGCACAGGATTTATAACGAGTAAAATTTGTTGTGGCGTTAATAATTTCCGAGATATTCTTTGTTAGTGATGTGAATTGTTAAATATTGAATATTTTATAATGAGGTAAGGTGCAATTCATTTTATCCCGTGGTCATGCAATAAAAGCGTGATGTTTTAAAGCTATCACAATATTTTAAACTGAAATGCGCTATTTGGTTTATCTTTGTTTCTTCTCGTTATCAAAGACAATGAAATATTGAAGCCATTACATAAGATTTTGTTTGTAGAGGAGCAAGTAGAAAAAGTAATGTGAATTTAACACATCAAATGTTTAATATAACTGAGTGCTTAATTAAGATATAGCATTTATATTACTTCGGACTTATTAAATTAAAAAACCATTCACACAGTTATCATTCCTCAAGAGTAACAAGAACTAATCAAGAGATGAAGAGAAAAATATTACAATGAGTACGAAATGAAATGAAATGTGTAGTGTTTAACGCCCGCTTTTACTACATACGGCACCGCAGGCGGTGACACTGATGATGCATGAGATGAAGATGGAGCACCGGTGAAATGAGATGGCGGGGGAAACCGGAGGTCCCGGAGAAAACCCGCCCCAACGCCATGTTGTCCACCACAAATCTCACTTTGCGGTCGCCTGGGATCGAACCCGGGCCGCCTTGGTGAGAGCCAAGCGGTCTAACCACTGAACCACGGCGTGGCCACACAATGAGTACGAGTACATCGTTTCGATGACTGATTATAAAATAAATATATACGGATATATTTAATTCCTTTTTACACAGGAAACTCTGCCGCGTTTCTTGTATATATGAAGTAACCAAATAAACCTTCTGAGCTCGGTAAATTGTTGACCATTGACTTGACTACACACGCCGCCTATACGATTCTTAAATAATCATTGCTTAGGGCTTTAGTTTCCCGCATAAAAAATGCAATAGCTTCTACCAGGACTCAGCTCCGAAACACGCTAAACATTGGTCCTTGAAACAGTGTATTGCGCATGTATAAGCCATTATGTTTAACAATAACACTGTAACTGCTTAGGTACAAGAAATGCTAAATGGTTTTAGAACAAGGATCCGAAAGTCTAACTCACTTTTTTAATAGCGCACATTCTGCTGCAACATTCCGGCTGCAGCCCGTATTCGTATAAACTCGCCAACATACGATCCCCAATAAAACCTTGATTTTTAGTGCCTTGTTACGATACCACAAAAGTAGTAGTGGATAAACAAACTGAAAATGATAATGACTGTCCTTATTTACCAAACTAACATCCGAAAAAAAATAATTGCAATAATTATACTATAATAATTAGGATAAGTTGTCTCGTATATAGTATACACGTTGGCGCCGTGACTAAAGGGACTTCCTGCTTGGTTACCAAGGTTCTATCTCAGAGGCCGGCATTTGCAATTTACGGTGGACAAAGCGGCGCCAGAGAAGAATGAATCTGGGTACATAGATTTCACGCCTCTCATTTCACAGCTTGGTCACTCCTAAAGGAAACCAATACAATATTCTATAATGGACTCTACCACCGCAGAATACAATAAAGAAGCTTCGTATTTAAGTTCAGGAACTTCCTAGAATGAGACTAGAATAGATTGAAGAAAACCTGCTACTCCCAATTAAACTTTACACGGAAAACTTTTCATTACTTTTGTTTTATTCAAAATAGCTTAACGATTTTAATAGATATATTATGTTATCTATAACGAGATACTCAAACTCTTGCTATATACACCAAAAAAAGAAAGAAAGAAAGAAAGAAAGAAAGAAAGAAAGAAAGAAGATCTCTTTAAAGCAAAAAAATTATGTCAAATAAAATTTTAAGACCTAAGGATTTCCAAAATATTCGTTTTTTTTAAAGTTATTTATTATTTAAAGTAGCTTCAACAATAAAGTAATCGCTACTAAAGTTTGAGAAATATATTGAAAATACAAAATAAATGAACAGCTACAGGAAGTTTACTTTGAATTATACATTAACATTGCGTGCCTTGAAAAAGTTGATAATTTTCCTGTGGTATTGTTGATTTTCTAAACAAGCGGAAGGTTTTCAGGAACTCCATACCTAAGTCGCTGGTGAGTTTATCTTGGGAAACAGTGAGCAGATGTAAAATCGCATAGAGTACATGTAGGAGGTAGTTCACGGGGCAGAATATACGCATAAGTAAGCGCAGTGTGACCAATGCCCAAGTGCCTCGTCTCGCCGGGTTAGTGCTCTAATTACGACTGATGCTGCGAAACATCTTACTTGATATAATTATGCATGTTAATGAGTTGTAATATTAAGATTTGAGACAGTGTATGACTCAAGAATGAGAATTCGTATTTGTTACCTTTTATTTACCACTCACAACTGGCAATATATATATATAGTTTCAAAATGACACCGAACGATTATAGCCGTTGCGTAGTTTATAACTTAAACAGTCCGAATTTCGGTGTCGCAGCTTGGAAGTTCTCTTAGGTATAATTTTATGCAGCATTAAATATTACATTATTTTGTGATTAGGCAGCGTAGGAACAACTGGTGTGCCAACCTCAAAAGTTGTTATTAGGACGCACCGGCCACGAAAACAAAAATATTATCTCTTGCTCTTTATCAGTGACCCTAGCCTACCTATCAGGTAATGGGGCAAAGGGCAGTTATTTGTGCAAAAGTCGACTAATAACTCGGACAGTTGCAAGGCTGCTCTTCAGTGTAAAACTACACATTCCGCGCGAACTTAGCAAATCCAAGCAATATGGAGCGCTATACGACGAAATGACGGATATGGTTTTGATGGATGGAAAAGCTGAAGGGAGTTCAACGAACGCACGAGTAATTTAGTTTAATTAAAAATATGAATTGTAAAAAATAGTTACATCAGTGATAATATATACATATACATATTTATTTGTTTAATTTCGGAGCATTTTTGTTATGACCTTAATTGTACAATACTTCCAACCACTTACTGTAAATATCAACAGCTTCCTTTTCAGTTACAAATGCTGTATTTAGTATTATCAAACACGTGAAATAAAATGCTCGTCTCATTGTATAAACCATTTAGTTTTGGCTAATTTACCTACAATTTTTTGATGTACTTTTCCGCTCAGTTTATCATTTAATGCTTCCATCGTCAACCTCACTAACATCAATTTCCCTCTAAAAGGGAAATGTCCACCAGCTTATTTGCCATCATGAACTACTATAATGGAATTTTGGAACACGTTAAACACTCATAAGCAATAATTAAGCAACAGCTTCTTAATTGCGTTTCATAAGCCACAGAAATTCATAATAGTAGCAAGCTACTGCGAAGTATGCCAGTATATTTACAAACAGTTACAGCACGCGGCACGGCGTGTGACCTATACCTGCGAACTCCTACAGCGTGAGGCACGCGTCGTTGTTCCTGTCACTGCCTAATTCACACTCATCCTGGAGCATCTTTTTATGTGGCTCTATTGGCGGTAAAAACTATCTATATGTGTCACATAGAAACTGAGCAACTACTTCTATATCTTCGTTCGATGTCGTTTTGAAACACCCTGTATATATAATTCAATGAACCCTGTGATATCTCAGTAAGGAATTCTTGAGCAGAATAGAATATATAAAATTTCTCTCTGCATGTAGAGCTTGGTTATTATTTTATACCATGATAGTCTTTTCGCCCTGACCAATAGGATGAAAAGAACCATATAGTTAGTGCCTCGTTTAATTCTGATATATAGTGAAACATTTTTAGACGATTATAAAACAAACTTAGGTATATCTGATGAACGGTTGCATTTAAATCCTGATATGATTTTTGGAAAGTTAATTGAGTAATTAGGAATTTTAACGCTGTAAATCCAACATCGTTCGGGAGTTTTAATTGGCCGATCTATTTTTAAGGTAGATAGCATGTCTAGCCGCTGGCGGGGGCGAGATAATACTAGGGGTGAGAAACATTCCATTTCGACCTCATTAGATGGGGAAGTTGAAACCTGTTGCTTCGAAGGTAGAGGTTACCGCAACTTGATATGATGAAGCATATTCCAGTAAATTCTCAGGTGTTCAGTATCCTTTCGTCCGGGAGAAAGAGTAAAAACTAGACACACGATATCTCATTAGACAAAACGTAACACACGCACGCAGTGCTGGTAATTTCAAGGATCACCCGTTTGGAGAGGAAGAAAAAACGAAAGAATAACAAAAACAACTACAACAACATACATCTTCTACGAGATCTTCGGGACCGTGAAACATCAAAGAAATTAATAACGCTCTATATTTTTCTTTTCTGTTTTTTTTTTTTTTTTTTTTTTTTTTTTAACGCCACAACACTGTTTCTTAATTCCACGCAAATCTCTTCTCTGCTCTTATTTTCCTTTATCTCATGACACTTTTCTTTTCTAACCATTTCTCTAAATTTATACATTCATCTATCTGTTGCTGTCTGTCCATGTGGCATGTTCAATCTCCTCGCCAACAAAGGGACTGGATCTCATTCTCGTTCTAAACGAGGGTATTTTTCAATGATGCAAAATATCCTAAACTCAAGAATGGATATATGTTATGCCATTGCTATACTACAGGAGATGACAAATCTTCTCTTGAGCTTGTCACTCATAGCCAACGATGAGGGTAAAACATCTCCGTCGTCTCTAGTAAGTCATAACCCTTTGAATGAAGTTCAATACGTACCAATTTCTGGTCCTACATTTAATATCCCAGACTTCTCTTTTATGGACATTAATGGCAACCTTGTTTTGTTGCACGTAGAAGCAGCTATAAACCTATAGAGCGATTATTAATTTGTATTTTATTCTCTTTAGAATACATTTGTCCCAAAGCAAACATTAAACCTCTAAATTTCAAATTTAATCGCTACGAGTTCAAAATTACTTATGTATTAAGTAAGCAAATCCTATAGCAGACGAATTCAGTATAAGCCGAGTCCAGAATACTAGATAAAATCCCAGTGTATGTTTAAAAAGTGCCCTTACCTGAAATTTAATTAAAAAAGGAGACATTCAATTGTTTTATATATATATATATATATTTTAGTAGAAGTAGACCCTATTACAGTAGAGGAATTAGAAACTATATTAACATCATTTAAACATCATAAAACACCAGGAAAAGATGGAATTAATGAGGATATGATATCGTGTGCATCAAAAAATTTTAAAATACGATTACTACATTTTTTAAATGTTTGTTGGTCCAGCCTACAGATACCAGAAGAATGGAAAATTGATGTAATGAAGCCAATATTTAAAAAAGGAGACAGAAATGAATGTAAAAATTATAGAGGAATCAGTCTCTTAAATACAAGCTATAAAATATTAGCAAAAAGATTAAATATAATAAATGAATCACTACTCAATAATGAACAACACGGATTCAGGCAAGGCAGATCCTGTGCTGATTGCGTCTTAACAATAAAACAAATAATACAAAAGAGAAGAGAATTTAATTTACAGACCCATATATTATTTGTTGACTACGTAAAAGCATTTGACAAAGTTATACAGCAAAAGCTAAGGGATATAATGACTGAAAACGGATATCCAACATTTAATTTTAATAATAAAGAAAATGTACGAAGGGACTTGTATTAGCATAGATAATGGTTTTAGGACAGAAACTGTCAACATAGGTGTAAGATAGGGCTGCCCAATGTCGCCAACTCTTTTTAATATTTATATCGACGCAGCAGTTGCCGAATGGCAAGCTCAGTTGAAAGTAAATTTTAAGGTAGGTCGTACAATCTTAAATACAGTTCTGTTTGCAGATGATAGGGTCATTCTGGCAGATACTGAAGACAGATTACAAACTCGACAAAACAATGTCAAAGTATAATTTTATCATTTCAGCAGAGAAAACGAAAGTGATGGCTTTTGTTGGTAAATATTCAACACGGTTCAAACTGCTCCTCGAAAACAAAATACTAGAACAAGTTAAAATATTTTAATTACTTAGGGTGTGATATTTCCTATGAATGTGACAGAGATTTAAAACAAAAGATCTCTAAATTTCAAAACATATGTGGCACTATAAAACGAACATTGAAAAAAAGAAGAGATACCATATTAAAGTTTTATAAAACTATGGCAGTGCCTGTTATATCTTATGGAGCCGAGACCTGAACCTTGAACAGAACTGATAAAAGAATAATTGAAATGGCTGAAATGAAATTTTTGAGGTACGTAGCTGGCTGTATTCTTAAATATCACTTTAAAAGTGAAACAACAAGAGAACAACTAAAAATATTTACTTTAAATGACAAACTCAGGGAGTACAAACTGAAATGGTAAGACCATCTCTCTCGAATGCCAGAAGAAAGACTCAACAAACAGGCCTTGCAGTATAAACCAGTTGGTATTAGAGATGTTGGAAAACCACGTAGACGCTGGGAAGATCCCTTCTGAGCCGAAACAGGCCTATCTGGCCTATCTTGAAGGTTGATGATATATTAGTATAAACATAAAAGGCAGTCACTCATTTGTTTACATACGGCCCATGAAGCCTCCGCTATGAACCATGCCAACGTAAGATGCGGATGCATATGGCAGTGCGTATTCTGTGTTTTTAAACACAAGTTTGTGACTGTAAATATAGCTGAAAATCCGATCGAAAATGTCTAAACTCGAGCAAGAATCATTGAATCATTGCTGCTGTCAGCAAAATGAAAAGGAACATATGTAAGCATTTAACACTGATATTTCAATTTTGTTTATTACGCCGCTGAAGGTTTCATGACAACTTTAGTGGTCTAGGCCCGTCTAAAAGATAAATTTATTAAAACTTCGTACATGAACTTCCTAAATAAGGTAGGAATTTACTCCCTCTCCTATTTATAGAAACTCCATATCATGAGTGCAAAGTGCACAGGAACATTTCACAGACGTTCCCTGTGTTGTCGTGTTTGAACATGCTGATAATCTTCTTTCAATATGGATATTCGTGGAGAAAACCACTCTGCCTCAAGTAATTTTTCTGTTAAGGACGTTCTCTGCACTGAAAGGCCCTTAAAATCTTAAAAAATCTATAGTAAATACAGATTTTTTTCACCTGGAATTTAAATGTCGAACACTTTTTTAAGAAAGAGGAATGTAAACAACGCTAAGATCACAACTGACCAACTAGCAGTTGCTATCCAAAGCTGAAGCCAATGATCACAGTAAGTATAATTTACACAAAGGCTATCGCTAACTTAAATTTTGCTTTTGCTGATGACATTTACAAAACACCGCATAAAACGTGCTTCCTTTTGTGCCTTTTGGTATAGCGTATTGATACCAATAAACCAATTTAGTTACATTCTACGTTTTAAAAGTATTATAAAACAAAATATTCTTTAAAACGGCGTAAGAAATAAATATTCACAGTTATTGTAAATACATTCCTCTATATTATAACCAAAATATTATATAGGCATACGACTCTCTGCTGATTATCAATTGAAAGGTATACATTGACCACGATATTGTTTAACGTTTCTGCAGTCCACTTGGTGGCAATCATATGTATCGGATAAACTGTTTTAAATTAGTCAAAATTAACTTGGCTAGTATGCAAGTTATGGAAACAGCATGGTTTTACCACAGAAGCACAGGAGTTCAATTAAATGCCTTGAACATTGAAGGTTGAAGATGCTATTTTGGAGCACAAAACACATTCTTGTTGCAATAAAGCTTGGAGGCTTATGTATATAAAAAATCCTATAAAACCGAAAACTATTTAAAGAAAACAAGACAAATTTCACATTTTAATAAAAAAAATGTAAATTACTTTGACGACAATCATGTAAACTTCTATTTGGAACGGGGATAATTCTTTAAAACCCTTAAGCATGAACTGTTACACTTCTCCGTTTCATTTTTGAGTATGCTGTTCAGACACATGGACGCTTTTACTTTGGTTTTCTATAGTACCATTTTTTGGATTTAGGGACCCGCATAAAATGTATCTCCAGTAGATTTTCGATGATAATGTTTTGATCAATTAATGTAATACGTACTTCTACTTTAAAAGCCAAAACGGCATATGCTTTCAAATGGCTTGTATTGTTATAACCTCATAATGGATTATAATAATGATAATGATGATGATAATAATAATAATAATAATAATAATAATAATAATAATAATAATAATAATAATAATAATAATAATAATAATAATAATAATAATAATAATAATAATAATAATAATACGAGAGCTGTTCAATAAAGAATGGTCACTTTTTTTTGACAACTTGCCTTTACTCATCCTCATAATTTTTATGGTCCTTCTCAAAATAGTCTCCCCTGAATGCGATGCACTTGTCCCAGCGTTTCTGCCAGTCTTCAAAGTCATGCTGGAAACAATTTTTTCAGAGATCCTTCAAAATCGCCTCCGCAGCCTTTAGCACTGCTTCTGATGATGGATAATGCCTCCCACGAAGGCGTTTCTTCAAGTCAGGGAATACAAAAAAGTCCACAAGGGGCTAAATCCGGACTATAGGAAGGGTGAGGGATGCACTTCACGTTGATTTTTGCAAGATATTCAGCAACAACATTGGCAATATGCGGCCGCGCATTATCGTGGTGCAGCATCCAGCCTGCTTCATGGAAATGTGGTCTTTTGCGCCTGATATGGACTTGCAATAATTTCAGGACATCCCTGTAGTATTGACCAGTTACTGATGTGTATGCAGGTACATGCTGATAAACCATTCCATGAATATCAAAGAATGAGATGACCTAAACTTTCCCAGCAGAAGCAACCACTTTTGCTTTTTTAGGGGCTGGTGATGAAGGAGGTTTCCACACTGAGCTTTGTTGTTTGCTCTCAGGATCAAAATGATGTAGCCAAGTTTCATCAGCAGTGATTACGTTTGAAAGAAACTCCGGATCTTCCTCTAACATCAACTTTAACTGCATGTTACCTCCATTGCAGCGGTAGGCGATACTGAACATGTTTAAACTTACCTGGTTCTCACAGGCGGGAACCAGGAGTACCAACAATGAAACTATATGGCGTGTTTGTTTCGCACTAAGCTAACAGAATAGAATACGATTGAAGTTTAGTGCTAAAAATTATGACCGTAAAAAATGTATGATGATTCTTTATTGAACAGCCCTCGTAATAATAATAATAATAATAATAATAATAATAATAATAATAATAATAATAATAATAATAATAATAATAATAATAATAATAATAATAATAATAATAATAATAATAATAATAATAATAATAATAATAATAATAATAATAATAATAATAATAACAGCAGTCGGTGTCTGATATTTAAGCCTGTATCCAGCAGCAAGCGCGCCGACAGCTACTACCAGATATTGCTCTAAAGCACGCCTTATTATGTTCAGGTAACATGATATTGTCTGGGAGAGAAGGGACCCACATTTGGCTCCAATAGTGGAAAATAAGTGACAGCTCTTCTGTACTGGAATCTCTCAGGTTTCATAAAGGCAGGCAAACTCCTTGACGCGGGTGTTAAGCGGGCAGCCTGCGGGCCCATCTCGAGGAGCTCAGCTGCGGTTTCTACCACTTTTAAGTCTTAGCTAAACTAACTTACCGACGCTTCTCTTATATTGTTTACACATTATAAGCAGCAGTAGAACATTAAACGTTGTAAACAGACAATTTTGTAGATTTGCACTAGGATTACCTAGATCTGCGCCAAATAACAGAAATAGGAATATTAGGCTACAAAACTAAAGTGGCGGGAAAAGTGTTGAAGTATTGGTAAAAAAAATATAGAAGCCAGAAGGAGATAATATTATCAACAAAAGTATGTTATACAAACGACAATTAATCTGTGTCACCTTCAATAGGTCCCAAGTTCGAAGTCCGGTTAGGGTGAGTTATCATAGGCAATGTCACGAGTGGTTTTGAATTTATCTAGGGAAGTTCAAAACCACGAGTTGCATTTGTAGAGACTATTTCACGATTAAAAATATTCTTAAAAGCAATAAAACAAGTTATTTGATTCCCTAAATCACATTGGTCTGCATTAGCATATGAATGAAGCTTAGCCTCACAAGTCACAGCATACAAGATCATGTGATAATCATACACAAAAGTAAAAGAACATGTGGCAACTGCTGAGCGATAATTGTGTATGGTGTACAGTTATCGATTTAGAGATCGGCGATTGGTCGGTATTTGACGAATCGTAGTATCTCATTGGGCTTTACGAGGATGCTGATCTCTTAGATAAGTATTTTCTTCGGTGGTTTTCTCCTTATCCTATAAGATGAGTGTCTGGCAACTCTAAGCTTTATCGCCCCTGGACTTGTTTGAGCATCATTTCACCCATTCCATTCATCGTCCAATATGATAGTGTTGGAAGACGTAAATTAAAAAAAAAGTGGTAAAGGAAAGTTAGACTTATAAAACTCAAAATATTATAAAATAAACTGGTTTGGGATAGAGAAAGAAAGGAAAACGAACGGTGGAAACATGCAATTAACAGAACAGAGGATGTAGAAAAATAGAAACTATGGCCTAATCTTACTAACAAGAAATGGCAAAACTAAACAGATTATTGAAAATGGATTGAGGAAGAAAAAAATATATTGAAATTTGTAATAAATAATGCAGAGAAGGGATAGCTTGCTTCAGAAGAGGTGCGATGTACCTATGCGAGATAACGATAAAAGAAAAATATCCAACGTGTGTTGAAGAAGATAACACACGGAATTGTATTCTAGAATGCAAGCAAACTAAACTGTTGAGGAATGAGTACCTTTTGCGAAAGTGGACGAGTTCACCAAATGAAACAAGAGGTACACGAATTTTAAACTAAAATTCAGAGAAAAATCTTTTTAAAAACCTGGAAAAATATATAGTTAAAGTGGAATAAAAATGGCTATGAAAGGTAATAAATACTAAAGAAAATAATAATGGAGAGAATTTTGATTGAAATATAAAGGAAATGTTAACTTTTTGGATATAAGTTATGAGATATAATCCTATTATATAGATAGTTCTGTGTTAAATAGATAATAGGGGAATAGAGGTAACACAGCTCGTAAAATTAAAGGCATTTGAAATTATAAAGATAATTGGAACTTGGTAATATTTAATTGCCATAATTATACAGTGTGCTCTACATATGTATTCAATTACGTGAAATACATATCCATTTATATAAAAGTAGCAGTAACTCACGAAACCAGCATGAAAAAAAAAACAAAAAGAAAGTTTCTTTACGGAACTGTTAATCCACCGAATTTAAAAAAAAATTACATTATGATCACATATCCATTTACAAAAGTACAAGAGGTCATGTATGTATGAGTGGCACTTAGGCTTCGTTAAGATGTGCAGCTTCTACAAGGTTTTGTGTTTATTTCACTATGCAGATTAAATATTTCGAGGATTATATGTAATACATTAAAATGCTATGTGGAGATAGGTACATAAGTTTTTTGAGTTCGCTTTTCTCCAGCATTTTAACAAAAAGATGTCCCAATACAATTCAAATTGTAAATTTCTATTTAATATTAATAAAAATTGACATGAAATGGATATAGAACTAATATTTTGCACGATTAATGTATGATGTATTGACTGAAAAAGGTAGTCTATAGATAGGTGTCACATTTATTCCCTTATCTTTTGCTTTTATATTAGTCATTTTTAAATACCCAGTAAAAATAACGTTCAACACGCAGTTCTTTTAAATTTCTTAGATCTTGACAAGTTTCACATAGAATACTTTAACGTATACTAAAAATAGCTTATGCGGTTTATAGAGATGTAAAAAGCTTATTAATATGCAAGGAGACGGGAAGAAAAACGGGGAGAGGAAAAAAATTACGGTTGCCATGGCGCCAGAGAAACGTCCATTATGAAAGCTGAAAGCTGCAAATATCGGGCGATGCGAAAAATAGGCGTGACGCAACAGAGATAAAGCCGCAGTGCAGGTAAATAAAATGTATGTACAGACAGCCCAGTCAGACAACGAGAATAACCTGTTGCATCCTGACTAAAATATACTTGTTGACAAATCCTGCTATTTTATTTCAGTGGTACTTTTGCTAACAAAAATAACTTAACTGCGTACACATTGCAGTTACCAGTGGCGTAGATGTCAAACATTGGAACATATATGTAAAGGTACACAAATTTTACGAACATTGATACATTCACAATACTTTATATTAGTAATGGGTTGACCCATAAGTTCTCACGTTCTTTTTAATGAAAGTTTTGAGTGCAAAATAAAATTCTTAAGCAATGCATATTATGTTATTCTATAGAAAATCATGTGATCAACCAAACACTGTGATTAGTTTTTGTGTGTTTATATAATGTTTGTTTATGCTCGACCATGCCAAACTTTAGTATTTATACGACTGGTAGCAGTACTTTCATGGCCCTCATTAAAGTACACCTGTCCATTAAAGCATTGGTATTCGATCAATCAGAAGTGCCCACGTAATATTGTGAAAGCGCAAGTATCGATTATTCTCGTTTCGATAAACAACGGTACTAGCGCCAATTTAGAAAAAAAAAGTCAAAATGTCTGACACTAGTAACAGTGACATTGAACTTAAATTCCAGAAATTACGGCAAAAGCACTCAATGTTACCAATAACTTGACATAAAAGTCAAGAAATATATAAGAGAAATTCTATTCACAATTCATGGATTGGAGAATATCAAAAGGTATAAATTCGTTCTCAGAAAATGTATTTCGAAGAACTGTCTCAAAATATGAAATCATCGAGCTTGTGGACTCACTATTTTATTTTGAAATCAACACCCAACTTCAGGCACTAAATTGACTTATCTAAATATTCAAAACCGAACAGCTTACTAAAGCGCAAATCAGACGGATATAAAGGGAAACAAGCCAAAACATTTATAAATGAAGCACCTGATGTTAAATACCTCATGATAAAAGTAAGGTTTTTTTTAATGTTACCAAGCAGTTTCTTAAAATTAACAAATGTATTAACAGATGTGATGTATGTAAATGTATAGTGTTTAACGCCCACTTTTACTACATACGGCACCGCAGGCGGTGACACTGATGATGCGTGAGCTGAAGATGGAGCACCGGTGGAATGACATGGCGGGGGAAACCGGAGGTCCCGGAGAAAACCCGCCCCAACGCCGTGTTGTCCATCACAAATCTCACTTTGCGGTCGCCTGGGATCGAACCCGGGCCGCCTTGGTGAGAGCCAAGCGGTCTAACCACTGAGCCACGGCGTGGCCGAACAGACGTGATGAAAAAGTGCTAGGTAACTGATTAATATTATTACAAGTAGTTACAATTTTTTAAATAATGGGTGCTTGCCGAAGACGAGTTGCATCAATTAAAAGTTGATAATGTAAAGGATATTGGATCAATTATTCTGATTATTATCTCAAATACTAAAACAAAATCAACAAGAACATTTACAGTAACAGGCAAGTATTGTTATATTTACCGTAAATACCTAAATTTGCGTCCCAGTGTATGCAACACTCCCTTCTTTATACATTACCAAAATGGAAAATGCATCATGCAGAATGTCGGCATAAATAAACTAGGAAATATGAGCAAAGAAATAGTTGCATATCTTAATCTCCCCTACCCCAAGTTATGCACATGGCATTGCTTTTGCAGGACTTCTACGACAATTCTAGTAGATGCTGGTGGCGACATAACACTAAAACGTCATGGAGGCTGAAAATCCACAACTGTCGCAGAAGAATATATTGAAGAATCAGTACAAAATAAAACTGAAATTTCAAACACAATATTAAATCGTAGAAAAAAAAGCACACAAATTAAGATCAATTCACCTTCAACTGTTCAACAAAGCTCATTCCCGCAAATTCATTTCACTGATTGTACAAAAAATAACCTTTATCTGAAATAAAGTCAGTTCTGCTCATAATATCATTAGCATTTATTGCAAATGATATTTCAATAAATTCAATTAGTTCCAGTTTGTCTATACTTTCTTTTAGGTTAAACTGTCACACGTTAACAGCTGTTTATAGGGAAGTAATCAACATTTCTGCATCTGTGTACTGCGTACTACCACTACGTCCCACTTTAGATAAATGAATAACGATTGTAATATATCACTCAAACCAGAAATAAATGCTTTGAAATGAAACCTTTAATTTAGATACATGATCGAGCATAAACAGTCGTATGAAACTTTACTGTAATGGTAATTAAAACGCTCGTATCATAATTATTAACCTCGCTTGGCTCGTTTAATAATCATACTTGCGTTTTTATTACTACCATTATAGTCTCGTTGCATAATATACTATTTTTCAAGTACGTAAATACTATGGAATGCTAACTCATCAAAGGGCATTTTCTTCTCCTGTCGCTCGCGCGAGTAGCACCTTGATTAAGCAAGAAACAAATGCCATTTAGCAATTAAGGAACAATAAAGCATAACAAAATTGAATATGTTTATAATAATCTGGATACACATCTGATACCAACGACCACACAAAAACCCTCATGTAAATATGCATTGCTTTACCCCCTTTGTGCTTACGGTGTTGCCAATAGGCTGTACAAAGACAGAATTAACAAAAGAGGAATTGTTTTTCGACAGTCGCAGAATATATATATATGTGTGTGTGTGTGTGCGTGCGTGTGTGTGTGTGTGTGTGTGTGTGTGTGTGTGTGTGTGTGTGTGTGTGTGTGTGTGTGTGTGTGTGTGTGTGTGTGTGTGTGTGCTAAAGAAGTTACCTTGGTAGCCTGAGAGATCGGAAGCTGCATAGCCTTTGCTTTACTATACGATTATCGAAACAAAGAGAAGGTACAAACGTTTAAATGTTCATCTTCTGTAATTGTCTAAGAACTTACTGGCCATTCCGATCGATGAATATTTCACTAATAGATGTAGGTTAGGCAACCAAGGGGCACTTCTCGCGTACAGAGCTATTACAGGTAACAGCTCCAAGAGAAAGGAATGAAGTGAAGCAATCACACGAGAATATAGCTCGCAGACACGCAGCCGCGGAAGTCCCTAAAAGTTTAGGTTTTAAAGATCCGTTTCACAGCTGGAATTGTGAGGGCGACGAATGACCCGCCAACCAAGCAACCCTCTATTGTCCACGGTGAGCAAGCATCCGCGTCATCTATTCGGCACCACCGTACTCCATAAAACCTAGATGTACATCTGAAAGACGAGTGGGGAGATTGAAAAGAGAACTGATGGAAAGGGAATCCTGGTACATTAGAAACAGTCCCAGAAAATTAAGAGAGACCACAGGTGGGTCAGAATGACGTCGAGGAGAATCAAATCCGCGATCTCGGTAAACAATGTCGTTAAGGCACTGCTGAACGGGAACTCCAAGGTTAAAATCCCACTAAGACTGAGGGTTTCTGCAGGTTTTTCTCTGTCCTCATAACTTGCAACTGCCACGGAGGTAACGAACTTAAGTCTCGCAGGTTCCTTTCTGAACCTCCTTTACTATATATCACTTATTGCAGATATCAGTGTCAAAAGCTTGTGGTGTCTTGCATAATAAGAAAAGAGCGTTAAACAAATTAAACAAATCTGATGTTCATATTCATATCAATTTTACTATCTACTGCCGTTTATTTTTATATAGCTTCTACAAACTATTCTTAATTTGTTAGGTAACATAAACTTTGGAGTAAATACTTCATACACATTTTGTATAATGAATAGATACCAGAAGTTTTGTACAAAAGGTGTAGAGAAAACCGGAATGATTACAGGTGTTTAAAAACTGGGTTGCTGTAACTCGTCTAGAAATTCCATGCCTTTTCCATGACAGCACAAAAAATGTGAACAGTGACTGACTTGAAAAAAAAATGACACTATTGAAACCAATATTAACGGATACCTAGAGAATGGTTGACAAAAGAAAATAAATCGAAGTAAATTGTGTTTTGAAGATATCTGAACCTTGCGTACATTGCATGCTTGTTTATTTCTTAATGTTTACTAATTATACGAAATAATACATAATTAATTCCTTCGAATGAAGTAGACTTAACAATTCCCAAAAAATCTAAGACGTACGTTTTGTCATGTAAATATCTTAAAATCATGCCAGTTTAATGAAAAATCGTCATTTTAGAGAAAACAAATGTTTTCGGAAAACTTTCTATGCAAACATTTGTTTGGGGTAAGACATTTTCTTGAAACTCCCGTCACATATTGGAATGTACTGTACTTGAATATCACTTTTGGCATTTATACGACTTTTTGTTTTTGATGAACGTTGGACTGCGGAGCTCAAAAGTATGTATGTGTAATAAACATCTATATAAACATTTTGGATGGGATGTAATACTTTCCCTGCCTAACAACGTGGTAGAGAAAGTAAAACAAAATCGACAGTACTCTGGCTCCAGAGAGTGCACGAAGCAGCTCTTACTCTGGTGAAGAAGTTAAAAATGCGAGCAATTTGAAGTAACTGTTCATAGTGTGCGGAAATACCACCCGTGAATAATGGTTCCATAAATGAGTTCTACAACAGCGTCCATCATATTACAGAAGTTATACCTCTCCTTCAAGCAAAAAGGACCACCCAGTGGTACACTCATCACGAACTGGTTTCTACGTATGCAGAATGTGCGAAATGCTGTTTCCTACTTTGCGTGTACGCTTTTTGGACATCCGTAGGACCATTCTTTCAATTCCTTATGCCAAAAACGTATCTCGTCTCCCTACGCAGTTTTTTCCCCTTATGGTCAAACAACTGTAATTTCATTTTCTGGTTCTCTTCGCTTAACACCGCTGCACGGTGAGTGCTCAATTCAGTGGACAGAAAATTTACAAGCTCGCGAAACTTGAGTCTCGGATGCTCGTGACTCAAGATATATGAGATCGATTCTTGTTGATATTACGATAGGCTTGTCTATTTTCGAAGGACAATAAAATGATGTGGATACTGTTTCGACTTTATCACATCAGATACCATGCGGTATTTTATCGAGATAGAAGTGGATGTGACAGAGTAAGAGAGAGGGAGTGATGGGGACATATTTCGTGAAAACAGAAAGATCTTGTTAGACAGTAATCATGACACTCAGGAAAACATGAGCACACCTACGCTAATTTATAGAAAGAAATAAAGCATTCGACTGTCGTAAATACTTAGAAAATTATAACGGCAGGTGTAATATATAATCATAATGACATTTAAAATAATTACCTTTTCTGCCATATAAACATATTTATTAAATATATATACATATTTATTAAATTGTAATAGTCCAAAGAAAACACGAATTGTTTACGTGCTAGCTTGGGCTTCATATCCTGTCATGTCTGAAAGTGTTAGGGGTACCAGATTCTGTGAGGAACAAGAGCAAAAGAAACCATAGATGACATCAGAGAATTAACCCTCAAGTCCGCGATGATTAAGAAGTCCATTACACAACTACCATTCAATTCGATTTCTGGTTTACTGAATGAGCAAAACTTGTCTTGGCTTCTTTTTGAATGCAACTATATTCTTGACTGCTTACTCTAGAAACCATATTACACTGCTGTTAAAAAAAAAAAAAAAAAAAAAAAAATCATATGTATGGATGACGAGATGATGTTATCGAAGCACCACATTGGGAAACCACGTGAAACGGAATGTTTCATTTGTTGAGGCAGGGATGGTGATAATGTGATACAATGAAGCACCACGTTGATTATCTTGAAGCTGGATTCTGGACTCGACGTTCCCAGTCGCGATGGATTCTGGAACTTACCTCAGCTCCTCTCGTGTTAGCATAAGATCTAATTTTCAGGGTGCGGTCGCGGATAAGTAATGATGGCTTTGTAGGAAGATTAAATAATTTTTAATACCTTCTTTTCCTAAATTGCATTTTAATTTGACTGGACCTTTTTAAATAACTCTTTTAAACACTGAAAGAAATAATTACTTTCGCAACGTTTTATGCACCGCGTCCTTTCTGCAGATTTACGGACAGTAACACACGCGTCCGTTCTCTACGGTGCTTAAATGCAGAAGAATGCTAGCTTCCTGTCAATGGTCCTGCCGTTGCTATGGCTACTCATCCTTCTATTGGTTCACATCACATCCAATTATAACTATGTTCGTTGCAATACTCAATAGTAATTTTATAATTTTTCTTTTAAACCAATTTCACAAAATTTAACTCTAAAATAATATTTCTTTAAAATTTACATTAATATTGTTGTTATTAAACTCATGATTAATATTCAATTTTCTGTTTTTCTATTTATCAGATTAGTTTCACACTTTCACTTGTTATCTTTAGCCTCGTTTTCTATCCAATACAATCACAATAATTTTAAATAAAATTAAACCTAAGGTAACTGTTTCACCGCCAACAAGAACATAGGATCCTATCTACATGCAGCCCAGTATCCTACACCCAACAGGTAACGTTTCAAGCACCACAATGCTTGGTTCCAGCTTGCGTTTAGCAGTAGCTTCATTGCCCGCCTCTGTAGCCTGGTGGTAGCGCGACTGCCTCTAGTTCAGGTGGTCCCTCGTTCGAATCTCGGCCAGGGTGAGTTATATGGATAAGTTTTTACCCGGGAGCTTTCGTTATCCTGGAATATGAATGTCGGGAACTCTAAGCTCTATGGACTCTGTGCTCATTTGAGCATAACTTATCCACTTCATTCATCGTCCGATATGTCTTATCGTTGGAGGACGTAAATTAAAGGGAAAAGAGTAGCCCTGTTTGTTTTCATAGCCTACTTCATTGCTTAAGAATAATATAAGGATTTTACCACAACAAAGATCCAATATCTTGAAGCCACAACCTCAAATAATAAATAAGCAAAGCCGTTCACGCTAATGTATGAAAACTACCTTTAAGCTCTGCATTTCCGTGGCAGAAGCTGTTGCTCTCCTTACCGGAGACTATGCTACCTGCTTTATTGGATATTGATATGCGGAGAAGCTTCCTGGAACTGGAAGAGGAAATTATGGGCGCAGTGTGATGTACAGGCAGGAAATGGGGAGCGGCTCAATATGATTACGGTAATCGTTTTCAGGGAAGTCATCCTTCACCTGCGGTCACACATACTATACGAGTTCCTCTCTCTACACAAATTGTCAGTGTTTTCTGAAAATTAATTCTGGGTTTTGTTGTTGTTTGGGAGTGTACAAGGAACGCTGGAATGCCATTAGCGTTTGTTTTCTTCCCGAGTGTTGTCGATTAGATTTCTTTTTCGAGGTGAGCTTCTGTCACCGAGATGCATGGAATGTGGTGGTACTGAGGTTCGTGGGCGCAGCCTTTCTGGCGCCGATTTCACCTTGACTCTGTAGCTTTATCTCTATTTGTGGCTTTTAATAACGTTTATGAAAACACAACGAAATTTTAATCCTGTTTACTTTATCTGCCAAATATGCATTCCATTCAAAAATTTTGTATCAAATTTTCACCCGAAATACACACCCACCGAATCCAAAAGAAAACATTATTAGAAACAAGTCAGATTGCACGCAGTATATATATATATATATATATATATATATATATATATAAGGTAATTACGTACCTACGTATGAAAACACCATAGCTCAAAACCAAAACCTCGGATAAAGGCCATATTTGGTATTTGCCTTCAGTAGGTGTCTTCCAAAAATCCATATTGTACATATTCAGAATGGATAAAAACTGACTTTAATGTGTATTATTAGCATTTTACTACCTAAAACGTTTGAAACAGGGATTGGGATTTTCAAAATTTGAAGAGTTACTTAATACTTTCATTGATTTATTTTAAACATTTCTTTAAAATTGGCACTTATTTCACTGCCCAGTATCATGAGTTTTTGTTTTGTTTTTACATTCTAAATATTTACATTTAAACTACTGAACACAGTATTCAATACAACTGACTCACAGGTCACATTCGTAAACATAAAGGTTCCCAGATAAGTTTTCTAAAAATACGATAACCCAATTAGAGCACGAATAATTATTAAATAGGTATGTTTACAGCTTTAAATAACGCTTGTAAAGAAGTTCATAATACAGAGTGTTCCGCTTTTGCTGATGTCTGCAAGTTCAAGATTTTGTTAGACTTTTCCTAAAATTCTTTTAAGTCGCTGTTTTAATAGCCATCTCGAATTCTGTGACAATGATTACGAAGAAAAACATACACATGGTTTTCTGTGCTGTACTATAAAACCCGGTATACAAGCTACAGATACGATAAAATGCTTAAAACCTATACGAGTGTACTTTGGTGAATACCTTTGTGTATGACATACTGATCATAATGCAGCACTGTTTTACCTCAAGTATGAGCTTTATATAAGGCGTCAACACTGATATGCACTCCAGCATTTTCAGTCATCTGTTTTCAGTTTATAATGAACTCAATTAAGCTCTGGGCAACGATACTTTTACAACTCTAAGTCTGGAGATGAGATTTCTTTGGCGAGCGAGTGGCTATCTCATCTGCCGGTGACAACCACTGAATGAATATGTTGTATGCAAGTATGCTGTATTCTCTAGTTCTTTAATATGAATAAATTTCATTGAATTCCAAGTCATTTAAATGTTGGGCTGCCCATGAACGAGGGTCCCTGCCTGTCTATCACTGACAGCCCTGTTTACATCTCTTTACATTTTGACGTGTGCTGTTGTTTATTTCTTTTACTATTATTTGTAATTTTCTTCGATTTATCATTTTTACTGTTATTTTTCTTTAAACATTTTATCCTCGACTCGCTTTATGTTTTACGCTCCCGTAGATTCCACTACGTTTTTTAAATCACCCAGCTCATTTTAACTTATTATTTCCCTCCCTTCTTCTGCCTTTCCTGTTTCCTAGCCATTTGCTGATACTTATTCTACACCACGTCTTATCCCTTTATTAATCGCTTCTGCTTCCTTTCCCCACTAACTCTTTGCTTTTATAACTCCTACTTTAATTCTCAACTTCTCGCTCTCCCTTAGTAAACCGTTGCTCTTCCACGTCACAGGGCGCGGTGTGGCACTTTCCTCTATTTTTCTCTGTTTTCTATACACTGCCACTTTTCGCTGTCTGACACCCACTTGTTCGTAACCTTATCTTTCCATATATGCACTTTACTTCTTCCTTCCCACTACATCCACATACGTAATGCTCGCATTCTCGTCTTACCGTTCAATTTTTTCAAAGACTATCTTCTTTTCTGCTCGGTTTGTTTTTACTTAACATAGGTAATGTCAGGAGTGGTTTTGAAATTACCAATAAGTTCACGAGCGACGAAATCGAGAGGGAATTTATCTAAGGAAGTTCAAAATCACGAGTTGCATTTTTAGAGACTATTTCACGAATAAAGCAAAATTTTGAAAACAATAAAACAAGTTATTTAATTCCCTAAATCACATAGGCATACATTAACACATGAATGAAACTTAAACTCGCAAATCGCGGCATACAAAGCTTTCAGCCATTTTGACATTTGAAAGTCGCGCTAATGGTCGACGATCCGTGAGATATATAATCCTTTGCCTGTTCGTAAACATGCAGAATATGTTGTTATCGTGTCTGAGGGTACGATAACAAAATGTTATCGCTGTTGTGTATGATTTCATGAATCTGACTGGTCGATTTTAACACGGTCAATACAGGATGACGTAATATGAGGCAAATAGTCTTTGAAATTGCCTCTATGGTAACTGCGTTCTTGGCATTACAGGCTAACTCTTTAGTATAGTCCGAGAAGCGCGGCAGTACGCCTCTCACTCTTACAAGAATAATCAGTGCGTTATATGAGAGATTTCTATTAAATAAGATAAAGCCATGGTAACCGTTCGAGCAGCGCGACTATAACAATTCCAACGTTATTCTCATGGTATAGCCCACTTTATAATTAGACTGACATCCAAACTAAGGTGTTCACAACAGTAAACGGGAACCAGCTCCTACCACGAGATTTATCTCACGCGACGAATATATTCTCATGCCCTTCACTGGCAAAAATTAAATACGAAACGATTTTTACTTGATGGAAGCGGGGTAGTAGTAGTAGTAAACTCTACTTCAGCCAATGCAGCATGCGACGTGGTCTAGTGTCAGTGGCTCGTGTTAAATAAGGCTTCTAATTTGCACAATAACCCTAAAAATAAGTAATGGGCAAGGAAAGCCGTGTAATAGTTAACACATAAGGCTTTTAGCATAAAGTAAATGTTCCCAGGAACATTTGTCTACCTTTACAGACACCGCATGTAAAATAACGTTAATGAACAGATCACCAAGGTCCGATACCATCTTTTCTCTCCAGTGGTGGATTTACCCATACCATATGCATAAAAAACGGCCTACGATTGCATCAAAAAACACATTTTATTTACGAGTCTCAGAACTCTCGCACTTGAATGCCCAATACATTCTGCTTTATATGACAAATCCAGGATAAATTATTGCTTTGTATACTGAAACGTGAAAACAGGTATGCAATGAGAGCAAAAGAGTCGATTCTTGTTATGTATCACGATTCAAGTTTATAGCTATATAAATGTTGGCTCGGGAATTTCTTACATGAAATTCTGACCTGTTGACAAAGGTGCAAACACACCTACTTTGACATACGAGAACACTTGAGAGCGAACTTATAGCCCTTGATGCTTCGGGTATGTAAAAAACGCTAGAAAAATAAACGTTTTTAGTGTGTTTTATAACACTGTTTAGATTTGAAACAGAATGTAAACAAATTACAATGTGAAGGTTGCAAGGATGTTATTACATAACTACAAGTGGAAGAGGCACATAACATTTAAGAGTAAAAATACAAGCCTGCATGTGTCCATAACATTTATGTCAAATAAATTTCGAGATTTAAGCAATTTAAAAGCCTGAAATTCTTTTATCTTAAAAATACATGTTTTAGATTTGTTCAACTTATTTATTTCTTAGCTAAGAGAGAAGATATTTTGTTCTACATAAAAATTTGATATCAATATGACACTGAGAATATACACGTTTAAAATAAGAGAGGGAGGGAAAACAATTTCTATAATGCTTAAGAGAAACTAAAAAAAAAAAGTCGAATAAATACCTACAAGATAAATCATCACCTTTAGTTGGGAAATTTTTTTCTCAAAACTGCTCCCATTTTCACGTCCGAACTATGAGCATGAAAAGGATATGTCATTCTTGAATTTCTGAGGTCTGCATCTTACTTAATATACGCATAAAATATAAGTACGCAAAACTTAATGTAGAAAAATTGTAGGAAAAATGTTCTGTGGCGCTTGTCATATCACTGTTTCCAGAATGAAAGTTAACATGTTTGAAATTACTGAACCTTTCCGTCCTGCTCGCCCCCCCCCCTCACATTTTTGTAACTTTCTGTACGCTTACCTGTAATAAATACGGAAGTACAGAATTCCATCCAACAATTGGATACCAAGATTGCACTAGAAACATGTTTTGCGATTCTTAAAGGAGAAGAAAAATATTTTTCGAAAATATATGTATGCGTATGTGACAGCATCAACAAAATCCAAAGATGTGACTTAAAGCTTTTCAAAAAAATTGCTCCCATCCCGAAATATGTACACTTCACGTTGAAGATTCTTTGAAATATTAGATTTCCTAAAAAATGAATATTACATCATACAACTGAGCGTCAGTTCAACCATTTTTTTTCATTCGCTGTGGCATATGACCCTCCCGATTCTTAAGAGACATTAATCATCTTAATACAGTAAAACCTACCTAAAACCCCTTTATATGCCGAAAATCTGGAAATACGAAAATAAATTTCGGGACGAGCTATTTCCCATGTAAAATTACACTCTAAGCCGGAAAACTACCTAACGCGGCAACGGAAATATTTTTCGGTAACTGCGTAAATAACCTGATTAAAAGGGAGTACTTTATGTGCAATGGGTTACTACGCACATATTTTAAAAAGAACAATAATTTTGAGGGCAACTGCACTTGGAGCGAAGTTTCATAAACCATAAAGTCATAAACTGTAATCCTTGAGGAAAAGAGAAAAACCATTAGCTCTTTCAACTCTCTCCCGACACACATGGAAAGCATACAACTGTTTTGTAGTGTGTTCATTCTCAGTTTCGTTCTTACAAGTGATCAAGTACAAGTGGAAGAAAACTGTGAACTTAGGTGATTTTTGAAAACATAGTTTGTAGGTACACAAGTTCTATAAAATGAGTTCTGAACATAAGATATCACTGAAGCAAAGAATTAGTATTGTGACTTTGCGAGTTCGTAGAATTAAAAGTCCAAGTTGTAGAAACTCAAAATGCTTTTTATTTCCGTAGAAACACACTGTTTGTACACCCTTGGCAGCAAGATGACGCAACTAAACCAACACAACCTCTCGTCACTTCTGCACACGTAAATAAACCGAAGAGTTCACTTTCAAATCACAGCTGTACGAGTCCAATTACGACTGTCCACTCAACTAACCGCGGCTTCCCTTTCTACGTCCATTCATGGTTCCAGAAGTTTGTGGAATGTTCTCTAACAATCAAGACGGCTCTAGAAAGACGAGCCTTCCAGTTATCTAACTTCATGTTTCGGCTAGCCTTTTATCTCCGCGCTGCACTATCTGTCCCTTTGTGCGCGCCGGCCATGCTGTCCCAATAATGGCTCGCGACAATATTATTGAAGAACACGAAAAGAAAAAACGCCCAACTAAAGAATTAACTGTGTTGTTCAAAGTGGGAAAACTCAGATTTATGAGATTTTGAAAAACAAAATAAAAATTAAAAGATCAGTGTTTAAAGGGAACAGCAGGGCATGTGAAACAACACCAAATCTACAGAGTATGACGAGCTAAATCGTGCTGTGCTGGAGTGGTTTGTTAGTGCGCGCGCTAAAAGAATTCCCATTTCTGGATCATTGCTTAAGACAAGCTTTAGAGACATAATATAAACTCGAGGGCACATCCAGGGCACATCTACCAGGGCACATCCTCACAGAGTGAAGAGTGACCTCCCCCCTCTAACGATCAGGGAATTACCGAGCTGTCCCAAAAGGGCGCCCAGCGCCTCCGTGGGGCTTTCCATAGGGCAAGACCTAGAGACTTAAGGGTATGTATGACTGAAATTTCATGAAAATCGTGAAAATAACAACTTTTTTTATTTTAATTCTATAAAATAATTTAGACATTCCCGAATGTGAAAAATGCATAATTTGCCTCCGGACGCCATTTTTAAATGCTTATTTAAATGTTGGTGGCCTTTAAACCATGTCAGAGTCACGCCCTCTTTTG
The DNA here is from genome assembly GCA_030765055.1 of Mantis religiosa. Classification (NCBI taxonomy): domain Eukaryota; kingdom Metazoa; phylum Arthropoda; class Insecta; order Mantodea; family Mantidae; genus Mantis; species Mantis religiosa. Next base: position 88,914,441 of record CM060959.1, read on the forward strand.
CCTACATCCGCATTCTTTGTCTGTTTTCCGTTCTTACATTTTCAATTCAAGAAAAGAAAACTAAGGCTTTTAGACAAAATAGTTCCTAAAATGTTGCCAATATATCAGAGGCTGGCTTCTACAACATTGCTAGAAAGGTGCAAAACAGGAAAAACACAGAATGCCAATGAATCTTTGCATCATGTCATATGGAATAAGTGCCCAAAGGAAGTTTTCATATCAAAACAAAAATTGGATCTTGCTGTTATTAAAACCATCAGTGAGTTTAACATGGGTAGTCTTAAGTCATTGGAGCTGCAGCAAAATATCAGAGGTGAAAGTGTAGTAGACTCAGCAAGGAAAACTTCAGTGCAGCGAGATCAGACTCGTATCCTGCAAAGCAAGAAGCGAAGTTGTGCAGAAGAAAAGCAACATCTAAAGAAGAAAAAGGTGGAAAAAGCAGCAACAGAGGAGAGGAAAAAGAAATCTGAGGGTCCAACCTATCAGCCTGGTGGAATTTAATGTGAGTTATGCAATCAAATCTTTAATCGCTGTTTTCTCAATGTTCATATTTTCAGCATTTTTCTTCCTGTAAAATGCTCCTTGCGATGCAGTTTTTGTACTACATTCATGAAATTTCCTACACAGGTTCAGAATATCATGAGGAATGGAAATTGCCCTAGGTTTTATTGTGAAATGTATATAAGCATATATTTTTAATTTTCAAACACAAAACTTACAGTTTTTTAGACAAAAAAAGAGTATTTGTAAATTAAAAAATTTTTGTGACCTAAACTAAAGGAGACACAGAAAAACCCAGAGCAATTTCAAAAAGTATGTGTATTATGAACATAGGGTTAAAATATTAGACCAAAATTCAAAATATTTTGTCGCAAGAGACTTTTTTAGTGACGTGACAAAAAAACATACAAAATTTATCATAATTTCTAAACTGCTGGAGAAAAATGGTTTAAATTTAGGTTGTAATATGTTTACATTATACTACACCTATTGTGTAAATTTGAAAAAGCTAGGATTATTAGTTCAGAATTTGAAAATTTCAGTCATACATACCCTTAACAAGCTCCCTATCTGATCCTGTGGACTCAAGACGGGATGGAAGTGGATACGCCACTTACGCGCGCCTACTCCAAAATGGGAAGGCTACCGATATGACCTCGGTGGAGCCGCCTGATGATCTAGCGCACCTACTAGCTATGCTGGCTAGTACGCGGGAATATTATGGCTTCCTTCAACCCCGTCCGGAGACGTTCCCGATCTCGCACGGGTATCGGGAACCACTGCCCCCTCGAGTACAACCCAATCCGAACAACTCCCAATCAGGGAGGGCCTCGAATGTTCGGCCCGAGGTTCCTCTATTAACGTCAGAGGTACCACGAGTGCTAGGGGTCCGCAGCGCTCGCACCACGGCAGCTGAAGGGGATGGATCCCCTCCCCTAGGGGGAAGCTTTAGAGACAGCAAGAAAATTAGGAAAAAAAATTCTCAGAGCTGGCTCGAGAGTTTTAAATATCGCTATAACATTGTTTTGAATGCTGTATGCGGTACAGCACATGATGCTGATATGCAGACAATAATTTGCAGATTGGAAAGGGAAAATTGAAAACAGACAGAGAAACTAGGGGTAAACTACAATTATTTTAAGTTGAAAATATAGTACATGATATATATATCAGCCTATTATTATTATTATTATTATTATTATTATTATTATTATTATTATTATTATTATTATTATTATTATTTACACTTCATTTTATATTATTCCTTCACTGTAAACCTGTGCTACTATTTCGTAATTTCTTTGTGTTCAAACACAACCCTCTGTAAGATGGAAACCTGTGTACATGGAAAATAAATGTGGGAACGATCGCGTTCCGTTTTAGAGAGGTTTTACTGTATATAGTCCGCACCAGCCTAGTGTTAAATATTCAAGTATTTAACTTGAATTTACGCATCATTATCTCATAAGTTTGAGATCTTCTAGTGGTTTAGGTAAGGAGAGAAGATGCAAGTACTTGGAGACCTTAATGTCAGGCTAGCATGTTGTGATTAGCATGTTGTCTGTCTCGGAAGCGTGTCTGTCTCACGTTCAAGAGGTCCCTGGTTCGAATCTTGGTCAGGGTGAGTTATCTGGATAAGGTTTTTTCCGGGGGTTTTCTGTTCTCCAGACAAATGCTGGGTAACTCTAGGCGCTCTGGACACTGGGCGCATTTGAGTATCATTTCACCCATTTCATTCATCGTCCGATATGACTTAATGTTTGGAGGATCTAAATTAAAAACACGATAAAATAGCATGTCATGGTACCTCAGTGTGGTTACAACAAGCGCCGATGACCGGTAGGTCCGTTGTTCAAATCCCGGCTTTGGCATTGAACTTTTCAATCTGACTCTACCCTTTCAAATCTTGTTCGACACAGGTCTAGTGTGAAAGAACAATTAACTGACCTTAATAGTGGTCTCAACTATGAAGGTCAGGACTTAGAGGTACTTACAGCATTATAAGTCGCCATACGTGTGACATCTGCTAGTGGTTTAGCAGGGAAAAACTCGAGTCAATTCGAGAATTTAGTGTCCTGTTGGCAAGTTCCTATGGTAATCGGGAGTTTCGTGGTTCAAATTCCATCGATTTTTTTTTTTCAGTCTTGGCTCTACTTTTGTAAACATTACACCAAGTCTGTATCTATACTACCGGACTCTTTTCTTTTTTGAGTTATGTTGTTGTCTCTCCCTCTCCCCCCCCCCTCTCTCTCTCACACATACACACACAAACACAACACACGAAACTTTCTATAAAAATGACATTCCCGATAAAATCTCAGTAACTAACTTCTATAGACTGTAAGGGAAAAAAGGCAATTAATATGTTTGACCATTTGAATTGTTCACGAACTATTTGGCTTAAAAAGCAGAAAGAAAGCAAAAGATTCGCTATAAATGGAAAAGAACGTTGGAAAATCCAATACGCGATACAAATCGCCCTTAAAACATATTATTTTGCTTGACGTAATGACTTAAAAACTATCCAAACTGAGACCTTCATTAGGGAGACCTTTCCGTTACAGCGCTTGCACTTGATTATGCGTAGCAATGAGAAGTCCATCTTATATCCTGCAGACAAGTGAATACAATAATTGCTAAGCAAGGAGAAACAAGAAGAATACGTCAAACAAAACGAATTGCCTAACCATGTATGTGAAAATAATGTGCAGCATTCGCAGTCAGGACACCAGCACACTGGCTAAGAATATATTTATCACAAGAGGAATCTCAGGTTCAATTCCAGTTTTATCCACCGGTCTCGAGGGAAGAATTATGGAGAAGTATTTCGGTATTTCCGACCGCTGGAGCTTGTAAATGCGCGAAGTCAACGTGGGAAGGCAATTCCTTTTCCTTTTCTGGTTTTCTTTGCATCATCATGCCGTTATTACCGTATCCTTGACCGTCATCGCTTTGGAATGTGTACCTAAAATGTTGCTCCAGCACTGGATATATTTGGTGATCGGCGAGAAGATATCGCGATCAAATTCCCATCTCTCGCTACTTAGATACTGAATTTACTATTTCTTTTTAAGCTTAAAACATTTTAGCTCAACAATTCTTTCAAAGTTCCAGCTTTCAAAAGTGTCAATTAAAAATAGAATCGACTAGAATCGCAGGGAATTTGTGTTTGAGTGCACAGTTGGCAGTCGACATGTGTAACAAAGATGGCCACCTCATCACCAAGGAATCTCTGCCATAAAGTTTGGACCTGGCTCCATGGATGCACTTAAAGAAGCACGCCGCAAGAAATGTTCTAATGATGAAGAGGTCATAAAAGCGGCACAATCTGGACTAGAGACATGTGCATAACCCTTATCTGTGATGGCATCCAAAGGAATGTTACTCGTAAATGACTGAAAAGGAAGAACAGGTAAATAGGTGTACACGCAGATGGGTTTCAAGCAAATGAAACAGATCTTTCCCTGCTCAAACAGTCTGGTAATAGTGGACACCATTAAACCGATTTATGTTCGTCTAGTGGCTCGGTTCTTAGGTATTGACCCACTGATTTAAAGGTCGTGGGTTCCAATTTGGTTTTTAAGTGTGCTTAAAAGGGACAGCCCTACATCAGTAGATTTAGTGGCAAGTAAAAATTGTGACACACCTGAGACGCTGATATGGTCCTGGTAATTTACAGTATCGTTAATAAACAATAGTTATTTATGGGACTTAAGAGGTAAGTTACGCCGAGCGCATTTATTTCAAAAGCATGATAAACATCAACTATACGTAATTTTATCGTTGGTTAAGAAAAAATCAACTTGGATTATAAAAATATAAAAAGATTTGGAATCAGGTTTTTACTAAGTATAAGCTGATATTGGAGGCTTCGAACAGCGAAGAATCGTAACTACGGTGATGCAAAAATAACAAATGACTGTATGTCAAACTGAGTGATCGAGGCGTCCTGTAGAAATTCGAGAAGAAAAAAAATGAACATCTAACTAAGCAATCTACGAGATAATCGAAAGTCAAAGAGATTATAATATTGTGACTTTGTGGGTTCGTAGAATTAAAAGTCCGAGTTGCAGATATTCCAAAAGTTCTTTATTTCCGTAGAAATACACTCTGATTAATTCTCACGTAACAGCATTACGACACATACACACAGTCTACGAAGTCGATGACCAAACAGCGTTCTGATTACATCACTTTACATCAGCTCTCGTTACAACACTCTACAGCTGTTTACTCCTCTCTGTTTACGACTGACTCTTGGCGAGTCATCGCTACCTTAAATACCTCATCTGATAAATCATACTGTTCCAGACGAAACAGAATAATCTCTATCAATCAAGATGCCACCAGAAATTTCCATTTATCTCAGTTTGTTTCGGCAGACCTTTATCTGCGGCGCTATGTTTATCTGCTTATGTAAGCTCTTTATCTCCGTGAAACACTATCAGTCTGTTATCTATTTGCGCCGAAGCTTTTATTCCCGTTGCCGCGAGAATATGTTTCTGACACTATATTAGACTGGCGTTTCTGAAGAATAATGTGTTTTTGTTTCGCAAATTTTAACCTTATTCTTCTGCTTGACCTGCTATAGGTATTGACTCTTTGCAGAGATTATTCATGTGTGACATTAAAAGGCCTACTTTTCAGTATATGCATCATCAAAACACACGATATGGTTTGGTGGTTTTTTTTTTTTTTTTTTTTTTTTTTTTTTTTTTTTTTGCAAGTTACGTCCTCCAACGTTAAGTACGGAGAATGTAATTGGTGAAATGATGCTCAAATGATGGTGAATTCAATGATGTTCTCTAAATCCACAGGTTTCCTGTGCAATTTTTTAATGTGGGAAGGATTTTTACTTTCTCACTACATCCTTATAGTAAATAGAAGAAGTGTGTATTCCACACAAAATTCTACGTCAAGATTTCAATAGAAATATATGTTTTGAGGCAATTTGAATCACCCCCCCCCCAAAAAAAAAACATTTTAAAACAATCTGAACTTGTCTCTGTGTATATAAACTGAAATCTGAGTTTCTACTTGTAGACGCTCTTCAGCTGTTGTGATTCTCAACGTTTCATTCCACATTGTGCGTGAAAGACCGTTTAATTTTGTTCATAGGTCTCTTTCAGACTTGAGGTTCCTTTACTTGCCGTAAATCTACCACACGGTATTACAGGCTTTACCTCCCTTCCGAAGAACATTCTCTGTTACCTATAGTCTTGTAAAATACAAAATGTACACTGCTGTAAGTAATAAAGAGTATTGTTTAAATGGCACAACAAGAGAAGTAGTTAAAATGATGTCAATATAATTTGCTAAACAAATGTGCATAAGCACAATTCATTCGAAATCGATAGATCTGTTAAAAATGTACGTTCTTGGGATTATTTTTAACATGTTGATTACCAGAACCAAGACACAAAAGTTTGCAAACGCACTTAAAGAGTACCGCTATGCGTACTTTATGATCTAGTTAACTTCTGCTGTCATATAGTTTCTTGGAGACTATAAAGAGATTTATATGTATCCCGACGTTTCCTCCCTACTTGTTCCTTTCTTATTCCAGAGCAAAACCTGTTGCTTTTTCTTATGTTTCACGGAGCGTTACACTTAATGCAGCGTTCCACGAGAGGCGCTTTTCCAACACCGTAACATAACAAGCAAGGACTTCATAACCATAGTCTGCGGCCGTTAATATGAAATCGAATTATAATATGACGAACTCTGTAACCGTGGGAAAAGAAGAAGGAAGGTTTAATTGTGCACCTGCACCCACAGGCGCCGACTTAGGATGGGGGACAACGCACTTTCTGAGCTAGGGGCATTGTCCCCCCAACAGTTTTACTGCCCCCATAGACATGTAATTACAATTAAATAGACCTTATCTAGCTGCAAAGAATTCCCTTAATTTAAAATGCAAAATTCAACTGTTAAAAGCAATAATGGCGCAACTTAAGTTTCCGTTAACATCAGATCCGAACAGGAACATACGAACATTGAAATACTCTAAAGTTGGCAATATAAAAATATTCGCATCTTTAATATCTGCGATCAGTTTTTGGTGTAGAGTTCAAAAATAGAGATCACTTTTTATGTCGTGAGAAATTCCACTTACAGGAATTGCTTTACATATACTTTTCGAGTGACATAGTTTTTATTTAGATACTTTTATGAGACTAAATCTACGAAACGGTACCACTGACTTTACTGCCCTTCCTTATCCATCCTAAGGGGTTTTAGGTCTATTACCCAGGACCTCACAAACTAGAAGCTACCATGTTACCAAACTACGGTAGTACCACTTTTGGAGTTTGTGGTTATGCTTACATCTAAGTAGGATCAAGCTTTTGAACATCCTTTTGTCATTTGGTGGCCACTGCTGAAAATTTCTGTATTCAAACGCTCTGAAATCGTGAAGAAGCCATGAACTTCGATCTTCATTCAGTGGCAGACGGCGCAAAGTGTGACCGCGGTTATGGAACCTCCAACATAAACCACGTGATGCAGGTCAGAGTTGAGTTGCGTATAACAGGTAGGTCAATGAATGGAATGATGCTCAAAAGAGTTCATTGTCCATTACACTCACATTTACCAAATGTTAATATTTTCAAGTTACGGAAAATATTTGAAAAGAACCTTCAGCGGCTAATAAATCCGAACAAGGGATTCGAACTCGGGCCCTCTTGAACGTGAGGAGGAAAGCTACCTATACCATGGAGGTGATTTAAAATTTCTCGATCTAAACTAGTAATGGAACCCAGCATGCTGTAGGTAGGTGCTCTACCAGCTGAGCCAAGGGACAAGTCTAACCCAATTTTAACAAGCTGATGTTCGAAGAAAAAGTGTTGCTATATTTCATTCTGTGTAACATGTGGATTCGCTGATTAAATTGTGGACATTCCTACCTCTCCCATCCTGTATAAAATTTTACCCCTATAAATGGAGCGACTAACAATTAAAACCATGCATTTTTAGGAAGATTTGCATATTGTGACAAAATTAAAAACCAAGTTGTGCTGAATTACTTTATAACCTATAACTGTTAGCATGATGTTGCTTAATTTAACTTTTGATAATGCTGGGAATAAAAACAACTGGTCAGTAGAGCTCATATTCACTTAATCCTCTGTTACACGCCCAACTCGTACTGCTTTGCAACTTTACGATTCTTATACAACGACTATCACTAACATGCTCGACTGCCCGATTGCCTCCTTTGGCTGGCTTAAGCATTCCCTTGTACGTCCAGGTAGAATGGTTCTAGAAGCATCTCAAACTAGATTGTTCAAGTACGTATTATCTAAAACGAAGGTTCTCGTAGCTTGACTGGCGGCAGAACAAAAGGTCACAATATTTCCCGGCTTTTATCGGCAGACAGCGGCGCGAACTTGCCATGTGTCCAAACTCCCTTTTTTGTGGCCGGCGTGACAGTATAAGCTACTCTTAATTCTGTACCCGAGTTCAACTCAATTGAAAAGTATCGGCAAATACTCATATAATTTCAACCCATTCATTTAGCGCTTCAACTAAACAGTCAAAAACTTTTAGAAGTTCTATATAACATTTTGAAATATGTGGACAATGTCACGTGTAAATAGGGATCCATTTTTTTACAATCAATATAATGAACTTTCAATGGAACATGATGTTGACTTTGTTGTCTATATATTCAAGAATCTTTAGTAACACCTGGGCTGAGTAATAACATGAAAGTATCCCTGTATGTCTCACATGCTATATAATTGGGATACTAAATTGATATGCCACCAAAAGGAAGTGTTGCACTCACATGACATTCTATATTCACTCTTGTACCAGCTATTCTTACAAACCTAATATTATTCGAGATAAAAATTTGCATTAATTATTTTACTGCTTTTTGCACATAGGTGCAATGGTTTATAGGAATACACTAGACTTTAAGCGACAGTCCCGCTTAGAGCAGGTCGCTATGTAAATGACTTTGAAATACCGTTCTCTTTGCATGGCCGAGAGGGAGAGAAAGAGAGAGAGAGAGAGGAAGAAAAGAAAACGATTTTCTGTTTGAGAAAGTTATATTTTAAAATGCAAACCTAAAATAAGTTATATTTCGGAAACAAATAACACCTCCCCCCTCCCCCAGAAAAAAACGGTACCACATTCCTGGCAAATTCTCGGGCTTTGAAATATTCTACTCGCGATAATAACGTTCCTTGATTTTAAAATAAAATAAAGATAGCAGAATCACCACCGAAGCATCGATAAAGTACCGAGCTAATTTTCTGAAGTATCGCTCGATGTCGATACAATACTTGCATGGTGAGTATCGAGATATCGCAAGTATCGAGGTACCATCCCTAATCTTTTGTATTTTGAAATCAAAAGTTGGGATGAAATGCTTACTTACATAATAGAAGAAGTAATTAATGTTCTCATATTAAACCCCTTCTGCTGTACTTAAACGTGCCAGAAAATATTTTAACACTTTGGGAGAGACTATGCTAAACTTGTTTTAATTTGCGCATGCGTGGGACTCCGGAGCCAACATTTTAAAACCAATATTTTATTTACCCATGAATACTTTGGCCAACGTAGCTCTTCTTGTAACTCGCGCTATTATATTTAAAAGCCATTCTTTTCCGTTTCTCTACCACGCATAGCACTAAAAACAGAGCTCAAAACGATTATAAAACCTACTACTTCTGGGTGAAGCCTCAGCGTTGTATGCAATAGCTGTAATTTTGCATTTATTTATTAGGGCGCCATTACCATAAACTGCGACTGGCGCATTATGGCAACTCCCAATGAAACATAATTACGGTACTAAATCACCATCGATAGCACGCTTCATACCCGGCCTGCAGCACAACACAATTTATGCTGTTCCGGATTTGCGCGTGCTTGCTGTGGGTAAACGAAGCTTGAGAAAATCTTGGGAAAGAAAACGACAACAAAGAAAGTGCAAGCCATTAATAGTTGTATGTAGATCATCGTCGTATATTTCTGTTTCAGGTTCCACGAAACAAGGCCTTCAATAGCGGTGTTAAATTGTTGTTTCTCAAATTGGAACAATTTATAAAGGGCCAATTCCTATAACAGGTTTAATATATTATAGTGTCAAATTGTTAATGTTTTCGTGTACATTACTTAAACACTTCATTACTGCAAATTAATTAGAAGTATCAAAATGAAAGTTTTTTTTTTTTTTTTTTAATTTACGTCCTCCAACGTTAAGTCATATTGGACGATGAATGGAATGGGTGAAGTGATGCTCAAATGAGCCCGGGGTACATGGATATTAGGGTTACCCGACATTCATCTTTCAGGATAAGGGAAAACCCCGAAAAAACCTTATCCAGGTAACCCACCCTGACCGAGATTCGAACTCGGGACCTCTTGAACGTGAGGCAGACATGCTTCCACCACGCTACCGAGGCGGGCATGAAAGGTTATTCTCCTGACATAGGTTGTCAAACTGATATCGTAATTCTAGACGGGAATTTTAATTACAACCATCGAAAATAAAGATGCGTAGTTTTGATATCTCATCTTGTGGGTTATAGTTTGAAGACAGCATAAATCTCCAGACATTTTAAGATACTTGTATACTCTGAGCTTTTATACTGTTTTTGTTAGCTTTACAAGCAGCGGCGAAGCGTGCAATGATTTGCTGGAAGCGGCGCTCTCCAAGAATTTCAGGAGAGAAAGAAGAAAACAAAACATTTATGCCAAAAAATATTTAATTGCTCTGAATACATTTTATATTATTCACGAACATCCACAGCGCTGTGGACAATCTGACAGCTGCTTAGATTTGAGTGACCAGTTCCGCGAGATCATTCAATACTGAATATTTATGTATTCACGCATTTGTAACCTTGAATACTATGCTTTGTAGGTATCCGGAAGCAATCGCAACTCTTCGGTAGTTAGGAAGCGTTTTACAGATTTTGTCACGTGAATTCTCTGTAGTGTGTCAAGGACAGTTTTTTTTTTTTTTTTTATGTGGAGCTTTTAAATACAACTGAAAGTATATTTAACAGCATTAGCAATAGTATTTTACAGCTTGGTATTTAATGGTGACAAATAGGAAACTATTGTGAAGTTTTAAGTTATTAGCAGAAGTGTGTGAATTGCATGCTTTCTCCATAAATTAACAATTCACAAGGTACTGGCCAGCTGTATGAAAAATTGGAACATCTGAGTGGAGAGGGGCAGCAGGAATATGTCTGCGTGTAGTGTGACCAGTCCTGCAATGCAAGGGCCCCACTTGTGACTGTATTATAATAATAAGAGAACTAAAGAGTAGCCTTAGTTCTTTGAGTCTTTGAGTCATTATTCTCTTTTATTTTAATTAAAATTATTACTTGGAGCTTCCCTCGCTTAGAAAAGTAACGCCTCGCCACTGTTTACAAGACACACAGGTTGGCATATAGGATCTATTACGCCTCTCGAAATAAGCATGCCAATAAAACCATAATAAAACTAGACCAAACGTATATCAACGGAAAGAAGAAAAACCTCGCAAGGCAGTTCTAAGGCTATACGTCTACAATAAATCAATCGTACCAAACGCTCGATTATCCTTGGGCGGATTGTTTTACGAATTGTTCATACTTGTTCCCTCTGCCATATTAAACAAATATCTGATGTAAGTTATATATTGCACATGTATACATGTAATATACAAACACGTACGTGTATAGGCCATATTTCGATTCTGTGACTGTTAAAACTCTGTGTCTGTGTTTGTGTCGTAAAATACTGTCCGTAAAGAAAAAAAAAATACGTTTATATTTCGTTACTGTTGCTATATGGCGACAATAAGCTAACAGTTTTCACAAACACTTACATATTATGAATTATTGTACACAATTTCAATTATAAGTGCCTGTTCGTCCGATGATAAAGACAAATAATTGCTTCTTTCCAACACGTACGAACGTAAGTTTTGACGTGATTCCGCATGTGCATACCGGGTGGAAAGAGTCTTCGTTTATGTGTTTTATATTAGTACTACAAATTGATTCCAAATTAGATGTTTAATTCAAGGAAGATATATGAAGATAACAGTTTATTTTTAAGATGAGTAGAAAAACCTATCTTACATAGTTTAGATAATACCTATGACACCACACGAGCTTGTAAATAATTACTTAAAATGATATTTTGAACACGTTTTTGCAGAGGCAATGTGGGTGTAGTACTATCTGCCCACCACAAGAAGGCAAGAGAGGAATGAAGGGGAGAGGTATTTAAACTGTTTATTGCTCTGTTAGTAGATCTGTTTCCTAGGAAATGAGTGTATGAGAGTGCATATGAGTCACCCATGTTGCCGGATCTAATACTTGTTGTAGTAACTGCAGTGATAGGTATTATGTAGCATCCTTGTCATACTCGGAAGACGAGCATAAACAGCGTGCGGACAACGTTGATTACGTTGTGATTACGATGAAAGTGATTACGTTACACATTCTTCTACCTTGCCTTCTTGTGCTGGGCAGACAGTACTCGGCAATATTGCAAACAGGTCGTCTGTACCACCTTCAGTACGTGAACAAGACATAACCCACCTCGCTCCTCTCATTTATCTAAAAGGTAATTAACCATCTCTTTTCCACAAGCCCCTTGATGCAAATACAATGAAAGTGTGATGCAATGTTTTGGAGAGATAACATGCACAACTGGCATGTTATTGGCCTACAACAGAAGAGATAAGATGGAAGGAATGCCTTCAGGTTTCAAAAAGAACCTAACGATGCAGTTATTTCTGTTATAGCACTATGGACTTTACTGTTGAACGAACTGATTTAAATATATCCATAGATTGTACATTCAAGTAATGAAATGCACCACTTGAAGACTTAGATGGAATTATTAGGATGTAGGAGACGTGAAGAACCTTTGTTTAAGCTATTGAGACACACCACTGTGAAAACGAAAGTGAAATGCGCTTACGTAGTCCTCAAAATGGTTTTGGAAATGAAAGTAAGACCTCCGCTACCGTGGTGAGCAAACCCTGTAACGTTGACACAATGTTTTGTGTTCCAGCGAAACCAAAAACATTTCCCTGCAGGTAATGGACATAGAAAAAAAAATAAAGTTACAAAACGTGTTCAAATAAAAGTTAGTTTAAATTAATGTAATAACTTTCTTTCTACCCGATAGGCAAAGGTTTTCACACGACTGTCTCTGTTATTCTGCATTAAGACATCTTTGTTTGTGCCAGTACGTGCGAATGAACACCTTAAGATTTGACGATATTTCTCAGTAAGTTACAAATAATGCGTGACAAAAATGAAAGGAAAATTCCACTACATAAAGAAATAAAGACAGAACATTAATGGGAAATCATGACGTGAGCTTTATGGTAGACGCATTTTCATTAGTATTATTATTGCTTCTGGTTATAACACTACCTGTGATTCAGCATTAAATACTCTTCAAGAAGCTCAGATGAAAACATCCAAGATAGGTGCGCCACCTTCTTACAGTAAGTTTGCTTGAACACGCCCATAGAAATGTTAAGCTCTATTTTATGCCATCAAATTATAAAATGTAACGTAAAATGCTACTACTTGGCTTAATTTTTCTTCGAAATAATGTTACAAATACATTCTTTATATTGTAATTCTGTACAGGTAGAATATATTCAGCTTGATCGATGTTTAAATGCTGACACGTTTACTATTATAAGCCATTGTCGTAAAATCGTCCAATTCCACTTGATAATGTTGGCAACTGTTTGGAGGTCGAGATAAAGTGCTGGTCTCTCTAATATTAAGTGATGAACGTACCTAAAACTGGCAAGGTAAGGTGCAGGAACATACATTATCATGCTAACGCAACAATGGCTGGCTGCTGAAACTGGCCAACATTCCTGAAAACTCCCATGTTGCCAGATAGAGCCGTGTTCAGTTTGTTATTAACGCAGCAACAAACAGTAACAGGTATATAAGCTTTTAATCCGGAACGCTAATGGTGTTATGCGAATCTTTCACAGCCAACCCACGCGAATTAAGATACACGCATTCCAAGCCCAGGAGTTGGGCGGCTTTTTGTATTCACTTTTTGTGCTTACATATTAGTTTCTTTACAGCTGTTAAAATCGCTAATTATAGTTGAAGTGATCGTGGGAACCAACTATTGTAAGCCTTTTTACAGGTCTGCAAGGATGAAAGGAGTTTTAATTTCGCTTGCAAAGGAACTGAATGATTACGCTGAAAACATTAGGTGAATCACATTTCCAAAGAAAATGAGCTGCTCCATTGTTAGCATGCGTATGGGTTCTAAGATAAAGGTTCCGAAAAGAGAAAAAATATTACAGTGAGTTGCATGCACATGACTTCCTCTATTCAGTTTTCTACATACTATTGTTACAAATACTATTCTATTTCTTGATGTAAACCACTGTATATTTTACATTTCGTTGCAGGTATCAGAAGACTAAAGCGATAGTGAGATTTAAAAAAAAGCAGCTCAGTATATGAAAGCTTTGTTATTCCCTACTATTTGCACGACCACGAAGAAAAAACAAGTAACAGCTCATTACCTGAAAAAGCAAAAGTACTTAAAATTCAAACCAACAACAGAGAATATTTTAGAAATGGTTTACCCACCCATAAAGGGACTAAGGATAAGGGTCTACATTTTTTGTGCAGTAAGATTGTGCCTGTCAATTGTTTACGGGTTACACAGAGAGATCCAATAGTATCCGAACCGGCTGCACGATGTTTTGCCTGTCTGCGCCATCGGCGCTAGTTGCGTCTGCCACTAACATAGAAAGGAGCGATGAAAGCATGCAACACTTTTAAAACTGCTTTTAATGACATTACTTGCCCATGTTATTAAAGGAGGTGCTGAAACTGGCCAATAACATACAACAGAAACCGCTTATGTGTCACAAAAAAGTTGAAATAAGCTGTATATTTTAAAATGATGTGCAATTTTACACAGTGAATGTCTATATCTTAGGGTTGTCTATTGTATAGAATTACTTTCGAATGAAAAGGAATTCACAGACTATTCCCAGAAAATTCAAGGTGTGTTCTTTTACTATTTCTTTTCTTTCTTGGAATTTAATGTCATTTAACCTGATAGGGTAACTGAATGAAAGAAATGGATGAAATGTTGCTGAAATGAGCCTGGGGTCCAAGGAGATTAAAGTTATATCACAGTTGCCTTTTCAGGATAAGGGAAAACATCGGCTAAGCCAGCTTTGAACTCTGGCCTTCAAAGGTTTCATTTCATGCACATGAATGCACTGAAATACTTCCCCTACTTTCTAGATACGCGGTAGAGCAGCTACAACAAACTAATTATGCTTTGTTGTTTAAGCATGAATAATAAATGTACGTAGGGTAATAAATAATGTAACGTCCCTAATACTTTGTAATGGAATGCAGGCATTATTAGATTGTCAGACATTTTTGGCAACACTCGGAGAAAAACGAGGTGCAAAGATTGTGGAAACCGCTGGGTACCTTCTCTATGCACCTCTGGCCTGTAACGGAATACCCTGATGTCCGGTTTTGCGCGTCCTGATGTTTAATGCTCCATTTTATCACTGGATGCAAATTTCACTTGTATTCTTACAGTAACAGTTTCAACTTAGCTAAATATTTAGCCCCTTCCCTTTGTTAAATAACTGCAAACTTAATATGGTTACAGGAAAGTAAGCAAACGTAGAAAAACGTAGAAATTGATTTACGATTCACTGACTACAATATACAATATTTTCACTTAGTGGGATGTCTCAGGCGGTAAAGCCTACCGCCTGTTTTGGGGAGATACGGGGCTCAAATCCCGTGGTTCAGCTTTCTCACTGTTATTTTTGTATTGATCGTTTTTCGTGTTTTTTTCTCAGTTGCCAAGATAAATATCAGATTGGACATTTTATATCACGACCCGAAGTTCCAGCTTAAGTCTAAATCAACGACAAAAATTAAAATAGATGGTCCTCTGTAACGCGTGACTACGCAAGATGGTAAGGCCTAGAAGCTAATTGTTCGCCACACACCGAGTCACGAGGTCCCTTGCGGTATGACCACGCAGTTAAAGTGACGTAAAATAAGTAGGAAAAAAAAGAACTATGTTGGATGTTCTTATTTTTGTTGTTATTACTACAAGCAATATTCTTGAAATGCCCCTTTTCCGACATTATAAGGAATGCATAGCTAAACCACAAACTGGACTTGCTTAAGTATTATTCTTACAGCAAGATGACAAGAAATGATCTTACACTAGCTTTTACAGGAACGAATCACTTTATTCCATTTCTGCTTTTGAGGGGGGATTGAACGGATTATTCATCCCATTTTTAGCTATGTATCTACAGGACTGTTATATATTCGTTGTGTTAGACAAAAGCGTCAACGTGAGAGGTAAAATTCAAACCAGCAGACGTCTCTGGTCTTTGATTACCAAAAAAGTAACCTCATTGAACATTTCTGATATAAACTTAAGTTTCCCCTCCACTGATACAGTCTTTGTATTGCATGTGTTTAAACGATTAGGCAACATAATTTGTACTAATTTGTGCTTTTAGCTTCTCTACAGCTAAGCAGACGTGTTGTACATTCCAAGTAAACTTCGTGTGTGCAATTAAGCGCGCGCGCGTATCTGTTGTAAACAGTATAACTAAAGACGAACTAGAAATAAACACTAGCAAAACTAAGGTTATGAAATTCAGCTGAGGAGGAAAAGTGTCCAGAGAAGACATCTTCACATGTAGTAACATCAATTTGAAATGGGTAAACTCATAAGTACTGAGGGTTACCCATGCAAATAGCAGGAAAAATGTTTAGCAAACATGTAGAGGAAAGATGCACTGCAACTATCAGGTCCATGATATAAAACCTTGAAAAAACTGTCCGTAAAGGCCCCCCTAAAACTCTTCAGTGTTTAGTTCGCACCCATAGCATTGTTATGCAGTCAACAAAATATATTATCTCATCAAGGCGAAACTGAAAAGGCTTGAAGCTGTGAAAGCCACATACATAAAAAGAGCACTGCGCCTACCAAAAATGGTTCGGATAATACTCGTCTACCCACTACCAGACCTATCGGGATGGCTCAGCGGTTTCGTCTGTGGCCCCATTTCGGGAGGTCTAGGCTTGATTCCCATGGCAGGCCTACCTGACCCGGTTTCCTGGATCGCCAGTCGAATGCTAGGTAGGTTAACTACATTCTCCGAATTTCCTGTCCCTCAATTTCACCTCCATTATCATTTCATACCATCTTTCAATTGGTTGTCTCTTTAAGGGTGAAAGTGTCGGCAGGTGTCTCGGCGCTGCATAGCAGGATGCTATGCTCCTGGAAAACACCTTCCTCCGGTGGGACAGTTTTGAGTCCGGAGGTTCTACTCCCATTAGTCTTGAACCCCTAGGAACAAGACCCGAGCCTCTTTCAACCAGGGAGTTATCCGAGCTGTCCCAAAGGGCGCTCGGCGTCCTCCGTGGGGCTTTCCATAGGACAAGCCCTGGGTAACAAACAAGCCCCCCCCCCCAATCTGGTCCTAGGACACAAGACGGGATGGAAGTGGATACGCCACTTACGCGCGCCAGCACCAAAGGTGAAGGCTACCGATATGACCTCGGTGGGGTCGCCTGGCGATCTAGCACACCTTCTATAGCTTTGCAGGCTAGTACCCGGGAGAATTAATGGCTTCACTCAACCCCGTCCGAAGACGTACCCGATTCCCACGGGTATCGGGAACCACTGCCCCCTCGAGACCATCCCAATCCGAACAACTACCGAAGGATGGGAGTTCTGTCCCCTCCAGTGGGACAGGCTCCGGTCTCCGAGTCCAGGAACGCGGTCGGCGGGATGCCGGTTATGCAAGCCTGACAGGTGTATTCCCAGCTCAGGCAGTGGCCTCCGGTCTCCAAACCAGACTACAGACTGCTTTGGCACCACGGTAGGACGGATGCCGATTGTACTGGATAACGGGGAGTTTCAAGCTGGTAAATGTTAGGCACTGTCATGGGATCGGCCACCCTCTTTACTCCCCTCGCCTCACCCTTCCTCCCGAGGATGCCCCACTTGAGGCTCAGGTACAGTAAACTACAGGTTTCGGTGCCGAATCCCCTCCGTAGTAGTCCTAATCCTAAAACTGAATTTTATTGTACAAGACTTTCAGGAACTTCCCCACCCCTAACCCTACATGGAAAATATTTCGAAAATATTTATTTTCTGAAAAAAAAAAAAGACTCAGATTTCAAGATCTTGATCAAAACTCCAAAGGTCTTTTAATGGCAATTTAAAGATGTATCTTGAACTTTCTGAGAGCACCCTCTGAAGTGCTCTTCCTTCTAATGGCTCTTGCATTACTGTTAAACCTTAACAGGGATAAAATATTACAATACAAAATATGTATACCGGCGCCATCCTTAGTTTATGTGGCGATGTAAACAAAGCAGGAAAATGGATTACTCCACCGGTGACTGTGATTGGAGGGAACAGACGCACTATTTTACCATTTACACTTGACTTCGAGTGCCATTGATACTTTCGCTGAAACACCGGTTAATTCTGCTGACAAATTAACCTCCATTACTACAGTCGGGTATTTTCCACAACTTCATAACACGTTCAATATAATTTGTTTTTCACCACTTTTTAACGGTTTCCCTCAGTGATGTTTACATATTGCACGGAAGCAGTCATGTTGTACTGATTCTTCCACTTCCTTGTGCTTTTAAACTGCACAAGCGCAGCGTGCACTCTAATACATACAAATTACGGTTACCTATAGCAAATAAAATACTGATTAATTACTGTTTGACTGTTGTATTTGTAATAATGTGAAGTTCTTTATATATTTTGCATTATATGTAAATAAAGTCTTTAAAAATTATTTGCGAACTACATTTTCCATCCGCAGAGAGTTACAAGCTAATGATGTCGCATACGTACACGTGTTTTTGTTTACATCACCACAAACTAAGGACGGCGCCGGTATAGATCTCGCTTAAACACGCAATTTACTTATGACAATTTGTTTGCGGAGTGATCCATTTCCAAGAAATTCATTGTTATCGATTTTCCAAGGTTTTTCCTTTCTCGAATGTGACGTCCTTATTCGTTGTTTTCCCGCAGGCATGTATAAAGCACGACATTTCAAAGCCATCACATAGTGACAGGTTCTTTACAAATTCTACTATTTGACGTATTCTATCGTACGAATAGATGTGTAAATGTGGATTGAAAGTGTATCTGAATTAACACGAAGTAGCTTGAATAAAAGTTTTTACAATAAAGCTTGTAGAAGTATGAGAGTCATATGAATGTGACATTATACCTGTTTTTCATATATTTATTTTATATGTTAAACCAAAGCTCTGATTTGCTGATTATCATTTGGAACCTAACTGGGCCTACTTTGTTTTGCTGTTCACAAGTTCTGAAAGCACTTTATAAGCAGCGTTTTTACGATGCAGGAATGTTAAGAAGAGTCTTCTGTTGCGTAGTGGTTCCTTAAATAACTTCTCGTTAGCCGTGATGGTTAAGCCTAACAAAATGCGTACAGCGGAACGACCACCAAACTGACGCCCAAGAATCTTCCGACTAGCTCTAGCCACATAAGGTCTTTAATCAATGGCGGTGTTTGGTTTAACGCGCAGCGAATCTGGCCGGCGGCTCAAAGGAACCTCGGCGATGATGGTGGTGCTGGTGATGATGATTGAAAAGTTGCCCGTAGGCTCCCGAAGTAACTAGACCCCTCATCCAACACGCAGAACACTTGTAGCTCCAACGAGCAGGAGGAGGCGTTAAGAGGCACTCCTTCACCGTTGCCAACATCTACTTCAACAAAAGCCGCTACATCTCGGGCAAAATCCCGCGGACTTCATCTTCCCTCAACCAATCAACAGCCTAAAAGAGTTCACATATTTACAACAGATCGTTCTAGTTTGAGATGGATTAATGATGGATAATTTTACCGCAAAAATGATTTTATAGAACCATTGTAGAGAAAGATTTAAGTCTAAATACTTCCCAGTGACCAAAGGAATTCCCGTTCCATTTTACCGTACCTGTGTGAAGAATTTCCGACCCACATGTGTACCCGCGGTCACACTCTTTTCCAGCAGCAGAGGAACTCTGGATCAAAGAGGGATGGGGAAACATTACGATACCTTGAGGGTGAAGAAGTGATTGATATGAAATGTTGGTGCAATGGTGG
Organism: Mantis religiosa; assembly: GCA_030765055.1. Classification (NCBI taxonomy): domain Eukaryota; kingdom Metazoa; phylum Arthropoda; class Insecta; order Mantodea; family Mantidae; genus Mantis; species Mantis religiosa. Next base: position 88,934,104 of record CM060959.1, read on the forward strand.
AATGAATGGCGGGGAACCCGGAGAAACCCTGTACAGACCAAGCAAAAATAAACGACAAGCACTAGGAGAGAAAAAAGGCGTAAAACCACACCAGCAGCAAATCGTTGTGGTAACTTCAGGATTAGTTACTTTGATTCATCAACGTTAGTTTACAAAGACACGGTAGCCGAGGTCATTAAGTCAGGATTACAGTTCACGACCCACCAGGTCCAATCTTTAATGAGTAAGGTTTTTACAGTTTTGTTTAGTCCTATTACTGGCAATTACCGGGGAGATACATTAAACTTTGTTTTGGAATGTTTTCTTTCTAAATTATTATTTCATATATTACCAGTGTCACCGCCTGTGCTCTGGTAAGAAAAACCCACAATTAATTAAAAATTTATTGTTCATTCCTAGATCTAAAGATCAATTAAGTCAAATTGAACTACGAATGCTCAAATCCACAGAATCAAGAGCTGCATGCGCTGTCTTAGGAATACGAGTTAACACCAGAGGAAAGCTTAAAGGTCAACTCCCATCAATCGAAATTCAAACTTGGCCCTTCTGATTACTATGCACGGTGGGAGAGATGCGTGGCGCACAGGAACATGATTTCGAACACATTCTATTAAAGATGTATGGTTATTGTATTATACTTTGCATAAGACATTTGTGCATTTGAATTTAAGAGGGCACCAGGGCAAACAGTGTGTTCCTGGTGTTAAGAAAATTCCCGTTAGTTGGCCATGCTACCAAACGAAAACTGTTTAGTCGTGTCAAGATATAGAAATGAATATTTTTTTGTAATTGTTAGCCTAGTACTTCAACTTCCCTTACTCTTGCATGACTCTAATCACCAGTCTCTAAAACTGGTACTGCAAGGAACCCTTCATATGGGTTCCGACTGGCCCTTGCTAAAATATGGCAATGTTGGTAATGGTGTCCCTCTTCTCACCTAGCCGCAACTGGGACCATGTAATTGGCTGTATCTCTCCACCTGACAGGTGATTAATGAATAAATGGCCAGGACTTCTCCTCGATCCCAATCACTGCAAATAGAGGCAGTAGCTAGGGGCAGACAACACAGTTATGTGGTAACAACAAAGAAATGCTGCTCTGCCGGTCGGTCGGTCAGCCCTGATATATCGATTGCTATGGCAACATCTGTGGAAATGCTGGAGCGCCTCTAAAACGAGATTCGTGTCCGGCGATCTGGTCCATATTTCTTGGGTCTTAATTGTGTGGGATGCTGGTGGTGCATGCATGCCTCTGGATGCTTTTTTGCCGCCTGGGGGTTCATTCCAAAGCAGGTGCGTCTGTTTTCAAGGTCCGCTCACGAGAACTCTGACCTGGTTCCAGCGATATTAAACGCCTTTGACAGAAATCGACCTATCGGATATGGTCCAGTGATCGCCCTTCGTACGCAGCAGCATAGACGTGATGCGGTTGCTTTTTCAACTACAGGAAGCGTAGAAACTGCAGTAAACCGCTTAATTAACTAACTGCAATTGAAGACAAAACTAGAAAAGCCTCAAGTGCTAGCGTCATCAATCACAAGAAAAATTATTTCAATTCCTATACCCAATTTTGAAAAATAGTTCTCTCTGTTAACTGAAGGCTATTCGCAGGCTGGACTTACGATATGTACCTTATTTTAAAAATAATAAGTGATATATTGAAGCAATTTCTCAGCGCACATGGTAACTGTATAAACATTGTGAATCAAACAGTTTTTTTTATCTCAAGGAATATATAGGACTTAACATTCATTCCCATAGCTAATAATATGTAACCAACATTTTAAGGTAATTTCTGAATTTAGATAAATAATAGATTGCCTCGAGGTAAAAAATAGCATTCCTTTACTTCGGTTTTGGATAGGTGCTTAATTACGTTATTTATAACTTAAGAATGTATAAATGTATTATGAAGCTTAGTGTACCTGTGTAAGTTTTAATTTGAATATCCCTAATAGTGTTTTAGACAATTTCTTTAAAACCTGATCTCATAATATGTCAGAAGGAAAAACTTGAATTGGTTCATTTGTGGAGTTTTATAAAAAATCATTATAAAGAATTAGAAAAAACTGGAAAAGTTTATTTAACTTCATAATACTATTTTCTGTGTTTAGCGAACCAAATATCATGCATTTCTGGTAGAATCTCTATAAAGATGTTCTTGTTTGTTTGGAGTAATATATTTAATGTACGTTGTATAGTCGTACTGCTCTAACCGTTACCATGGCTTTATCTTTGTTAATAGAAACCTCTCAGATAACGCACTGATTATTCTTGTAACAGTGAGAGGGGAACTGGCACGCCTCCCGGCCCTGAGCTAAGCACCAATGAACGTATCACTGCAGCCAATGGAATTCGCAGGAATCACAAATGACAAATAGATGTTCACTCAACGTGGAGTAATCAGTGCGTTATCTGAGAGTTATCTATTACCAAAGATAAATCCATGGTAACCGTTCGAGCAGCACGACAATACGTAACTATGGATAGATGGTATAACAAGTAAAACAAGGAGTTTATTTCAGCAAATTTTCAACTTCTTCAGCGCCCACCTTATTTGTTTCCTACATGTATGTCTTCTAGACTGCATTAGTTTAACCAGGTGATATATCTCTAATATTTCTCCAACTTTTCTTAATATCTTAACAAGAGTATATTTAAACTGGACATATAATTCCTGTCTCAGTAGTCTGACGTCCAGACCAACGTTGCCATTCCATGAAACAAACAACGCTGTAAATATATTTATTTATTCTTCATTACTTGCTCGGTAAACAAAATCTTTGCCAGAAACAGCTAGGTATATGTTATTTAATTTGTCTGAAAACAAACCGATACAAGTGTGTTTAAATGATTGAAACAAGACTGAAAAATAGATTTAAGATCTGCGACCTCAATAAAAGCTGCTATAATGTATTTGAAGCTAACAAATTTCTTTGAACATATTGGTTGTAGCTGCTGCACATTGTCATAATTTCCAACAAGTGCAGAAGATTATTAACCTATGCAGATCTCTTGGACCTGTCAATACTTCACTCTAGAAATGTCTTGGTTGCCCTTTGACTGAGGAATAAATCTGAGCATCAACTTGATTGCCGGTTAATATGTCGTAAATCCAAACATTTTTTTACCTGCCCTCATTGTCATAAACTAAAACTCCGTTCATTGCTGCTGAGTGCACTTACTCGTGGCTTGACACAAGAGTTACAATACTACAGTCGTGCAAGAGGTAAAACCGAATGAGATTGCAGCGAGAAAAATTGCCTTGATTGGACTGCTGAAAATAAAAACACTATAGTCTATGAGCGCGTACCTTTCATAAGCAAGTTTAAGTGTTTATGGGGTCCTTTAGACCCAGTGTACAGCATTGTATCAGCAAACTATGTTATCTGTGTTCAGAAGATATTGCTAAGGACAGAAGGGCAATATTTCACTGAGCAAATATAATGCATCTAAACGTAAGATATTTAATTGAAGTTTGAAGTCCAAGTTTGCAAGCATTCAATGGAGGGATGTTCGTCATCACTATTCACAATGGAGTGTAACATTCCAGAACTGTGAGACTTTGCACAGGAAGTGAGTTCAGCAAATAAGAAATGTCTCTTTAGATTTTTATGACTTCAAGATACCAACCAATAATTTATTTGTGAAGTCACACAAAACAAAGATGTATGAAAATAGTTTCACATATGCTGGCTTACATCTTTACAATAAGCTACCTGAATCTATAAAAAAGATTGAATCACAACATCAATTTAAGAATTTGTTATTAAACTTCCTTAGAGCCAATAACTTCTACAGCGTGGATGAATTTTTAAATTTGTAAATATTTAGTTAGCTACCTTAATTATAAATATTGTACTTAGTTTTTAATTTGACGTGTCCTATAACATGTACATGTTTTAATGGATGAATCAATAAATCAAATCAAATCAAATCAAACGTTGTATCACATTTAGTATGGAAACCAAAGCGTCTTCAAGAAACAATTTACTCTACAAAGATCCCTGCCGTTTGTATTGCTCCAGCTAATACTGGAATGAAAATAGATTTTTTTGACTTGGATGTATATATTTTCAACATTCTCTAAGTATTCCACGGATGAATGGATAATCACTGCATGAGTCAGTTTATTTGGTACATCTGTGTAATGATAATCCGTTGTTTATGTTTCTTACAGAAAGACTGCGTTAATGAGAATGCAAATTAGGCAAGATTCTAGGAAAAAATGACCATTACGATTGCACATCAGAAATTAGTAAACCATCAATAAATGACTGTAATTAAACTTTCATCTTCACTTTTATATGCAACAAAATAAAATTTGGAAATAAAATTCTTTATGAAAAAAGAAAAATCCTCGAGACTTTAGTTCGTTAAAAGAGTTCCACATGATGCTTCTTTCCAACTCTTCTGATATTTATGCATATTTGAAAATCACAACTGTCTTACAATGTTTTTGTGTGTTGCGAAGGGTTTTCGAGTTACTGACTTTTAAAGCAAAACTGAACCGTAAAAATGCATGTTTGAAATAGTAAAAAAACTGTATGATAAAATTTTGTACTTTAACATGGACTTTACCAGGCACATTTTTTAAAATATTCATCGTAGTGCAAAACAATAATAACAGTTTTGAAACTAAATACTTCGAAAGGTAACACAAATATCGAAATTAAATTAACAAACGTCCATTGTTTACATAAGACTAACTTAGGATTAAATGCTCGGCCAAACTGAGAGGACACTTTAGGAAATAGCATTTGGTTTGGTGTGTATTCCCTCAAAAACTTAAACGAGAATTTGATAATGACCAATCGATCCAAGTTGTGCTGTAACATAACGACATTTTTTACTGCAGTACCGCGGATTTAAATTTTATGGCACCGCATAATAAAGGTGTCGTGCCCAAATATTCATTTAGCTATTATTAAAATAGAAACAAGTAATATATTGTACTTTTTACATTAGCTGCTTTCCATGACGTAAACAGCATACACAGGGAATCCTTTATCCCGGAGTATTTAAGATTACTACAGGATAAAATCCGCTTTTAAACTTAAACCGTTACAATAATTCACAGTATTGTAAAATTACAAATAAAGAACAATGCCACTTACTTGTTTTTAATTTTACGTCCTTTAACTTTTTAAGTCATATCGGACGATGAATGGAATGGGTGAAATGATGCTCAAATGGACCCAGGTTCCATGGAGTTTAGAGGCACCCGACATTCGTCTATTTAGGATTAGGGAAAACCCCGGAAAAACCTAATCCAGGTAACTCGCCCTGACCGAGATTCGAATTCGGGACCTCTTGAACGTAAGGCAGACATGCTACCATCTACGCTACCGAGGCGGGCTGACCGCATACTTAGAGTGGTTTTAAGTTCTTAAAAATGGTAAAGAAGATAAGAAAAGTTACTTAGCGTATGCAATCTAAATGTCACAATCACCATACCATCATAATAATCATCCTCATAGTATTACTGCTACCCATAAGCTGAAATTTGGTCAATATTTACAGAAATTAAAACATTACTTTCTACATCATTCAGCTACAATTACATGCACTATCGTTTGTTCTCCGAGCCCTTTAAAGTTTCATTTATGTAATTGCCAAGAACACGCGAGTTAAATGGCCTCTATTTATTTGCAATCCCTTCCACTCAACTTTAATTTTTCTTACATTTTTGTTCTTTGAAAATGTTCTACACGACGCAGTTCGTAACTAATCTGGTTAAATGGACTCGAGACAGAATTAGCTTACAAAACTAGCTTATGGTTTTGCTACGCTTTTAAATTGCTCAATATGACAATTAATTCGGCCAGTGAATATAAGTTGTTACAAAACTTATATTTAAATAATTTTCTGAACCAAGATCAGAAAAGATCTATATGCCAGTGTGGATTGGTATTAAAATAATATGGATTTCTGCATCATGCACAATACCAGATTAATTAGTATAATAAAAAATAAACACTTTTCTTTGCTCAAAAGCTAATAAATATACTGTATTAAATTAAAAACTAACTTAAAATTGTGGTAGAGCAACATGTGACAAATGTTTGAAAACATTTAGACAAAAAGGATACCCTACAAGAATTAAAAAACAAAAACTTTATACTACAAAAAATAAAGCAATAGAATTAAATAAAGGAGGTGAATAAATCCTTAAGGTCAGGACGTTTTATATAAAAAAAAAACGATTTATTAAAATCAAACTTAATATCTAAGATAGCCAACCAATATTTTAAAAAAACTGTAATAAAACCTGTGGCATAACCATTACAAACAGCGTACTTTAAACGAGCAGCTTAACAAATTTTTATTTTAATCTATGACGGATATAGACATCTGGGAAGATTTATTTGTTTTTTTTTTTTTTTTTTTTTTTTTTTTTTGTTATTTAGGTCCTCCAACGTTAAGTCATATCGGACGGTGAATGAAATGGGTGAAATGATGCTCAAATGAGTCCGGGGTCCATGAAGCTTAGAGTTACCCGACATTCGTCTTACAGGATAAGGGAAAACCCCGAAAAAACCTTATCCAGGTAACTCAACCTGACCGATTCGAATTCGGGACCTCTTGAACGTGAGGCAGGCATGCTACCACCACGCTATCAAGGCGGGCATCTGGGAAGATGCCACCTTAAGATAAGAAACAACGAAAGGCCGAAAAGACTCAGTGTAGACCAATAATTTCGCGAAAATCCTGGATCACAAAAATCTAAAAATCTATGGATACAAAAGCGACAAAAGAAAGTAATAAATTGGCCAGTGTATACCTATCCATATGGATAAGTAAGAAAAAAGTTGCAGTGCACAATAAGAACGAATGCTCTAAATATTTAATGCTGCAAAACGTTTTGAAATTTGAATAGCATCAGCCGTTTTAATCCACGGTTTTCTATACAGCGTACATTATTTTAAATCTACATCAAACATTTTCTTTCGGTATTTACTACCCCAGTTTGGGACTAATGAGATCCCATAGAAAACGCACGTTTTAACGGGATGGGGGCGTTTCAAAGAGCTTCCTGTTTTTGTACAAACGCCAACAGGGCATTTATTGGATAATAACTTCATAAAATGGCGGTGGCAATGCCGCCCAGCGCCATGCCTTTCTCTGCCGGTGCTTGATGACTTGAGGGAAAAAAAGAAGAGGAGAAGAGCGATGTTGCTTTTTACCTCATCATGCAGCAGCCAACAACACGTTTTTCCGACCGTCGGAATGCAGACGGTATCAGGTGGAGGTCGGCTTAGCCCTAGCAACAGAACAACGATTCCAAAACACGCGGGGGGTAAGCTCCTCATTGTTAGATATCTTTCATCCATAACGGACTTTCAAACACGAGATGATCAATAAAAACCAACCAACAATATCGTCTCGGTACTTTGGCCAATAATATTCCACTCTTACTTTCTCATCCTCATACGGAAGTAATATGGCTATATAAGCTTATCGGTACGTCCTTTGGGCAGGCGTGATTAGTTTTAATGGTCATTTTAAGTCATTAAAGAAAGAAAGCAGAAAGTTATCTACTTTATTTACAACCACGGTAAAATCACAGTTTTAGGTATGATTAGTACACATTTTGTTTTCTTTCAGTTCACTATCCTATACAAGAGCTTCCTATGAGAATGGTATCCAATTTTTATGCTCAAAATTAAGCTTCAAAATATATTTTAATTTTGGTTTTGGAAAACTTATTTTTAATTTTATCATTTTGTAATTAATACCATTTCAGAAATTTATACGTGAGATTTTTTTCTATACTTGCAGAGTTTTCACAAAGATTACACGAATTATTACTATTATTATTGTTGTATCGTTCAGAGCTTTTAATGTATTAAATAACGCTTTTTAAAGTTATACTGCGTTGTCTGATTGACACATGCCACCTGCAACAGGTACAGTAGCCCCAGAAAGTGCATGTTCTTCTCCTATTAAAAATAGCAATACAAAATAAAATCAAAAGGAAAAAAAAAAAACAAGTTATGTTACAGTTTACGTGTTTTGGCATTTTTCCATATTCGGTATTTTGTAACTTTTATAGGAAGTGTTGTATTCCATCCAAACACTGGATATTGTTTATATATAATTTATGTCCTCCAACGTTGTCGCATAGGTCGATGAATGAAATGGGTGAAATGATGCTCAAATAAGCCCAGGGTCCATAGACCTTAGAGTTATCCACATGTATGTTTCAGGTTAAGGGAAAAGCCCGGAAAAACCTTATTAGGATAGCTCACGCTGACAGATATTCGAACTCGAAACCTCTTGAGCGTGAGGCGGACACGCTACCACCTTACACTACAGAGGCGGGCGTAGTTAGTAAATAAGATGCAAGTTTGCAAGATGCAAACTAGCAAGTGAGATTTTTTCTATCGTTGCAGAGTTTCACAAACATTATATGAATAATAATAATAACAATAACAACAACAACAATAATAATAATAATAATAATAATAATAATAATAATAATAATAATAATAATAATAATAATATATTGTATCGTTCAAATTTGAAGACATTAAATAATTTATTTTTAACGTAACGTTAATACAGTTGTCTGACACATGCGACCTGCAACAGGTACAGTGACTTCAGAAAGTACCTGTTAGTCTCCTATTTAAAACAAAATTAAAAATTATTAAAAATTATTAAAAATAATAATAACAATAATAATAATAAATAAAATGCAGGAGAAGAAAACATTAGGTATTTTAACGGTTCACATGTTCTGGCGTCTTTCTGTGTTTGTATTTCGTAACTTTTGCATTCTACCCAAAAAATAAATACAAGAATCAAGTGGAAATGTGCATTTTGAGAATCTCTGAATATACATCTACAATTCTGAAGAAAAAAAATCTGCATTATGTGTATATGAGAGAGGCGCGGAGGGGGGGGGGGTGTAGGGAGGAGAGGATAGCGTTAACTCATGAACGAAAAGTTAGCTAAATACCCAACTTGGCAATTAAATTCAGCATTTCCCAAAGATGCGACACGAAGATTTTCAAGACCATCCCCACCCCAAACTAGCATTTAGATGGGAAAAAGTTATTTATTATTTTCTCAAGTATCTCTTGACTATTTTGTTTAAAATATCGCATGTTTAAGATACCTCTGTGGCAAATAAAATGCATACCAAGATACACCAATTTGTCATGTAAATGTCATTAACATATGGTATTTTAATCAATGCCATTAAAGATTTTGGAAGAAAAAACATGAAAAATATTCCATGTAAGGAAACTCCCATGTGGGAGTCAAGTTTTTAAATCTTGTGGTATCTTTTAAAAGATGCGTATCTTAAATACTAAGTGTGGTACTAAGCCTACATTTTTATTTTGAATTCTGCTGTTCATAGATACGCACGTGCATAGTCTTTTTTTTGGGGGGGGGGGGGTTGAGATTCGGACACTGAAATCGTGTATTGTTGGTAAAGACTCATACTTCCTCTACATGGTTAGGGAAAGTAATAATCCAATTAATGTAACGATTAACCTTTTAACAAATTTTTCTCTTAATCGTTCTTGTTTACAAAATGCTATTTTTGCTTGTAATTCACTACTTGAAATCAAATAAATAGTCACACTGAAAGCTCGCTTTCCCAACAATCACAAGGCGCACTCTAAGGATGCCTTGCCATAATTACAGTACACATACCATAATGTAATCTGTTTTACAATGTACCATATACTTCTATTGTAGTACTTAAACTGCCGCAATTTGCTAGCGGGTACAAATTATTCTTTTATGTTCATTTGAACTTCAACAACAAACAGCTGTCGTGACTATACGTCAATCAAACCCTTATTATACGCCCTTCTAAGAATTACAATCTTAAATCGCCATACAACGCGCGCTTGTTTGTCATTGTGACTTGCTACTATAGATCAAGAGTTAAATAATTCATCTACTACTTCAAATTTGCAATTTGCACATGGTTAAAATGGAATCAACAAGTATTCCTTGACTGAAGACTATGTTTTATGTAGCAGTTACAATTCCACGATGAACTGATAAGGTATACTACAAAATATAATTATTTTTAACAAAACTTCACTTATCTTTAAGGAAATTGATGAACATTTCAAGAAAGTGGAAGTAACTGAGAATGTAAACAAGAGTTTATGAAACCGGTTTTAACATAAATTCTTGAAATTTTCATCAATGTCCTTAAAGATAAGCGAAGTTTTGTTACAAATAATTATATTTCTGTAGTATTTATTGCTTCACTGTTGCTAGCTTCTATTTTTACGTACTGCTAGGGTATATTCTGAAAAAAAAAAAAAAAAAAAAAAAAAAAAGTGTGGAAAGCTGGTAGAGTTTGAAAATACAACACGGCAACCTGTATTTTCTACTTCCAAGATTCTCCAATACATTTGTACTGCGTAGAAGGGGAAAATAAATACTAACAACCTTTTCAAAATTTAAGTCCTTCAATGTTAAGTCATATGGGACAATGAACGAAATGAGTGAAATAAAGCTCAAATATGTCCAGAGACTATAGAGCTTATAATTACCAACATTTATCTCTCAGGATAAGGGAAACCCCGCAATAAACTTATCCAGATAACTAACCTGATCGAGATTCACACTGGGGACCTTATGATAGACACGCTAACCCCACAGTTACCTTTTTTGTGTAATTTACGTCCTCCAACGTTAAGTCATATCGGACGATGAGTGGAATGGGTGAAATGATGCTCATATGAGCCCAGGGTCCATAGAGCTTAGAGTTACCCGACATTCGTCTTTTAGGATAAGGGAAAACCCCAGAAAAAACCTTATCCAGGTAACTCACCTTGACCGAGATTCGAACTCGTGACCTCTTGAACGTGAGGCAAACACGCTACCATCTACGCTACCGAGGCGGGCCCACAATTACTGGAGTCGCGCTACTCGAACGGTTACCATGGCTTTATCTTTGTTAATAGACACCTCTCAGATAACGCGCTGATTATTCTTGTAAGAATGAGAGGGGAACTGCCGCGCTTCCCGGCCCTTGCTAAGCACCAATGAACGCGTCACTTCAACTAATGGAATTCGTAGGAATCACAAATGACAGATAGACGTTCACTCCACGTGGAGTAATCAGTGCGTTATCTGAGAGGTATCTATTACCAAAGATAAATCCATGGTAACCGTTCGAGCAGCGCAACTACAACTGTTGAACATGGTGGTTTCACTAGCAAGGTCATGTGGTGATGAACGTCGCCTGTTTCTTTATCTTAAAGATTCCATCAATTCTAGCCCATAATTAGATGATGCTAAATATAACACAGATAAATAAAACTCAGCTGTGTTACTTTCAAACGACTTTGCATAGTAACTCTTATAGAAACTATCTTTTACAAAAGCATAATCTACTATTTACTTCATATTAACTAGGATTTGAGAAATACTTCCATAGCCATTATTTCTGCACTCTATCAATAATGAATTGTACGTTCTGTTTCCATAATTCACTCTTAGCCCTCTTAAGTACACTGGCCCATTTCAAGTCATTCCTTCCCTCTCCTGTCTGTTACATTAATCTACATTTATTTCTCTTCCCTGCTCTCTCTTTATTCTGTAAAAATTTAAAATCTGGATACGTCCTCCTTAATTAGAAAACACATTCATTCGATTTTTAGAAGCTGGCCAATTTTAGACATAATTAGGTAACGTTGGCCGCTTCTGGTGCCATTGTTCGCTATTCTAGATACCTTTAATGTTGAAGCACAAAAGAAAGAATGAAACTTTTTAATTACTGGAACTGGAGCCTATTTGAGTAGCTCCCTTGTTTGCATAGATTGACGAGGCGCAACTCTAATTTAAGAAACACAATTTAATTTTCTTTTACTGCTCTCAATACTAATACTAGGTCACCCACTCAACTCTGTAGGTGTAATTCAGTGCCGCTCTAGCGAATTCATCTTAGCAGCGCTCCTTTGTGTTTCCCTTCGTGCAGACAAACCTTACATTACAAGTCTAACCTATAATCTATTTCAGCCTACAACGATCCTGTTATAAACATATGGGAGGAGAAAAAGAGAGACAAGAGATGTCCGATATGGCTTTATCCAGTTAAAGAATGTCAAAATTTCAGGCAGGCAAGCAAAGAACTTTTCTCTTTCAAGTATATGCCAACAGTTCCTCTCCTATGTCCTATGTCATTCACATATCTAAAAATGCCACATATCTCATCTTTTTCTAAGTTACGATTGTTGGTGGCAGTCCAGCTGCTTCTCTTGTGCCTTTTATCTTCTCCAATCCAAAATATTCTAACTCGCCTTCCATTGATTCGCTGCTTTCGGCAGAATCCTTGCGAAGACAGCGTAAGGTGACAGCTTCCGTGTGTTGTTGATTATGCTTATCTCCAAATCTAGTGTTTGCAGTTTTATTACCGGTTGGAGGGTGAGGATTCTCGTTTAATAATGATTAATAATAATAATAATAATAATAATAATAATAATAATAATAATAATAATAATAATAATAATAATAATAATAATAATAATAATAATAATAATAATAATAATAATAATAATAATAATAATAATAATAATAATAATAATAATAATAATAATAATAATAATAATAATAATAAAACGCTAAACAGCCCACAAGCAGGCCAGAGCCTGCCAACCCAATTGCCGGTCTCACGCCCACATACGCAAGGAAGAGATGGGCCATCATCAAACCGATACGGGGAGGAAACTGTTCAGCATCATGGCAGCTGGAAGGCTTTCTTGACCGAGATCCGCTGCTTATCGCAGCTCCTCAATTTCCTCACTATGCTGAGGGGCACTGGTCCTATACCGGGACTTAAAATCCGCAATCCCCAAGGGTGAGATCGAACCCTGTGCATTCCGTGGCAGGAAACCAAAGCACAACGCCCTAGTCTAGCACTACGCCACGGCGCAGATTTTTCTTTAGACAGGATTATTTCCTATTTTCTCTAGAGTCCGGAACTTAGAGAGAGTGATAATGTATATGGGATTTTAAAGATAAGCCAGAGAAAACACATATTTCAAAGTCAAAGCTCCGATAAGACTAGATGTTAAAGACGGAGTGAAGTAGTGCTAAAGCGAGGACTGCGACGAACTTAATTTAACGGGTCACCCCTGGAAGGAATGGATGAGATAGGAGCACTCTGCGAGGGTCCCTAACATGAGCTGGCATCTCGGCGTCAGGGGATTCAAGTCGCACGTGGCGACACCACACGAGAGCAGGTCTATCACCACTTCCTACGCGGGAAAGACCGGATTGAAATGAAATGGAGGGGCAGGAAGTCGCGGAAAAGAAGTTAACCACTCAGCATTCACCTAATGTCCAACTTTTGGTCAGGTTGGTCGGCCATGGGATTGAACCCGACACTTCCAGATTGCATGCGTTGCCGTGGTGCCACCTCGCGTGGAACATTTGACGTAACTTAAGATTCTGTCATTGTCAAAATTTTCCCCACGATGTTCAGTTTAATCCTACGTGATATTTAGATCAAACGTATTAAGAAATACTAATGAGAAACATTCCCGTTACATTAAGTAAATCTTTCAATACCTCTAGTTTAGTTTAGCCAGGCATGTGAAGGAAAGTTCATTGTAAACCAGCTGTAAACAGTTGTAAACAGTTTGCATCTTGTGGTTTATTCCACTTGGGGAAGAAATTTTGGTGTCTCGAACAGGCTGAAGTAATATATGAATCGATTCCTACTGGATGGAAAAGAGGCTACTATGAACTTTACTCCAGCCAATGAAGGATGTGATGGTAGGAAGGGTGGCGAGTTACGGTGAATATTGCGGTCTTCTTAGTTGCTACGTCAGTCTAATATTAAAATGGGCTATACTACCTTCTCCGTATCTGAAACAATATACTTCAAAAAGCTTTAGTGAGAAGACAAATTTGCAGATTATTACATATGAAAGTCGACCTCTTCTTTATAGCAAATTCTTCAATAGATTGCCTGTTGTTTGTAGGACTTACAAGTCAGTATTCTGGATGAGCATCCTGTCAGAAACAATCAAACTTAGGATCATAGTAAACCTAGGACGGGTGATCAGTCCAATACTGCCCGCCTCGGTAGCGCAAATGGTAGCCTATCTGGCTCACGTTCAAGAGATCCCAAGTTCGAATCTCGATCAGGGTGAGTTACCTGGATAAGCTTTTTTCCGGGGGTTTCCCTTACCCTGAAAGATGAATGTTGGGTAAATCTAAGCTCTATGGACCCTTGGCTTATTTGAGCATCATTTCACCTATTTCATTCGTCGTCCGATATGACTTAACATCCAAGCTTGGTACGACGGCGAAGGAATTAAATATAGTAATGAAAGGGATAACAGAAAATTTGGCACATAAATACCCCAACACAACATTCATCTAGAGACCAGGGAAAACAGAGAAAAAAACTTCGATTGGGTTAGTCGACACCGGGTGTTCGTACCTGGACCCACATTCATGAGAAATGCGAGTGCACACGTTAACGCGGCGCCAGGTCACTCGGTCTTAGAGTAAATTCAATATTTAAAATCAAGATTATATTTAATGAAAAAAAATGATTTGTGGAAAATTATGTACACGTTCCTGTGGTGACCCCAAAGATAGGCTTAGAGGGAACCTCAAAGTTTCCTAAACAGACTCCGGTGGTACGCAAAAGAAAAATACTGAAGATGATTTATAGGAAACCAGGGCAAGGATCTCTTAATGGTGACCTCCAGTTTAACTGGAATCGTTTGATCTGCTCTCTGGGCATATGAATTTGCTTCTATTAATTGTAGAGCGAGTTTACAAAGAGCTCTGCTCTTTGCTTGTTCAGATGCCGGCTCAGATTAAGCTGTGTCAAGTACGAGTACGTAATTCCGCTGGAATCGAACCACTCCAAACTTGTTTCTCTTTTAGTTTTTCTACCAAGGCAAAACAACATTTGGCAAGCAGCAATGGAATTTCTGCGGGGAACTTGCCTCGCACTTTGAAAAATAGGATGTTAAGACGCCTCCTGGATAAAGCTGACAAGGATTATAATTCATTCTCACTAAAATAAAGCCGAGTACGCCATTCGGCACGTTCGCGAGCCTTAATCGCTAAAAACAACTTAATATCTACTCCCTCACCCCTACAAAAGAAAAACCATGTTTAACAAGCAAAGAATGAGATACATTTTGTTTCTCGGAGCTAAGCTATAAAAGCAGATATAGCAAGTTGCTGTTTAAATTGAATCTGATACGAGATCATGAATGTAGCTCCTACAACACAGATTGGAAAAACTCCCAAATAAGAAAGAAAAAAAAATTCTGCTTTGTCGCACCTACATGACTTTCTTTACTAATCCCTGAACAAATATTCTTACAAACGCTTATTCTTTGATCTACTTCATTGTAATCAAGATACAGTAGTTATTTATGGGACCTGCGAGGTAAATTGATGTTTATAAGCGAGTGAAAAAAATTCAACGACCGAGCCGTTAGGGCCCAGGGCTTAAATTTCATTATCAAACCTCGCTCGTCCCATACGTTACCTAAAAAATCGACTTGAATTATAAATTATAAACATATTAAAAGTTTTTTTTTTTTTTTTTTTTTTTTTACAAAGGATTTAGAATCGATGTTTTTACTAGGTGTAAGATAATATTGGAGGCTTTGAATAGCAAAGAATCGTAACAATGGTGATGCAACAATAACAAATGTTAAACTGTGGATAGGTCAAAATGGCGATGGAAGTTTTATACCTGAAAAATTTCCAGAAGGAATTCGAATTCCTAACCTTAGTCTGCTGCCACAAAAGTCATCTGTAATTTATGACAAAGAATATTTATTTATGTTTTAAGAAATGGCGCAGTTCAAAGGGTCTTACGACTATTTGAGAGGAAGTGATTTTAGCATATTTTTCAAAGAAAGATCATTTATTCTGTGGTCGAAGTATTCAATGTTGAGATGTACATTGTCGATTAAAGACAGAGTAGATATTATAATAGTAAATATAGGAAGTTGAAAGCAATTTTAAAAAAAAGTCATGCGAGTACAAGGCAAAGAAGACGAAAGTTTTTACTACGCAAGAGATGAATGAATTTTTGACACAAGCAGATGATGTAAGATATCTTGTTATGAAAATAGCCTTGATAATAGGTTTATGTGGTGCTTGTCGTGTAGATGAACTTAGTAGAATGACTACTGGTAATGCAGACGACACTGTACGGCTGTTTCTTGCTTTTCAGATAACTAAAGAAAAATTGAACATCGCACTAAGCCATTTACGAGGTAATCGATAGTCAAAGAGATTATAATATAATGTCTTTGACACTATATTAGAGTAGACGTTCCTGAAGAATATTGTGTTTTTGTCTCGTAAATTTAAATTAAATTAACTTTATTCTTCTGCTTGACCTGCTATATTGACTCAGGTAGAGATAATTCGACTGTTTGCAGAGATTATTCATGTCTAACAGCAAAAGGCCTACTCTTCAATGACAAAAGTATCGTGTAATTTTATGTTTTCTTTTTCTTATGGTGACGGATAAATAAGTTTATTACATAATTATTTAGTTGTAGTTTCGAAAGGAACAGGGGAATGCAGTAGGCAATAGTCAAATTTTTTGCCCTTCTTTGTAGCGTAGGCGACAGCTTGTCTGCCTCACGCTCAAGAGGCCCTTAATTCAAATCTCAGTCTGGGTAAGCTATATGTAGAAGGTTTTTCCGGGGTTTCCCTGATCCGGAAAGCGAATGTCGGGATACTCTAAGCTCTATGGGCTCAATTGAGCTTCATTTCAGCTGTTTCATTCATCTCCAATATGACTTAACGTTGGACTACGTAAATTTAAACAACAAAATGTTCGAACTTTATGGAGTTGGTCACTATGTGATGTTTTGACATTCTGTTCTTTGCATGAGCAGGAGGGTGAGAAAGAAACGAAAAAAAAAAAAAAAGCCAACAATTCAAACCAATATCAAAGATTGCCTCGGAAATGATTAACTCCAAAAAAATTATTTAACATATGTAAATGTGTCTTTCGAGAAGCGATATGAAAATGTCCAAAAAATCTCCCTACCTCAAACTAACCTTTATATGGAAAACTGCTTCCTCAAAAAGTCTAAAGCATTTTGATTAAAATGAAATATATTTAGATACGTTCATACCAAATGAAAGGTATATCTAGGATTTTCTTGAAAAATTAGTAAAGCAACAGGAAAACTGAAAAAAAGACATGTGCTGCCATACCAAATCTGTTTTTATCTTCTAACAGTATCGTAATTAGTAATGGTGAGCCCGAAATTCGAACTCGGGACCTATGAACATGCGGCAGACACGCTACCACCTACGCTACCGAGGCGAGTAGCTTTATGAATATGTAATACAAAGAGATAATTAAGAATAACTCTGAAAAATCTCTTTGGACCTGCAAATCCTTAAATGTAATTTCACCATTGTTCTTCTTTTATATTCTAAGTAACGCAAAAAGAAATGCATGTGTGTTCACATAATCTATGGTGATTTCAATTGGTTTATCATTGTATATAGGCACAAAAGTGCATGTCCAAGTGAACATTTGCTTACAAGAATGTGTAAGAAAAAACGAAAGAGTGGACGTGTAGGTAGGTACACTGTCTCTGCGGTCAAGTGGTCAGCGCTATGGCTTCTCAGCCTTGAGATCCCGGGTAAGATTCCCGACTGGGGTAGGGAATTTTTGTACAACCTGAATCATTCCTTAACCCCAACAGTGATCTCAGATTAGACATGCTTTACATCGCCTGATTAGACTCGTTCCTTCTCCATCTCCCAATGATTATTCTATTCTGAATGTTACATATGGTATGCAAAAGGTCGGGGAAATGGTGTAAATACGCGCATATCGCTGTAGCTTTGAACACAGAATCAAAGAACGTTAATAATACAAAATTAAAGAGGGGACTTGGGAATATACAAACGTGAAGAAATTTGAAACCTTCAAAATGTCAAATTCATCATATATTCTTAACTGGGTGTGTATAATATCAGTGGAAATACAATAGTACGGCAATAACAGAACTATTTCTTTCAATATATTAGATGGCAGCCACTACTGCCTGTATTCTCCCGCCCCCTATGTGCCCCCCTTTAATTGCAATGGACATATCGGTGGCCTTTTATAGTTTTTTTTCCAAAACATGACACTGCCCCATTCATCTGTCAAGGGCGGGTTTATATGAGGTTTGGGTATACAAGGTATATATCTGCAGGAAATAAGGCAATCAGAACCCTGGCTACATTGCCTCTTGCCCTGTTTATGAGGGTCGCTGGCACAGGTCGCTGGTTACAACCTAGCGGCAAAGGAGAGCGGTTCCCTTTGAAATTTGTCATGTTTTGGCACATATTAACTATAGGAAATGGTGTTTACGCGTATACATATTTGGGTTTTATATTCTAAAATATGCATTTATTCATACCTCCAAACTCTGGTTATAGGAATGAAATTCCCACTCCCAAGTCGGTAATCGAACCTATTCAATGCCTTAGTTATAGACTTACCGTGGATATACAAATTAATTATATTGCTTAGATGCCTATATGTATCATTAGTCTTGGGGTTGGTAATTTTAAGTGTGATGAGCTTCTTCTTACTCTCTCACGAAGATCTAAGCGCTAATGCCTAACATAATTGCAAATGCACAAATCATCGATTATGCTGACACCGAAAATTATGTTTTTTTTTTTTTCGCAGCATCATTACTGCTTCTCTTTTTTATCAGTTTTCGAAACGAGCTAAAAGCTTCTACCTGAGAGAGTCGTCGTTTTTAAGCCGTTCCCTCATTTTTTTTTTTTGTATGCGCCCTGCTGTCTCATCCCATAAAATGGAGGCAGAAAGCCATTAGCACAGACAAATGAAGGATGATGATGCGTAGCTACGACAATGCCCGGATCTAGCTACTTACCGAGAAACGCTAATCTCCTACCATCTCTACACAAACCTTTCACGAAAAATGGAAGTAGGCATTATCTCTAAAGCTGCTTTTCTTTTCTTTCGTTAAAATCCGCAGCGTGACACTCAACTTTTCTGAACACCAATATTGTTCAGGGTTGTGAGGGATTTTATCAATTTGTCAGTATTTAATAACAAAGCCTCTTTCACAGTTGCACACCACAGCAGAAAAATTAAAATTATTTAATAATTATTGTAATAACGCAATAAATCATTGGAATGAACCAATGAACCGTAAATTCAAGCCTCGTATTTGACTGTGCCCATCAGAGTAAGCAGGATTTATTTTTATTTTCTATAGCCACACATTTGAACTCCACGTAGTCTACACTTTACCACAAGGAAACTCCGGCAGAAGTGAACTTCTTCCAGCAAAGTACATGGGAAAAAATCCCGAAGTTGCAGATGTAGCTATAAAAGCCTAATCAACGTGAAATAATGCAAATCAGTTAATTCAGTATTTCATGCGACCTATGACATTTTTAGATAGCTGGAACTTGAATTTTTAACACAAACTACGCCGCACTATTACAATAAGATTTCATGCCACTCCATTGTAGGCAGCTGTCTCTGAACTCCCACGAATTTTCCTTCACCAATTAGCAGCCTTAGGGCTTTCTGTTAAAGTATCTCTGTCTCTCTTTATCCTATCCCGTATGTTTCTATATATTCTGCATACTGTTTTCACAATTGCATTAAATTACTATTTAAGGAATATATAGAGCGGCTTTTATGCAGGTATCCAAAGCGTGACGTATGGTTGGGTACAACTACAAGTCTTGCTTTATTGGCAGTGGTCTTAGAAAAATTTACAACTTCGCCTTATAAATCATGCTCGTTAGGCAGGGTTAGCAGTATACTCTGCATGCTGAACGCCGCTACGTATTATTGCATGCATCCTGATCGTTATATGTACTTTTGTAAATTATTTCAGCATGTAGTAAATGAGGATCAAGAATTTATGGTGAAAAGTGAACTATTTGATGAGACACGATTGAAAGTTAAGGGAACAGTGAGTCACTAGAATTATGTTGACTGAACGCCAGCATATTCATGAGGGATTTTAAAATTTGAACAGCTACTTTAAAATAAACCGTTCCTCAAATATAAAATGTATCGCATTTTGATTTACTATTCTAGGTCACATTTAATCATGTAACACCAATTGTAAAAACACATACCGCATAAGCATTCCAGAGAAATTCAACTTTCTAAACAATGTGCAAATCCAGTTTGAGTGATCTTTTTTGACATCCTATATTCTGAAAATGTAAAACATTAAAATACTAAACAAATATGGCTTGATAGGAAGCACTGCGTTATTGTAAGATGCCCGTTGTTGAAATTATATTGATATTACGATGGATTAAAGTAATAAGGGTCAACCTCAAGGACGTGTCAATTAGTATAACAGATGGCTGCAATTTTATTTACACCCCGTGTGATAAATAACGAGATATTGCACCACGGTCATTAAGTTGAGAAACCTGAAATCCTGTTCTATTTTGTGTGTACGTTCATACTCTATAAAAACAAACGGCAATACACGATTTAACGAAGTGTTATGCAAGAACACATTCTAAAAGTTAGTCTAAATTACTATCATTCGTAGAAAACACATTGAAATTTATTACCGATTACCCTCAAGTGTTGATAACGGCATATCTTTATGGAAAATATATACCTAAAGCAGAACATTTAGTATCAGATGTCCACGAGATTTAATTTGTCTTTAAATGTATAACACATGTCTGTCTATCACACATGTCATTTTGAAAAGAGAGATTGTAAATTGCATGAAACATTGCAGTAAAATATTTTATCATACTTAGAAACCAAAATGACGATGATGACAATATCTATTAATGATAATAATAATCACTGACAAGCGCGTAAATATCTATGAAAAGTATTAATATAGGAAAATTTTTTGGAAGTATTGCAAAGAAACCGGTACGATGGAAACCGAAGTAAGAAAAGAATAGGAGGAAACAAGAGAAAACTAAATGGAAGGAGTAAGAAAGAACCAGATGCAGTACATTGTTTAGTAAATAATGGAGAGAGAGGAGATAATAGAATAGTATTAGATGATATTTTTAGCATTACTATGTTTGGTTGTTATACAAAATCGTATTATTATTATTATTATTATTATTATTATTATTATTATTATTATTATTATTATTATTATTATTATTATTATTATTATTATTATTATTATTATTATTATTATTATTATTATTATTATTATTATTATTATTATTATTATTATTATTATTATTATTATTATTATTATTATTATTATTATTATTATTATTATTATTATTATTATTATTATTATTATTATTATTATTATTATTATTATTATTATTATTATTATTATTATTATTATTATTATTATTATTATTATTATTATTATTATTATTATTATTATTATTATTATTATTATTATTATTATTATTATTATTATTATTATTATTATTATTATTATTATTATTATTATTATTATTATTATTATTATTATTATTATTATTATTATTATTATTATTATTATTATTATTATTATTATTATTATTATTATTATATTACTTTATACTATTATTAAAATCATAATCATAGTATCATGCAGTAACGTCTTTTATTAAGAACAGAGGACGAAAATTTTTTTTTCACTGAAAATGAAATATAATTCTGGAATATTTTAACAAATAAAACAGGAAATTACTGAAGTGGGGAAATGGGCATAGTGCGGAGACTTTGACATTGCGATGAAGTGAGGAAAACCGAATGGGAACATTATATTGTTGATGAAGAGAAGAATGAGCGTGTGAAATGGACAATTAAAATTAACGGTTAAGCTGTTTTAAAGAAACAGTGAAAAACGAAATGAATGGAACTGATAAAGATGGAGAAAAGGAACTGGGCAGGGCATTCAACGAGTGTACAGTTTAATAAGAAACACTGGAAGGGAAGAACGCAGAGGCTATGTTTGGAGTAAATAGCTTAAACCTAGACAGAAATTTATTATTATTATTAATTATTACCTATACTTTAACAATAAACTACCTTTGAGTATATTTCCATAACTGAAGAACTTGTATGCTACAATATCAATACTGTAAGCGCCGTTATCAACAAGGTCATTCAAAACACACAATATACGCTCGACGTGTGTAAACAGCGCGCCACTGCAGCATACCTGAAGTCTGCAGACGAATACTTGTAGATACGAATTTATTACTTAAATTGCTTGAAAAAATGCGTTCTTCTTCTGTCATGCTTTGTTCTACACAAGCAGCAAGTGCGTGCCTGTATACGTGTGTATGACTGCAAACAATTCTTCAGGATGCTCTTCTTTTGTTCTTGTTTCTGTTAACTACCGGACTTGTCAAGGTGAAGAGACCGGACAGATGTAACTTTGAGCAAGTGTGTAGTGAATAGCATTTTGATTGAGGAACATAAAGCTCTCAGAGGACGACATACTTGACACAACTATCTGCCATCGGTCAGTGAATATCTGCGTAACTGGTTGCAAATTGTGATCAAGCAGCAATGGTAAGGTTTTTGTTTGAGATGTGGTTCAAGAACATCTGCCGTCGGAATTGCTAGTTATCGCCCTTTTGTGCTCACCTGCTTAATGGATGAACCTTTCGAAAAGCCAATTAAGCTGCCAAGTTGAAATTACCTATATAATTACATTAGACAGTCTATTCTACAACTAGAATTTTCCTTATATAAAAAGTTTGTTTCAATTTTCGAAGATCTCTCTGTTCTGCGCTACCACGAAACGATATGTAGGTATTAAAGTATAAGGCGATTTGTACTGTTAAACATTCAAGCTATCAAATGAGATAGCAGTATAAACAAAGTATTTCTTTTCTGTTGTGATGGGGAGAGTGCAAACGCAAGAACTCTGCTTAAAATACTCAACTTAAACAATAATACGTTTATATGTCCCTTTAATCCTGAGGTCACATTGCGTGCTTCTTGGCTAGGTTGTATATTGACCGATGCAATTTTACTAATGGTTAACTTTTCAATAATGACCCTACCTCTCGTCCGATGTGAAGCAAAGGTTTGTTGGTCCGTCGTGCTGCTAAGCTGTTACGCTAGCACATAGGGAGTGTGCAGCTGGGAATCGACGTGTATTTGGAGGTTATCATTCGATTGAACTCTCATTAAGATGTACCAAAAGCATTCTCGCTTCCTTAAACTCATATTGGGTTCAAGAATTTCTTTGCAGTGTTGTTTGTTTTGTATATCATGGTCCTGCTAAGAGCCCACAGCTTCGCTCTCATCGCCTATCATCTCCATAGCCTCACATATACAAAAATTAATCAGAACTTCACATGTTATTCATCACGTTATTAGTCAAATAATTCAAACATGTAGTATGTTAATTTAAATTAGAGATATTTCGAGTATGGGACCCCATTTAAAGGTAGTTCGGTGGGCGGGGGGGGGGGGGGGTTCTGAAAATCTTCGTATCACAGCCTTGGAAGTTGAACTCAGATACCCAGTTTAATATCTATCCTACTATTTTTGGAATTCTCCTTTTTTTCGGTTCAAAACATATTATTGAAAACATCTCTACATTACACTTTTTAATGAAATGCAAAATTATCTGTACCTGGTGAAAATATCTAAAAAACCTTTTTGGGAAAAGAGTTATGTGCTACTTTAGAACACTGGTGCAATAAAAGAAAATCTAACTACTGCATTAAAAAGGTGGAAATAATCAGGCACGTATTATTTCTATCTAATCATTCGTGAGCCCTGGGGCATTATCATAATATAGCTATTAAAAAAATGCTGTAAAATCCGAATAACACTAATCCTTTCAAAGCTACAGCGATATGTAAACATAGAAGCGTTTTATTTTCTTTTGTGCTGATACGACTCTATTTGGTTACGTTTGTATCTGTAACCTCAATGGAGAACAACATGCCGTCTGATTGATACATTTGTGACATGGACGTCAATTTTTACTTTTATTCTAATGCGGATGCGATTTCAGAATTTCCAATTTACGAAGTAAATTTTATTTTATACAGGTTCGGGAGACATAGAAGACTGTTTCCCCTAAATGCCGAGATATGTATTATCTCAGCTGCGTTTGATTAAAGACTTCCGTCATATTAAAATGTACAAATATACATTACTGTACATAAATGGCTTATTGCAAGTATTATACATTGCTCAAATAGACATTTCTTTGTGTTCTGATAAAGCAAGTTGGTAAAATAATGTGGAGGTGCACTGCTGCATTCACTTTTCTTCATCTTCTTTCCAACATCTTGGATAGATATTTTGTCGTAGCAGTGGTGCGTATGCCCTCTTCATTCGTGCTAATCTTTGGCTTACCAGGGTAGACATGTCTATAGTCGATCATCTCTCAGTTCATTAATAACTCATTGGCAGTGTTGTGTGCGCGTGTGGTAGATTCTTTTAATCATTCTGTAACTTATAAAGTCGTGTATTTTTCGTCCTCCATTTATGACATCTTTAACATCTAAGATCACATCAGCGGTCCTTTGCAACAATCGCTCATCGCCAATAATATTCACTCGTTTATCTACTTGTGAAGCTTTGTATTGGTTTACCTTGCGTTTTCTTTATAGATATTTATTGCACAAATACGTTCACACTTTCACTCATGTTTCCAACTTTGGGAAGGGTAGGAAATAATCCTGGCTAAAGAAAAATTCCTATACTCCGGTTGGAATCCAACGGATTTAAAACTTAGCATGCTAGCTACAAAATCACAGAGGCAGTGGTAAAGTCGTGTATTAATACAGATGAATGTGGCGTGTTGTTTTGACGGACTACTGAACCTAAGATTCCGTTTTGTGTTTTATAAGCATTTATCGCCAACGTTAAACTTGAAAATAAGACGAAATGTTGAGAATCCTAAATAACCAAACCCCTGTTTATCCATTTTAGAAAGATGCAAAAGCGACAAAGATCCCAAAGTAATTGACGTGTGAAGTACAAGAGGCTAAAAGTATAAAGGCACACCGAACCAGGTCGTATTTAACTCTATTTACTCCTAATGTGCTAAGGAAGAAGCATTATTATTGTTCATTGAGATTTCTCTAGGACAAGTAACGAAACACAGACAATATGACTATTTGTCTCGTTTACATTTGATTTATAAGTAGCTCTGGAGAACGATGACGCGATTCTCGTCCTTGCAGTAACAGAAAGATGCATGTCAACATTCAGCACAGTTAGCAAACTTATCAAAGGAGACGCGCAATCTAAAGGTGCGGTCTCTGATCGCGCAAAGAGCAAACAAGGCCCTCTGGTCCGTACAATAATCCGCGCCGCTGTTTCCGCTGTTGCTCTCACGAGACTGTGGCTTTTAAGGAATGCATTTTATATCAACAACTCTCAAGTTCTCTGAGCCTAGCAGTAATTTCTCTCAGAAAACGCCAGAGTTGTTTATGTGAAACCCATTTTCGTGAGAGGAACAAAGTAGTTATACAGATAGAAGATATATTTGTGACATCATTGTGAGCTAATGATCCCTCTTTCCCCTCCAGAGAGCAGAATATCCTCAAATGTTTTCTCGTCAGACCTTACAATAACAGTGAGAGGGGTGGCGGGTTTGGAGGGGTTTAGAACTCCCCAATTTCTTATCTCGAAGTTTTTGTCATACACAAAATTAAATTACTATTTCGGATTCATACTTGAATTGTGCCTGTATCGGAAAGAAACGCTTTAAAACAATGATTTTTCATAGTGACAACCGATTTTTCTTTGTGTCGTAAATAAGTATTTATTTTCTATGTATAAAATAAATAACATTTAAAACCGTCCACACACTGACGATAATTAGGAACTCTACGCCTAATGAGCTGCATTAAGCTACGGTCTTGTTTCGACTCAAAACGCAATTTTTAATTGTTTAAATAAGATAAAGATATTGGGCTTTGGTTGAAAGAAAAAAAAAAAAACAATGTCCACCATTGGAAATGATTTAAACTGCGATAAGTCTAACTTTATACAGTTGCTAATGTATGTTACACCTAAAAACGAGTAGTAGTAGGAAATAATTATAATAATGATAATACATTTGGGAAAGTAATGTGTCCCAAATCTTCACAAAATTTGATTTGTAAACTTGTCACATGCAGTTACAAAAATTGCGTTTCACAAATTCATTTAGGTGATATAGAAAAATTCCTGCTTACAAAATATTGTCAAATTTATATATAAAAAAAACGTTTCTGGTGTAGAAACATATATTGAGAGGCATTCACTGAAGAGCTGTAGACATTTCATGTGCACCTGTGTCGTTATACTGCTCAAGTGATTCTTCATCGATAGTCACAGCAGCAAGAATTTTTTTTTAATTTTATTCCTACACAAATTAAATCGGAAAATGAATGAAACTGATAAAATGATGCTCGAATGAGCCCAGAGTTCAAAGAGTTTAGAGTTACGCGATATTCGTCTTTCAGGATTAGGGAAAACCCTGAAAAAACTTTAACTAGAGAACTCATTTTGCCAGAGATTCGAATTCGGAACCTCTTGAACGTGAAGCTCACACGCTACCACATACATTACGGAAGCGGGCTTGGGAAAATCTTGAATTACTTTCCTTGTATACTATTACAGGCTTCGATAACGTAAACATTCTGTGAAACATCATCATACGAGTATTTACGTGGCTGTTGTTTAATTGGTGCTCTTTTTGCACTTCTTCATGTTTCATTGCTCTTTTGGTATTTTATTGAACTTAGAAATCTGGGTCCTAGTGGTAAAAACTAATTGTAAATTTTCCACACACTTGAACTTTGAGAATACGCCCGAATACGCCCATGTGTTCCACAATTTTTGGAAGCGAGTTACCTTCCACTCTCTGTTCCGTGTATACAGCCAGGTAGTCGCGTCAGAGGAGATCCCTTATAATCTGTCTGGAATGGGGATTTCTTGTGCCGAAGTCTGTCGGCCGCTCAGTTTGTGTTTCTGCCACTTTCTTTCTTCATCTCTTCACTATGTCCACTTTGCGTAATGTCAGTCCAGTACACACTCTTCTTCCCTTTTATTCATATTCACATTGGAATACACTCCTTCTTTTCTGTATCAAACAATTCTATGAACGTCATGAAACAATACAACTAAGTAGGCACTGCTATTCCAAATAGTCAACGAGATACATTCAACTATTAAACAGCAGTTTGTACAGTTAATCTACCAATGAGGGGCCCAAATGACCTTGTTGTCGACGGGCCCTTAAACCCCACACACTCACTCACTCTACCAATGATGCCTAAATATGGCCTAGGAATTATACGATTTTTTTTAAATCTCAACAAGAAGGAACATTGTAACTTTAAACTACCACTTTTAGTTTTGTAAAGCGCTTAAATTTAACAGATAATCCATTATTTGACAATTCATTACGCCAATTACATTCTAATTTATCTGCTACTTTAAGTCGAATATGGCCCCACCTCTTTAGCGTTGATAGTAACGTGTCTGCTTCACGTACAGGGGGCCCCGAGTTCGAATCTCGTCAGGGTGAGTTACATGGATAATGTTGTTTTTGGTTTTTCCCCCTTATCCTGAAAGATAGATGTCTGGTAACTCTAAACCCTATGGACCTTGGACCCATTTGAGTATCATTTCATTCATCGTCCGATGACTTTGGAGGACGTCCATTAAAAACAGTCGAAATGCATTATTTTAATACGAAAAACACAGGCAAGCTTTTTCTTTCAGTGTGAATAAAATGCGTGAAATTATACACGCATTAGCTAGCTCTAGAAAGCTTAAATGAACCGATATTCATCTTTTCGGGATAAGAGGAAAATCGACAAAAATGTTTATCCAGATCACTGATTCCAATTTCGAATTCGGGACCTTAAAAATTAAAGGGAGTCACGTTGCTCCCATATGGCGGAGATGAATGATATAAAACCTTTGCCACACTTTTACTAACGCTTCTGTAATTTTTCTGTTTTGTCACTCAACGCATATTAAAACTTAAATTACGATTATTTTGTACCAATATTGAATTAAGTAACCTTTGTAGCACATCCGTCGAACTTACTTGTTTCCTAAACAACAAATAAGATAGGTATAAAAAATTAAAATGCATCCATCATACCTCGCGTTTACAAACCTATGTTTTAGATAAAAAAAAGTAATACCTTGCAGTAATATAAATGCACCAATTACAAAACAACATGTGGATAGTAAAACATCGCACTTATTTTACAGAGAAATTTGCGTGTGTTTGCCTTTTTTTCGCAAAGCCATCCAATTACACTGAACCCCCAGAAAATGCAAGAGGCACGATCTTCAGATGTCTGACTACCTACACCTTCAACAAAATAGTATAATTATAATTTTAATTAGAATAATGCGAAGCGTGCAATGAAGAGCTGGAAGCGCCGCTTCCCCAAGAATTTCAGTAGAAAAAGAAGAAAAACAAGAAAATTCATGCTAAACAATATTTCATTTGCTTTGGGTACATTTTCAAGATATATTCACGTACATCCGCGGCGTTGCGGACAATTTGACACCTGCTTAAGCTCGAGTAATCAGTTCCTTGAGATCATTCAATACTGAATATTTCTGTATTTACGCCTTCGTAACCTTGAATACATGTTTCGTAGGTTTCCGGAAGCAATTGCGCCTCTTCAGTAGTTAGGAAACAATAGCAGACGTTACTTTTGCATAACTGGTAAACTGCAAGAGATAGACAAAATCTTATTGTGTAAAAAATGTGTATGTCTTTAAAACTCGCAATTTATGTCCAATATATTTTTTGTAGAGTGGGACCTTTTGGAAGATCATAATTGCAAGGATGGGTCCTCGACAGTTGCGAAACCTCGACACTCACGATGCACGGTATCGACATCGGACGATACTTGAGAAAATTTGCTTTTCGATACTTCGATGATTCTACAATTTTTATTTTATTTTAAAATCACAAAATATTATTGCCGCAAGTAGAACATTGCAAAGCCCGAGAAATTGGCAGAAATGTGGTATATGTACAGTAACATTATGCAAGAAAATAATTGTGTGTCAAATTCACTGTCAGTTAACAGTTCTCAAGAAGAAATCACTGCATATCTCAACGACGATTTGCCACTTCCTCTTTCTAGTGCACTGGATTACTGGAAAACAAATGGAACATTTCAAAACTAAAAAACATTGCCGCTTAATGTTTGTGTATTCCACCTGCAACAGTTTTCTCTGAAAGAATATTTAATACAGCAGGACTCATATGTGATAGAAAAAGAAGTTAACTTGACCTCGAAAGAGTGAGAATGCTAGTATTTTTGAACAAAAATTTATAAAAGTGGACTGTTTTGCTTTAAATATCTAATACAGAGTTTAAAAATAAGAACAACGATGATTTTAAGTTTTTTTCTCATTAAATATGTGCACCTGTTTAGTTTTATTGGCATTAAACAGTTCTCCCAACATTCTATTTTGTATTATAGAAGTAGAAATGGCGGTATCGAGTATCTAAATATCGCGTATCGTAAAATACATCGTATCGGTATCAAGAATCGAGAAAAGCTGGTATCGACCCTTCCCTAATTTAATAAGAATAGTTTGTTCAAGAGTAAACAAAGTCACGAGTGCAGCACATTAGATTTTTAAAACATATATTATTATCAATTTATACATCGAGATCTCGATATTGATATTTTACAGGAGTGTTATGTTCTGAGATCCACAGAATAAGAAATTGTCGTTAACCATGAGTTGGAGATTAAGCACAATTATGATTTTTTCTTTCCCGAAAACCTCCGTTACATCCTACTACGTTTCATAAATTAAAGAAGCTTAGAAGTTTGCAAAGAAAATACATGTCACTAATTTGAGTATCAAATGTTACTGTCCAAAAAGTTGGCAACACTTATAAGAGCACTTTGTTAGTTATAGCAATCACATTTACAGGATATGTTTTACAATATTCAGAATAGCCACCTTTGTGACGTGTTTATATGAAATATACAGAATGTTTCAAAAATACTTTTACAAACTTTGGGTATGCGTTCCTCACACCAAAAGAAGTAAAATAGTTCATGTTAGCATATCTCCCATAATCCTTTGTTTTCTCATTAAGAGGTGTTCAACACAGCGGTACACTTATACTAACACACAAAACTCGTAATAAATGCTTGAAATGTCCTCTTACTTCTATGCATGCCTCTGCTTCTGGAATCATGGAACGTCGCATCCTTTCAAAAACTATGGGATAGTGGTGAATGGTTTCGCAGGCTTTCATGACACGTCAATGAAACGTTTCTGCATCCGGGATGGCAGATCCATAAACCAATAATTTAAGATGCCCCCAGAGGCATCCACAGGATTGAGGTCGGGGGAACATGAAGGCCATGGAACTGGTCCTCCTCTGCCTATCCATCAGTCATGGTAGATACCAGTCAGTGCATCTCGAACAATGGGACTAAAATGTCCCGGAGCCCCATCATTCATAAACCACTTTTTTTCCTTATTTACAGAGGTACATCTTCGTGAATTAGGTCGGAAAGAGTGTGCTGGATAAAGTCCCTGTAGAAAGCACCAGTAAGGCGTGCTGGTAGAACGTATGGACCTACCAGACAGTCGCCTACAATGCCAGCCCACACATTCAGACTAAACTGTTGCTGATGTCTAGCCTGAAGTATAGCATGAGGATTACGATCTTCCTGTACTTGTACGTTGTGGAAATTAGTAATATCATCTCTCCCAAGCATTGCCTCGTCTGTAAACAAAACTGACGAGGCAAACAATGGATTGGCTGTTTGTGCTACAAACCATCGCCAAAAGTTATCCCGTGGAGGATAATCGGCAGGCGAAAGGCCCTGCACATGTTGAGTATGATATGGATATAGGAGCTGCTTGTGAAGTAGCTCCATGCTGTCATGTGTGATGTACTAGATGCCACAGCCAATTAATTGTCTTGTACCGATACCTGGATCGTCTTCCACACACTTTAACATCTGCTCTTCGTGTTCCGGCTTCCGAACAACTATTTGTCTTCCTTCATCAATAGTCCGTAGTGCAACGGTTCCTGTCTCAGCAAGGCGACGATAAGCACGACAAAGGTTGGATGACTCGGTTGTGTTCGGTCTGGAAATTCCATCTGATGAGCCGTGCAGCTTTGCGCCCATTACCATTCGCGCGACCATGCATAAAAATCATGTCTGCCTGTTCACGAAATGAATATCCAGTCATGGTGGAACGAAACATGTGCGGTTAACTCACTACAGGAACACAATTAAAACGCTGAAGACAGACTGATAACAAATGACAAACGTAAACAAGTCTCCATGGCAACACTTCGCCATCTACCGTACGTAGTACAATAGGTCAAATACTTCTATGAGTGCATAGAGAAATGAAGTTTTGAGATTGGACTCCGAAGGCGGCTGAACTCAGTTTAATTATGACAGGAATAATGCGAAAACAAAGGATTATGGGACATATGTTCACATGAACTTTTTTGCTGCTTTTGGTGTGAGGAACCCAGACCTGAAGTTTGTAAAAGTATTTCTGAAATATCCTGTATATTAATGTACGTCCTCCAACATTAAGTCATGGTGGGCGATGAATAAAATGGGTGAAATGATGCTCAAATGAGCCCAGGGTCCATAGACATTCATCTTTCAGGATGAGCAAAACCCCGAACAAAAACCTTATCCAGATAACTCACGCTGACTCGGTGTGTGGTTTATTTTTTTAATTTAGTTATCCAACGTTAAGTCATATTGGACGATGAATGAAACATGGGTGAATTTAAGCTCAAATAGCACAGGATCCATAGAGCTTGGAGTTACCCCACATTCTTCTTTCAGGATAACGGAAAACCACGGAAAATACCTTATTAACTCAGCCTGACAAAGATTCGAACTCCGGACCTCTTGAACATGAGGCTACACGCGACCATTTACGCTACCGAGGCGGACATGTGTGTGTGTGTGTGTGTGTGTGTGCGTGTGCGCGTGTGCGTGCGTGTGTGTGTGTGTGCGGCGATACCTCAAATCTAATCATGATGATAGAAATGACAACCAGACCTATTTTCAAATGAATATGCACATCGCAACGCGGTTCCTACTGAAATTGAAACATATCTAATTATCAATAAAAGTAACCTGTGGATAATTCCCGCTATGAATGCGAAACATATATGTTAAGGCTGGAGTGCGATTTACAGAGATACAATTCGATTGCAGACTCAGCGCATCGTGAGTCTTAACAAACCCACAAATTTATTTTATTTATTTATTTTTTACTAGATTTGCATTGCATTCTCCATTCCATTTAGTATTTTATACTAAAAGAAATCTGATACCACGTGGTTTGAACTTAAACCTTGAGAATTTCATTTATGACTAATTTTTCTGTAAAATTATGAGATGATATACCTTGGTATCTCTGCAACTATGAACATGTTAATACTGTTTTACATATGTCGTTTGTGGTAGCATGCCTGCCCTACATACGTAGTCCCGAGTTTGTATACGAGATGGGAAGTAATCTACCGAGACTAGGATGAACTTACGCGGCTTAGGGTCCATTCACAATAAAAGTTATGGGTAGGATAATGTAAACCTAAAAAACTAAATGATACCTACGTATTGAAATACAACCATTCACAGCAAATCACATATACATAAACGTTGAATTAAACATAAACTTCAAGGACCAAGCTTTCAAATTTAGTCTCCATCAAATATAAAGAACTATAGTCAATCAGCGATTCTAAACTATCAAATTTCCGTCACAATGTGTTAACTTGCTAACACACTTTCTATGCAAAATACGAGCCGGGAATCGCTTGGATATACATAAATTAAAAATTAATTGTAATTGTGACTTTTTTGTGATTTTAACGCTATTTTTATCGGTTATCCAGTTGTTTTCGCACGTCTTTTGTCGGCATCATCTCAGCTCGCTTTCTTGCGATTGGCGATGTTTACATTCGACGATGTGAATCACACTACATCATTAAGTTTACATGATGTTACATCTTAATGCTAATGCTTAATTTTAATTATGAATGGGCCCTGGGAGTTACGGAACGTAATCTAAAAGTTAAAAAATAGCGCCTAACCTAAGGTGTAACGCCGGAATTACGATGTACTTAACAAACTCACTTAACAAGACAAATTAAAATTTAACACGTTGTAATAAATGAAGCTATTTCGGGCTGACAAAGCAGCTTCACTAACCGCGATGTAATCTTTTCCTTCTCATTACGTGAATTTGGATGTCACGTGATAATTAGAGCTTACCGGCGCGAAACTCTAGCATGAACTAATAAAATCACTACCAGAGTCACTTCCAGTTATGTGCATCCTAATTACACCTTGAGTTCAGTAGCAATTGCTTTTTATAACGTGACAACGTGAATGTCTACACATTGTGTTAAATGGAGCTATTTAACGTAACATGATTTGATTTGACTTCACACGACGCAGTCTGTATCTGGAGCCATTTAGGATTTATTAACGGAATTTAACAAAACGCAACGAAACTTAAAAATTTGGCGTCAACATTTTTGTTACTGTGAATCGTAATCCTGTTATCCTCATATAAAGACCCGGGCTCATTTGAACATTATTTCGTTCATTTCACCAATTTCCCATCTGATATGTCTACCCGATTAAAATACATCAGAGGAGAAAACAAAAGTTAGTCTCAAATTCTGATTTGTCAAACAAATATTTATTTTTATATACTATAATTGAGCTAATATTTAATTAAATACTGGTGTACTCCATTGCTCTTCCAATAACATAAACATGCGCAACTTCGAACAATTGTATACATAAAATACAAAGCCACAATGTACTTTGCAATATTCACTGCATTAATTATACGAAAACAAAAACTGTCTGGCATTGCTTTTTTGAAGCTGAAAGTCGTAGTACAATGTTGCTTTTCTTATCTTTGAGACGTTACCCTCCAGGTGGAATGCTGGAGAAATGATAACAGATAAGTAGGGAGCGGTCTGAAGGTCGACTAGAAGGAAATATTCCGTAAGGGCGCAAGATTACCTTTAATAATCTTTCTATCGCCTATTCCAAAAGAGATGTAGCGTTGTATGATACAGAAATAAACAAAGAGACAGAAACCTCCTTACATACGTCAGCAATTACTCAACATGCGCAAAGTGACGTTTGCCAAAACCAATCCAAGCCCCGGATTCAAATTTGCACGTGTTATCCTCCCCCACCCCTCGAGCCTAAGGACATGTGCTTTCTAATACTAGCTTTCAACACACGTTTTCAGTTCTCCAAATTATATATATATATCTTAAAGGAATTCAAGTTGATATTCATTTTAATCTCTAAGAACGAGTTGCCGACTGCGCATAAATATAACCACAGTATTTCCAACAGAAAACAAAATGCTCAACTAATTCTAGAGTAACTCTCCTTTGTAGATCTGAGATGCACATCTAAGCTAGGTTTGTTTCAATGCTTAAATGACACCAGACAAATGCCCGGCTGCTGTGTTCCTACTTCAAAACAACAAATACAAAGCTATGAACCAATCCGATTATCTCTAGAATTTCTATGACTTACCTTGCCGGTGTTCTTTAGACAGGTTTTCGTAAACGTAGACGAGACTATTTAATTCACATGTCACAAAACATACATTGTTCTACACATATATTCACGAATGTCCCACAATTTCTTTTAAGAACCTGGAATTCTCTTTTCTTGTCATAATGCTGCACTTGCTCTGTCAACTTTTGGAATGTTTGTGGGATTTGGTCTCCTATTGGTCAAGACATAAATGGCATCAACACACCATTGGCGTGAATCCGAGGCCGTCCTGCGCGGGCTGACATCTGTTGTGCCTTTCGAGTAGTACATTGCCACAATGGCTCAGTGGAAATCTCGAACATCACATTACTTTGGCGCGTAATTTTAAATGTTTTGAAAATAAATGAAAATGCTGTGCAGGCTCAGAAATTTTGAGTTGTATTCTACTCACACGAACTGTGGTGTAAAACCATCAGATTTATAAACAAGATCGGCCTATTTATTAACATGTTTCGAGAATTCCCCTAACCTGAAGAAAATGTAAATTAAAATACAATCAAGCTGATAAAGACAGGTGTTTTACATATGTATTAAGAGTTTCCATATCAAAGTCAGAAATCTTACACCTGCTACAAATAAATACACATGCCTTGCCTGTTTAATCCTCACATCTGATTTAGGCAATTAAATTACATTAGTTTCTTAATTGCAATATTTAATTAATGACTAATACATTAACTGTTTAAAAATTTGCAAGTTCCTATTGTTTACTTAAAGAATTTTAGTGTTTGAAACGAGAAATCACAAATTGGAAATCTTTTTCAAATAATTGTTCCAGAAGGCAAAATTTATAACAGAAGTATGTTCTAGTGTTATGTTCAGTAATTTTCCAAAATATCACCAAATCTGTGACAATGCACAAAATTCTGTTACTTTACACACATACATATACACACCAAAATTCGGCAGCAGTGATTTCAAGATTATGCAAACCAAAAAATGGATGAGAAATATAGTAAAATTTCCTGCTTTCTTTAAGACTGTTAATTTTCGCCCTCAAAATAATAACTTTATTGCTAATTGAAGTACATACCACAATGCTTTCAACATAACAAATTGATAAAAAGCTATATCAGAAATGCACAACATGAAAAAAATGTCAATACCATTCTTGAAAATGGCTGTAACAAGTTTCTTTAAAATGCAAGTTTAAAATTTATTGTGAAAATAAAACATGATTTATATTTTCTGTATAAAGCCTATGAAATGCTCACTCTATTACATTTTAGTAATCTGGGAAACCTATACAACGATAAACCTTTACTACTTGAGATTTATTAAAATACATAGTGAAATAATTCTGTGATATTAGAAAGCTATTTGACATTTATTGTTGTATGTCTTTAATACCTTCCAAAGTTTTACCTACAATTGATTAACTCCAAAAATATAAACTCTATCTATGATTTTGTTGCCCATAGAAATCGCTGACGAAAAGAAATTTATATAATCTAATTAGGGTTCTACTCCTAACTCCACTGATTTACTTACAGAGAAACAAAATTTTAAGCAAATTGATGCCAACTAAATCTCTTCAAAGATAGGGAAAAGGTGGGTTTTGCCAAATTTCATCCATCAACTAAGGTTCTTAAAATGGAATAGAATGGCAGGAATTGGAGCCTGGGCTAATGCTGTGTTATATTCAAATATAATTTGCTTGCCATAAATAAATAAAATGGAATGAATTATGTAACTCCAAATTGTATGAAATGTTGAATATTGGAGTAATGGTGGCTCTATGTGCTCTCTTTTGTATATTTCACTGCATACAAATCTTATCACAGAAACTTGGAAATTGTTTTATACTTGTTACTTTTGAACTGATTATAAATTTGCATTATTGTAGAGCTGAAACAGTTGAAACAAATAAATGGCAGAATGTTTTTTTTTTTTTTTTTTTTTTTTTAAATTTCATAATCAAAACATATGCTACCTGTCTGTTCCAACATTCTTAGCAGATATATAAGTTAAACCCTTATATATACCAGAACTGGTTCATATTATTTTGAAAATCTAATTATCGTGTTGACAGGGCACTACAACTTATAAAATGTGCAACTATTTTGCTGATGAAATTTTGAGAACAATGTTATCTGTTTTGTCAATTGCATCCAATATGTATGACTTAGTCTATCATTAGTAGTTACTTAATTAAGTTTTACCAGAAGAAAGAAGAAATCTCATACTTAGGGACTCAATGCTGTACCTGTTTTAAGTTCTTCTTATGGGTAATGCTAACTAGATGTATAATATTTCATACATGTTGCTGTTAACATATACCTACTGTGAATATGCACATCCACACTGAATGATGGTTTGCTTGTACTTGGGCCAGCAGGAACAGCTTTGTGCCTTTCATTGTTGATGTCCTTCAAAAGTAAAGAGCCAACATCTGAATTCAAAACACACAGTAAAACCACAGGGTTCTGTAAGCTGCAAAGCTGAGGAAAGTTTTTGTAAGCACAGGAATAAGAATATCAACAACTGCAGGATATCAAAAGGATAGTCATAGGATCTCAGAAACTACATCTCAATGATCCATAGTAGTTTAAATTCTTAAAACCAGTTCTCTTATATTATCTCAGAGGACTGTTCCAGAAAATTCAAGATATAAATTTCATTTAGCAAGAAAATACCTTAAACAAAACTGATAAGAGGCACTTTTGAGAAAACCAATTTTTTTTTTTCTTTTTTTACATTAAGCATATTTGGAAAGATTAGTAACAGTGATGTCCAAATTAATTGTAAAATCTATTTGTAGTCATTTTTACACTCTGTCACTTACATTTTTATTTTTTGAAAGGCTATTTTTGGAAGCTGTTGTTTCCAGTCTCAACTTGAAGTTCCAACTAATATCGTCTATTGTCATCTCCTGTTTTCTCTCTGGCGGTGGAACTAGGAACTTCTTTATTAAACTATAGACTGGTGGGATTCCAAAGTTAATTACTCGGTTCTTATTTTTGCATATTAAGATGTTCTCTGAATAAAAACCAACTACAAATATTTTTTTCTTTTTAAAAAAACTTACTTGTTCTCTGTCAGTTCCCTAGTGGTCTGAGGTAAGGGAATTTTCTTGAAAAATTGTGTAGCATCCATTCTTCCATGCTGAATCTATATACCAAGTTTGAACTTTTCATTTTTGAGTTATGGCACACAACACACTGATGTATGCACACATTAAGTCCGTTTTCTAAAACTGCTATTTTTTTTTTTCCATTCAAAAACATATCTTTCCTGTGAAATCTCAGTACTGAAGTTTTGGATAGAACACATTTCCCTTATGTAAGTACATAGTAGAGAAATTATGAACATATATACTCTTTTTGGCTGTTATTATGGAAATATTCAAACAAAACAACATAAATTTGTCATGACCAATGCAGACTGGAAAGAATAATAGGAAGTCAAAGAAAATCTTGACTTAAATGACATAATGTCACAATACTGATGGCAAAGTAAATCAAGGACTTCTATCAACAAAATAAATGTGTAAGCAATTTAGTGTGCAGGGAAAAAAAAAAAAGCTAGTTTGCAAACCATCTCTTTTAGCATTATATGCAAATTTGAATGCATCAACCGAAATATGGAAAAGGACAGTGGTATAATACAGGATGTTTCAAAAATAGGGGGCATAATTTCAAGTGTGCATTCCCAATATGTAGACAATTAATACTGCTGTGAAAGGAGACATTAACAGCACACACTGACAGTGCATTCCAAAGTAAAGGTTACATTCAGTGTTGCATTTGGTGTTTGACTGTGCATCATGTGTAAATGAGATTGTAGATCAATGATGTGAGGTCTGTATAGAAGCAGAAGGTGGACATCTTGAACATCATCTGTAATGACGATATGCAGGAAGAAAACATTTCCAGTGAATTTCAGTGTTGTGAAAGCCGTAACTCGGAAATAGAGCATTTCCAGACACCGGTTGTAAAGAACTATTTTGATTGTCTATATGTAGGGAATACATACCTGAAATTATGCTCCCTATTTTTGAAACATCCTGTATAGGATAAGGCTGTTTCATGTGTCATAAATAAAAGGCTAATTTAAATTCATCTTCTTAGTTTAATAATATATTAAAATAGTTTATACTGTTAACACTTAACTTGTGATTAACTTAGTAAGAATCTACATCTGTATAGAAACATATTAATGATTACAATATATACAAACAACTTATGATAAAAGTTATTACCAGAGTATCACATTGAGTTGCTATTCAGTTTCCCAAAAATTAATTCTATTACAGAAGTACTGCATCAGAAAATACATTACTCTGTATCATCAAAATTTTCCTGAAAAAATAAATTAATATCACCTAACACATCTTTTATTAACAAGATGAATAAATCTAAATGTGATACTTGGAATCCAAAACTATAAACCATGAAAACAAAATGAATATCTAAGAATAAGAATGAATGCATTCCTAGATTACCTATTAGAAATCCAATTAATAATCTTATAACTGTAGTGAAGACAAAAGTAAGCAGTTATATAATCTTTGGTGTCTGTAAAAATAGCATTAATTACTCAGATTCGTCAAACAATTCAGTATAATTCATTTACATGCAGCGTTAACAAAGTGAATAGTACTTTTTACTCATTTAAACTTGCAAAGTTTTTAACAATTTGGCACACATTACATTTTTATTTTCGATAACTCACATAATTTTGGTTTATAACCGCTAGTAAAACCTGTCACTCTACACCTAGGTATTTACAGTTCTCACAATCCACTGAAAAAACTGGATAAAAGTATAAAGTCACGATGCTAAAAAGATGACACATTTTGCTATTGCTGTTTTTCCTTTAGAATTATGCTCCACATTTACAGTGCAGCAACTGCTGCACCAATTAAATCATGGAAATGTATAAATATATTTCTTTTAAAGCTATAAGGCTATGTTTTTAAAAATGTCTCATGGCCCATGATAAGATACTGTCCACCACGTTAGACTGCTGCAGCAGAGAAAGCAGCTCTAATGATAAAATGGTAACTCTGCAAGCTGCTGCAAGACAAGGAAAAGAAAGTACTGCTAAAGCCCTGATCCAATAAACATTCAAACTTGTGCACTTTACTTCAACAATAAATTTCATTGTTTGCTCATAAGATTAACAGATGAACTTGAGAAAACAGTCATTACTGCATGTGCTAAATACTGTTATACATTACATCTTACAGTTTTCCAGTTTTGTGTCTTGAATAAGTGCCATTTAAAAAGTAAAAATATTCGAGACTCCTAAAATAATGGAAACAACTGATATGAAATATCTGCAAGCAAGAGCTGCATCAATATGTTAAAGCTATAATGGTAAAAGAGTTAATCACAAAATTGCCTTACGAGTATATACCAAACTAATAGCAAGCCTTTGGCTAAAACTCAAACGTATTTCGAAATTTAACTGTATTGGAACACCACAGTGAAGCGAAACAATATAATTTAATCAAATGAGTTTGTTCTTGGTAAAAATAATAAAATCAGAATTATCCCAAAAGTTTAGGAGGCTATCCAGTGAACTGTCTTAAATTTTATATCAACTTCAATCAGAGTATGAAATTTGGAAACAATTACATTATAATAAACAGCACAGAAATTATTTCACAGATACAAATGAGAAGAGAAATTAGTACAGTGGATTGCAAATGCATTTAAAAATGATTACAGAAAATCATGTTAGTACTGTAGAAATTAGCAGCTGTGCACAATTGGATCTTAACAAATGTTCAAAACCATAAACTATTTTTAAATTGGGCATTCAGGATTCTCAACCTAAAAGTCCTGGGTTTAATTTCTAGTTGTACAATACTATTTTTTTAAACTATAGTTATATCCTAGAGCTTGGTAGTGTGAATGCAAGAATGAATAGCATTTGTGTTTCAAGGTATTAAAAGAATGCAAACTGACGTAAAATCCAACATAGGGCAAGATAACACCAAGCAACTTTTCTAAAGCTTAAACTATCAATATGACCAATGTAGTCGAAAGGTAGAAATATACACATATATAACACATTAAAAAAAAAAAAAGCAAAATAAAAACAATGTGCCACAATACATAAAATGTTGTTGCTCTTTTCAGCACTCCCCTATGTTGTACTATGACATTTTAAGGAAACTGCATCCCACCAAGTGATGATTGGACCCACTTACTAATTAGAAGCATGCAGCTAATTACCTCCAATAGCAGGATGATCACTGGACGTCCAGTGAATGGTATAAAATTAAGAGATCTACAGCTTTTCCTGAAGGCTCCGAAACATGGACCTTGGATGCTTCACACAAGCAAATTAAAAGTCAAAGCTTGGATAGGGGAGGCTTCAAACAGCAATCACATAGCAATAAAACTAAACAACAGACTCCCATTATACTCGTAAGAACTGCGAATGATAACAACGAAAAAATGGTGCCCATATAAAATGTTTGAATGGCAAAGTAATATTCTGATAATATATATGTAGCTTCAAGGGAATCAAAAGATACATTTATCTAGTTTTCAAAATAGTCTTTGAATGGAAGAGAAAAACTGCAAAGTTCTAAATGAATAAAAAGCCAAATTAGAAAAGATTATTATAAGGTTAACTTAAGCAGTCAATCAATTATCTGTAACTGTACAGTGATTTATCAGATTTCACATCACTTCTCTGAAAACAAATGTCATTAATGACATGTTTTTATACTACCATAGTATTAATGTACTACCCTCATGTAAATTAAGAACTGTTTAACAGTGTTAGTTATCATGTCTTTGTTTACACATGGTGGACTAGAACTTCCAATTGTTTTCTGACAGTAGTCCCTCATGGGAGATTATTTTGTCTACTTTACCAAAAACACTACTGCAGATGATTGATTGTATTAGGAAGAGCTTGCGTATCACTGGAGAAGTAATGAAAAAATATACATGTTTGAAATATATATTATACTGTACATATGTTTCTTGTTTTATATACTCTATTACTATTTTACACAGTTTATACTCCTACATATCTACAAGTACTTATATTTTGTCACGAGAATTAGAAAAGCAATGCTAAAGCCATCAAA
The DNA here is from genome assembly GCA_030765055.1 of Mantis religiosa. NCBI lineage: Eukaryota > Metazoa > Arthropoda > Insecta > Mantodea > Mantidae > Mantis > Mantis religiosa. The sequence goes on from CM060959.1 coordinate 88,975,684, forward strand.
CCATTTAAAACATTAGTTTGATGTATTTTGCTTATTTCCACTTCTCACCTTATTTACATGTTCAGATTGCAATTAACATTTCTTATTACTCTTTATCAGTTGTAATAGTCAAGAAAATTTGCAATGATTCCTTCCCTAACTCAAACAGAATTTATAAGTGTAAGTTAATCACTCAATGGTAAGTTCAAAATATTTTATATATCTTGTTCACGAGGGAATAATTAAGTGGTGGTTTTGAAATGGCAGTGATAGTGAGTAAAAAGCCATCATTAGGATCTAGGAATTGCAACACAATATTTATCTATCTCACTTAAATTAAAATATTTTAAAACAAAACAAATAGTAATTTTCAGCATAAAAAAGAGAATTCAAGGGTTTTCTGGACAAACAATTTTGAATCTAATGTACAACTTTAAGCACAAACAATTTAAAAATTCTTTCCTCTTCGTTTCGCTTTTCTTTTTTAAGCCAAGAGTTGTTTTAAATGGTTACATAAAAACAAATACAACAGAAGAAAACCCAAATATTATATATATATATATATATATATATATATATATATATATATACATACAATAATGTGTGCTCAGATATGCTCCCATTATAGTCAAATATGTATGAAATCATAACTTAAACTTGATAGTCGGAAAGCCAAATCAGATCTGAGAAAATCAATGCCATAATCGGATGTCAAATGATATGAGATTATTACACAAGGAAAATGTCTATAGTTATTTGGTAAGAAGCTAGGTAATTTGCCTTGATGGTCTGCCAGATCAGGTGTGAGTGAATACGGAGGATTCAGAGGATGACTGTGAACATCACCATGGATGCTCAATGTCAGAGTGTCAGTTTGATAAGTTGTGTCTTTGGTTCAAATTCTGGCTGTAGCACTGAATTTTTCATATCTGATCCAACTTTTCGTCAATAAAGGTATACACATGGATACCAAAAAAATAAATACATGAATGCTTACATTACAACTATATTCTGTACTTCTATGTAATGTGATAAAATGTAGATTAATATTTGATAAGCAATATGATGCAATTCTGAACTTTATATAAGAATTTTTAGAAAATGATATTTTGAACATCAGTATTACCAATAAATAAGTAAATACTCAAAAATAATTAGAAAACTTTAAATTTTCTTTAACATACTTGTATCATGCACATATGCTGTACAAAATACTTTCTTGACAACATTTTGCAAACATTTTGCAAGAGCTTTAATTTTATAATCTTAGTACAATGTAGTTTTCTGTGTTGCAGTTGTCACTTGACTGGAAACAAATGGCAAAACTGTAGCAAGTTCAGGAACAAATCACAAATAATGTTAACTGATCATTCCAGGTATCTACCATTCCATTTTATACACAATAATACAAACAAATGAAACCATGGTTTTATTTTAACTTATTTTCATACCATTTATTCCACAATGTGTAAGCAGATCTTATTGGGTGGTTTGCTAATGGCAAATCTGAAGGTTTCCATGATCCATGGCTTTAACTGTAGAAGTTATTTGTCATACTAAGTGGCTCAGTTAGTTTGGCACTAACCCACTGATCTAGCAGTTGCAGGTTCAAATCCAGCTCAGACCAATGTTTTTATAGTTAAAAGTGACAGACAGCTCATGTTGGTAGATTTACTAGCACATATGAGGGAGTATTGTAAAGTTTTAATTATCATGTAGTAGTTTTTACGGTAGAGTTAGGAAACTTTTTAAGTGTCATCTTGATCCCTTTGAAGCTTCAGTCAATTCTGTCCTTTTCTTTTATTACAGTGAATGCTAGAAGGGACTAAGGTGTAATATGGAGAAAATTGAGGTCCGTAGTGTGATTAAGTTCCTTCATTTGAAACGTAAGACTGCCCGGGAAATCCATGATGTGATGATGGCTGTTTATGACAGCAATTGCCCATCTTATCACACTACTGAGAGATGTAAAAGAAATTTTCAAACTGGTCATATGTCTGACACATGTGACAAGAGCTGTTAGACCCTCCTTGACAGATGATGCTGTCACAGTGAAGAAAGTGGAGTGTTTAATCCTGGAAGACAGATGAGCAACCATCCAAATTATCATGAATAAGACTCATCTTAGTTATGGTAGTGTCTGGAAAATTATTCATGATGAACTGCACATGTCTAAGATGTCTGCACGGTTGGTTCCACATTTTCTAACCCCTTTCCAAAAACAAACACGGTGTGACCTTTTAAGACAAATGTTGATGCTGTTGGAACAGGATGAAGATGATCTTTATCATCATCTGGTAACCATGGATGATGGATCATCGTGGATCTATCAGTATGATCGAGACACAAAAACCAAGAGTTCCCCTCCCAAAAAGACAAAGGTGCAAAAGTCAGCTGGGAAGGTCATGCTTTCAGTTTTCCAGCACTGTCATAAACGCATCCTTACAGACTATCTTGACAAGGGTCAAGCTATCACTGGCAGATACTACAGCAATCTTCTGGAAAAGTTACAAGCAGCTCTGATAAAGAAATGGCATGGATGCTCTCCAAAGTATTCTCTTATACTATATCGATACCATCCCTGGGAGATGCAGATTTTAAATCCCGGTTATATTATTGGTGCCCACTCAGCATTGTGAGAAAATGAGAAGCTATGCTAGGTAGCGAACCCTGGCCTAGAAAGCTAACTTTACAGTTGGGGGTGCCATGATGCTGACACATCTCATTTTCATATACATTGGATGATCGCCCACCTCTGCCATGCATATGTGGGCAAGGCCAGCAGTCGGGTTGGCAGGTTCTGGTCCGTTTGTGGGCTCATATGCCACTGGTTTTTTTAATGTAAATTATCAGTATGACTGGTAAAGATCCAGGTTACATATAGCTTAACATTAATAAATAAATAATAAAAATAAAAAACTCACATTAAAAGCAGGATATAATAAAATAAATATGCTTGGCACTGAATCACTTATTGTTTAAAGAAAACAGATGAAAGAAGCTGAAAAGAGGCCTTTTTAAATAAAATTTCATTTTCAAGACCATGATTTGAGAAAATTGCAGCCAGATTTGTCTTAGAAATCCACCCATTCGGTCTGCAAAACCCAGTTTTAGTTCACTTCTCATTTATTAAATGGAAAAAGTGATGATAAAGTGCCCTAAAGAAATATAAAGAATCAAATATTTCATTATCCTAGTGTCAAATTCTTTTACCCTGAGTATTTATCTGCTTCTACATGCACACATATAAAAAATGGTTTCAAAGAATAAAATATTTTGAAGTATTGCTTTGGCTATTGTGCACATTAAATAAACTTTCGTTTTCTTCTCTTATTTCTCCTCTCCTTTAATACCTTCATACTCTGAACCATTCTGCAGGTGTTCAAAATTCCATATGATTCATTTTTTTCCTTTCTGAACTATATGGTATACAACTATTGGTGTTAACTAATAGTCAGAATACATAGAAAACTGTTCTGACCTGTAGCTGCATTTGCTTAAAATGAAACATACAATGCATGGTTAAGTGTTCGCTTATTACAAAATACAGGAAAACAAACTAAGAACATGGTTCTTAATAAACAGTTTTGAATGGAACTAGTGCAATAAATTCATGTATTATGCAAATTATAATACTGTACACAATGCGACAAAATTAAACAAATAACTTTGTCTGTCCACGATGAATTTCAAAAATGTTTATCTATTTTAAGCTTAGAGTTAATAATAACTCCTTTTCAAATAAGAAGTAGGAATGTATATGAAACATTGGAGTAAATAATGGTAATGTATTTTTTTTCCCCCAGAAAATGGCTGAATATCTATATAAAAAAATTAGACTGCTCTGGATTTTGACACAACCTGAAATGGATATACAATATCTTTCTTATTTCCCATCTTGCATAATTGAGCAGGATGACTCAGGTAGTTTTGTCTGTGGCGCACATTTGGCAGGTTCAATATCTGTGGCTGGCCTACCTGACCCATGGGTTTTTACAGGGTTTTTCCTGGGTTTGCAGGCGAATGCTGGGTAGGTTAATTATATCCCCAAATTTCCGGTCAAACCATTTCATCTCCATTATCCTTTCACATCATCTTTCATCTGGTGGTCTCTTTCAGTGTAGAAAGTGTCAGCAGGAGTCTTGGCGCTGCATGGCACAATGATATGTTCTTGGTAAAACATCCTCCTCCGGTAGGATGGTCTCTGATAGGGACTCTGCCCTCTTCACTGTTGTGAATCATTGAGTCGGCCGCCATCTGTCTCCTCTCACTTCAACCTCCCTCCCGGGCATAGGCATAACACCAGTATCGAATCCCCTCTGTAAGAATCTATCTAATCTATTCACTCTTGCACCTACTAAACAAATTAAGTGGAGATGATTATTGAATGTTCACGTAAGCCCAGAGTTTGGAAACAACCAAAATTTGTCTTTTCATGATTAAATATTCATGGAGGAAACCAAGATTCAAACTGGCTTTCTGGATTTTTAAACAAACAGATTACCTATTAAACTTTAGGATGAGCAAAGAACAAATTAAAATGTTACAGTTTGATTTCTAATACCCCTCCTTAAGCTGATTTCCATCTTCACATAGCGTGTGTGTGTAGTGTTTAACGGCCGCTTTTACTACATACGGCACCGCAGGCGGTGACACTGATGATACATGAGATGAAGATGGAGCACCGGTGTAATGAGATGGCGGGGGAAAACGGAGGTCCCGGAGAAAACCCGCCCCAGCGCCGTGTTGTCCACCACAAATCTCACTTTGCGGTCGCCTGGGATCGAACCCAGGCCACCTTGGTGAGAGCCAAGCGGTCTAACCACTGAGCCACGGCGCGGACGTTCTTCACATAGCTAATATAAGCCTGAGTGTAAAGCAGAAGTTGCTGCATTAAACTTTCATTTCTATGACACATCTTGTCCTTGATTCTTGATTTTTTCAAATACTAATCCTGGTAGCTGTACATTTCAAATTGACAATGAACATCAGAACTTTTAAACATTTTTGTTTACCATTATTTACATCCTAACAACTCATATATGAAACTGCATAAGTGAAATATGAAGAATGAATTAAATGCACACTCATCCTAAATAGAAATCAATGCCAACCAGAAAAGTTTCTTTGCAGCATCAAATTTATGACATTCAATAATAAAAACAAATTAAATAAATTGATTTTCAGTTTGGAATTACACCATTTAAAGAATATAAGCTGTAATTAATGACAAATTTGGTTTTAGAGGCTTTTCTAGTTGCCGTCTTCATTAAGCTATCCTGCAACTACAAGATCAGTTAGCAATTTTAATGTATACTTGCAATGTCATAATAACATACTAAGAATCTAAACATGCTATGAATTATCAAAAGCACCATCTTTGTAATTCTGAATATAGTGCATTTTAAAAAGAGCACCTGGCACCTCACTTCTATGCTTGATAAAGTGGTGCTTCTGAATAAAAATTTAGTTCTACTATCACTTACATGTTATAGTTCCAAAATGGTTAGTCAATTATTGCTTGATGAAGCAGAGGAAAAACAAAAAAGCATATAAAAGTGTTCAAAACGTACTCAATTTCTGAAAATTCTGAGTTATTGAAGTACAAATTGAATTAACTAAATATTCTTACGAAATTTCCTCTGCATTTTCAAAAAATATTAACCTAAATTAATTCAATCACAAAATAACTGCAAGCACTTGGACACTGGACAAATGAAGAAAGTGGGAGAGCTGTTAGCAGTGACATGAGTCCTTGCTAGAAAGCCAGGCTAGTTGTGGGCTGTTTTAAACCAATGCTAAAATTCTAAGGCTATTGAAATTTTTAAAACTTTAAGTAACTGCATACTCTTAAGGAAAAAGCAATTGGTCTCTACTAATTTATAAGTCCTGGTATGTAGAATGAAGGTGAGATCCTTCTAAGGGCAATATCATTCAATGTACCTGAAATCTCCCCAATTTCCTGTTGCAATGGTTTGAAAGTTAGGAGCAAATAAATACATTGCTATTTTTCTTTTTATTTAAGTTTTTTTTTTAATTAATATTATAAGGGAATACAGTTCATGGGATACTTGAGCTAGAACAAGGAAATACAATTTTAATCTACCTCATTAGGCATTATCCTGTACATGGTGTAGTGGACTAGAGTGTTGTGCTTTGGTTCCCTGGCAAATAAGGCACCCCGGAACGATGACATCCCTGGGAAGTGCAGATTTTAAGTTCCAGGTATAGGATCATGAGAAAATTGAGAAGCTACAATAGGTAGCGAGCCCTGATCTAGAAAGCCAACTTTCCAGCTGGCGGTGCCATGATTCTGACCACATTTCCTCTGCCTTGTGTATATGGGTGTGAGGCTGGCAGTCAAGTTGGCATGTTGGCAGGGTCTGGCCTGCTTGCAGGCTGTTATGCCATGGGTTATGTTACATTTTTATTTATAACTATCTGCAACTTCAGGATTAAAAATATTCTTTTTATCCATTGTTAAATGCCATTTTTAAATATTTTTCCCAGGTTAATTAGATGCACATCCACACACAGCAGTTTAATGTAAATGATTACTAAAGTAAAACTGAAAACACTAAAATAGAAGAAACTTTTATACAATTGAAAATTGAATGCTGTAGAGTAACAACATTCCTTTAAAAATTAATTCATTAAGATTATAATCAACTGAGCTGGAACCTTATTAAAAAAAGTGGAGCATTTATTAAATCCCACTTTTTTTTTTGAGGAAGATAAACCATATATTTTACGGTGAAGCCTAAAATAAGCCCACAAGAGTTGGGTAGCAATAATACACTTTTTAATAGAATAAACATTATACCTAATGGTAGGAAATACTAATCAAATTCTAGGTTAATAAATTAAGAATGTATTCATTGATATAGGGATGAAGACCATATGACTCATGAATAGCAGACTTAGGATGAAATGAAATGTATAGTGTTTAACGCCTGCATTTACTACATACAGCACCGCAGGCGGTGACACTGATGATACATGAGATAAAGATGGAGCACCGGTGGAATGAGATGGCGATGGAAACTGGAGGTCCCGGAGAAAACCCGCCCCAGCGCCGTGTTGTCCACCACATTAGGATGAAATATGATATATACAGCAACATGCTATTCCAAGTCAAAATACAGAAAAAGATAAGAATATGTGTAGGTTGCTTTAGTAGTTGCAAGAGTAATGCCCGCTTTTCTTGAAAGCAGAAAAAACAATTTTAGAAATAGGAGGGTTGGTTGCTAAAAACTATAAGATTCAATAAGAGAACAAAGAATTACTCTGACAAATCCCAGCTACCACAGGATTTAAAAATAGGCATTCACCAGGGTACGAGGGGCACTATTTGTATTTTGAGCCTTGGCAACCCTGAAAGTTGTAGGTGCCATCTGAAGTTTCTGTTTGACATTGTTGACCATAATCTACTTCAGACATTTTGTAAATAGAGTGTTATTTGTTTTGTTTACATTATCTTGTCTCAACAAAAACATCAAATTAACTTGTGGAAATGTTCGTGCAATGATTTATTACGACTTTCGACATGGATTGTCAAGACAAGACAAGAGTGCTCTATCAACTAACTTCCACATTTGGCGACGAAGCTCCATCCTTTGCCACTGTGAAATGCTGGTATAACAAATTTAATCTTTACTGCTGTTTGCTCAATGATGTTCGTGAAGGCTGTCCAAAAACTAATAATGCAAGATCGTCACACAACATAATGTGACATTAAGGCAACCCTAGGTATTAGTTTACTAGCATATATAAAATATTGCATGATTACTCAGCCGTGAAAAAGGTTTGCTCTTGTTGGATCCCACATAATTTGATGCAATCTCAAAAATATGCTTGTGTGGATTGGTGCACAAAAATGCTCAAGAAATACACTGGCGGTGCCTCAAAAGACGTATATAAGATTATAACAGGTGATGAATCATGGATCTATGCATATGAGCCGGAATGTAATGCAGTCGACTGTATGAATGTTTCAAGATAAAGCGAATCCAACAAAAGTTGTTAGCACTCTAAGCACTTTGAAGCAAATGGTCACCTGCTTTCTCAACAAAACTGACCATGTAGCAACAGTGCCTTTAGAGGAACGTAAAACGGTCAATGCGGAATGGTACACAACCATTTGTTTGCTGGAAGTCTTCGGTGAAGTAAACAAAACCAATAAGAACCGTAGGATCGTTCATCAATTCAATGCGAGCACACACATATCTCATCTAACAACAGAGTATCTGAAGGCTCAAAAAAACGAATTGATGGGTTATCCGCCATACAGTCCTGATTTGGCGCCCAATGACTTCTTTTTGTTTCTGAACATCAAGAATAAATTGCGTGGACAACAATGTTCGTCAGCAGACAAAGCTGTTGATCCCTTCAAAAACCATGTTTTGGACGTGTCTCAAGAAGACTGGAATAAATGCTTTGACAAATGGTTCAAGAGCATGCAAAAGTGTATTGACCATAAAGGAGAATATTTTTAAAAACAAAGCAGGTTTCAATCAGAAATTACTTTGTTTTAATTATTAGGCTCAAAATATAAATAGTGCCCCTTGTACAGTATAGAAGATGAAGAAGATTAAAGGCCAGCAATACTGAAGACTAACGAATCTATGCACTGCTAATCTATCAGCACTGCCAAATGTGGTACAACCATCTTATGTGCCTGAATTAAGAATATGATCACTAACTACGCTAAGGTAAATATTTAGAAAATATAGATGTCAACATGATTGCACGAAATTCTATTTTCTTATCATGGTTGTACAAAAATCCTGTCTCTGCAGTACTCAGAATGCAAGCTATGTACCTTTTCTCTTCCATGTTTATCATCACTCAATATTAATTTAATGATGAATAACCTGAAAACCACAACTATCTCTTCCTCACTATGCTTTTATCAATTATAAACATACAGTACTTTATGAAAACCAAACTATGTAGTTTGAAAAGGAATTGGTTAATGTTAAGTTTGGTTTTACAGCAGTGGTATATTATATTACTTTATTACTAAAGTGATTAGGCATATGTTAAGTCATGTTTCAAACTCCAGATGAAATACTATTAATATATAAATGAAATTATTACATTCCTCTTTTTTCCTGTTTGATTTGCATGTATGAAAATGTCCACTGAAGCTGAAGCAAGTGATTTTTTATTAACAAACATTGACGCTAAGGGCAGAAACATTCAAATTTAAGTTTTTATTTATGGAAGTTCTTTAACTGCTGTGTTTCTCAGTGTCCCATTCTATACTGAGCATGAAAGATCGCTTAATTTTGCTCAGAGGTCACCTTATCAGGCTTAAGGTTCTTTACATGCTGTAAATTGCTTTTCACCAAGTTTGAACCCCTTACTTCGGGAACTAGAGGCTAAAATGTTACCCCTAGACCACAGAGGACACGCAGAAACATTGTATTTAATGTATACAACTATTTAGAATATTCTGTAATCCAACATTGTCATGAATTAACATCATCAAGGAAAGATTTAAATGTTTTAAGGATATTTAAAAATTTTGAAGTACAGAGTTAACAATGATTCATACTCAATATGCTTGTTCTGCTATCATTCACCAGTATTATATGCCCTTAACTTTCACACAGAATGCGTTAAATTCCGATAAACAGCATAAGAATTCAGAATTACCTAAGACAGGTGATACGAAGGAATGAGCTGTTGTATGCAAATGCCACCTAATATAGTTGTATGTGCATGACAAAATAGAGAGCATATGTTGACAAGTGTTGACTTTAATGTCCCAATAGAAAAGTATTTTCAAGCATTATTGTAATTTGCTACATCAATGAAATATTCATTACCATGATATGAGACCAGGATGTATACAGCTGAACCTGACTTATATTAAGGGGAAGAGGAAAGATAAAACTCAGAATTACTTACAAATGAAGTTTTGATAATGAACAATTTTTTAAAAATAATACAGTGTGCCTGCATTTATAAAACTTTACAAATAATAAAGATATGTACAAAGAAAACATTTAGACATTGGTGCCGTTTAAACTATGCAGTTAATTTGGCTCACTTTTTCTTGCACTAAATGCATAAAATTCATTTTGCAAAACATATTAATGAACTTAGAGCTTTCTAACTAAAACTTTTTGCATTGACATAACGCCTAAACAGCCCGCATTCAAGAGGTCTCAAATTTGAATCTAGGTCACCATAAGTTATCTGGATGTCTTTTCCGTAGTGTGTATAAGAAATTCCTAAGTTGGAGGTAAATAAGGTTTTGGTTTTGTGTCCATTAAGTTTCACTTCTTCTATGAATTTTACTTTCTGATCTAGTGTATGACATTTTCTTTTTCTTTCTCTTTTCTCTAAGGCGGATTAAAAGCAACTGAGAACTGAAAAACAAAACTGCTGATCAACAGTAAACACTAGATACCGAAAATTATCTTTACTTGACATTTGTTGCTACAACACTGTTGCACCAAAAGACATGTATGAGCTAACTTCTTTATCTTTTGGTTCTGTGGCTGAAAGTGATCTACTCAGCTTGCAACTTTGTTAGTGGTGATAAAGAAACCGTGTTTCAAGTTTCTTTAAAGATAGCATATGCTATATGCTCACTTATATATAACTCAGTTGCATTCCACTGAAATGTAATACATATAACTGCAAATTATGTATAAATAAGGTTCTATTAACATGTTTCTAAACCACATTAGTTCTGGGACCTGCAAATATTTACATATAAATACAAATTACATATAACTGGCTCACATACAAAACAGGTTCAACTGTATATTGCAAAATTACTTTCAGAAAGACTCTACAGGACTCGTCATCTATTGCTTTGTTCTCAAGAGATTCAGGTTACTTCTTATGTCTCTGGCTTGCAGCTTTACACTCCCTTAGGAGAAAACACAAGAATAATGAATATGCTACACAAAAGTTTTTGGCAGGAGAGCACTATTATAAAAAGTTTGTGCTTTCATGTGCATATTGCAGCACCTCAAAGCACAGTCCTAAGGCTAGTAAAGGCAGAAAAACAGATGAGAAGTTTTGTTTTTCTTAGATTTTCAGTTTAACAGCAGTTTTCCTACATATAAACATGTACACATTGAAGAAACCATAGAAACTACCTGAGAATATAAACAGAAGCCTGTGTACAAGCTTCACACCTGTTTACAGTTTGTACTACTCAACAAATGACCAAGCAAGCAAAAGTATGCATAGCTCTGGTAGTGTTCCATGCTCTTGTGCTAGGGCTGAAGTACAATCATTTCCAATGCAACAATCATTTTTGCATCATGATACTAACTTGATAAGTGGGTCGTTTATATGTCATACTTGATTTCACAACTTCAAACAACAGACAATGAGCAATTACAGTATTTAATCCTCAAAGTTAGCATGTCTATCCCCTTTGCCTGAAATACTTGCATTGGATTTTAATATCGTTTATACCTTTTTTTTTTTTTTTAACAAAAACAAGTTTGTGAGTGGATCAAATATGCATGTCTTTCTTTACTGACTAAATGTCACCATGTAGCCAGCTTGAAGTTTTTATGTCCATTTTTGAACATTATTTGCTTGTATTTACTGTACTGTAGATTAATGAAGCTTGCATAAAGCCACAAAAGTCCTTTTATTTATATTATGCTTTAGCTTGTCAGAAATCAATTAGCACTGGCAACCACTACCATTTTTCATCATGCTGTAACTTATTCAAGAATAATTCTACCCCATCTCTTTGTTCTGCTCTCTCTCCCCAATAGAAAACCAGCCCTGATATCGTAACACATCAATTGAGTGCAGAGATAAGAAATAGGTTCTTTTTTGTGAACCACTCTGTGGCTCAAAACAACTCAGTCTACTCCAAACTTTTGTAATTCTAATAAATCACGTATAAAACAACATGATAATGTATTTGACATCACAGTATAAAATGTGGTTTTAGATCACATCAGAAAGCAGAGAATGTAAGAAAAACTGCTTTACACAAAAGAAGAAATAATAGAGGTTACAATGGAAGCTCAAGATAAGCATACAAGAATACAGCCCTATGCACAATGAGTAAATTTCAGTCTAAATTTATATATCTGCTCATATAAACATTATACAAAAGAGACGACACAATAACATAGCAATGTTGTCATTCATGACTGTTTTTTTAAAATTTCAGTTCTTCCAGAATAAATATGGCATTAAGTAAATCCAGACCTTTGAATTTAATTCTAAACACTTATTAAAAGTATGCATGTATACAATTAAATGGAGAAATAAGCAGACCTAATATTCAAACTTCTAGAAGAAAATTAATTTCAATATTTTTTGGGACAACTTGGCAAGTTCCCACACTGATATATGTTTCACAAACTTCCCCACATAGCAAATTCTGTTCTTTTTGTAAACCTTTGTTGCTTGCATCCTGTGTCATGGCATAGTGGGCTACAGAGTTGAGCTCTGGTTCCACGCACCCAGGATCGATCCCGCCCCCTGGAGGGTGCAGATTTTACGTCCCGGGTATAGAACTGATGCCCACGCAGCATCATGAGGAATTTGAGGAGCTATGCTAGGTAGCAAATCCTGGTCTAGAAAGCCAACTTTCAGCTGAGGATGGTGAGATGCTGACCACATCTCCTCCCCATATCAGTTGGATGATTGCCTACCTCTGCCTTTCATGTGTGGGCATGAGGCAGGCAGGCGAGTTGGTATGCTCAGGCTCACTTTGGGCTGTTACACCATGAGTTACGTTTATGTTTGTTGTTTGCATATTAGCTCTACTTGTTTCTCTTTCCTTTAACTTTATTCCACCAACAAAATAACCTTGGCAGGGATTCTGGTATTTCTGCCTTTTGCTGTTAAGAGTTAGAAGCGCACATGAAGGAAGGCAAGGGAGGGGGGGGGTAGCAGAAACAGAGAGATAGAGAGTTATAGTAAATGGTCTCTTTCTTTCATTTTTGCTTGCTATACAGTGTAAGTCACATAACTCAGAATTGCTGTGCAACCTCCACTCACCCACCTTTGTGTGCACTCCCAACTATAGTAATGCAATCTAAATCTATACCTCTCAGTATATAATTATTTTATAGTACTGCATTTAAAGTACAGAAAAAACTTAAAGTTTCAGTTCATATTCCTACATCAAACGGTGTAACGCTACACAAAAACCAATAATTATTAAATCATGCAAAAAAGAGGAATAAGACATCAGTGTTGCTTATGATATATTCCATGCACAAATATGTTAAACTGCTGGCAGTGAAGTTTCTTCTTGGAACATTCATTCTCAGTTTCATTCCAACAGCTCAAACTTAGTTTTATGATGTAGGCCTAAAATATTTAAGAGTTTCCAATTACATTTCCGTATTGAGTATAGAGAAATATCACATTCCTATCTCAACAATACTTAAATGAAAATTAGCCTTCATAAAATAAACCAGGAAGACTTCAAGCCTTAAACAGTAAAATCATGGAAATGGAAAGCGGCAGTAATACTTTAACACTATTGAAGCATTGCTGCATGCCTGAGTAACTAAGAAAATGTGAGATCGATTAACAATTTGCTTAACTATATCTGTAACTTCAGGTTGAGTCTTATTTTTATTTTCTTGATGGTTTTAACTCTGAATGCATGGAGAACTTCTTTTAAACATATGGGCAACTGCATGTGAATATAGTATTTTAAGGATGAGTCAGATAAAAAACAATTTCTTAATTTTAAGTTATTAATGTCTGTTCAGCAAAATCTTTTGCCAAAAATATTATACTTTTAAGCATAAAAACTTCAACAGTCATATAATTCAAGATAAACAGGTGTTAATAGGAAATACTTCTGCTCCAAACAAATATAACAAGACATCAACAATATTCTTGAATACCTATATACCCTCTTATTATACACTCTCACATGTTATTCCCTGAGCTCAGTCAGTGTAAACATCGCATCATTGCTATGTTGAGTGATTAATTGCTTGCTTCAGCACCCAGTGTGACCAAGGTTTCAAGACGATTTTACTACAAGTTTAATAAAATACTAACAAGATTTCAAGGTACACTTCAGGGACTAAAGCTTAATTTGGCTACAATAAGCGTTAAAATGTTAATATGTATTACAACATACAGCAGTCTTTGTCAGATAAAAAGCAGGGAGACTCGCGCAAATCCTGTCATAACTGGGCCATTCCAAGCAAACGGAAAAATGAATAAAAATTAAGATTTTTATAGCAAGGTTTTTATTGTGCCAGTCATTGAAAAATAATTAAAATGAAATTCTCATATATGAATAACCTTGAGAAGTTAATATAAGCTTTTTATACTTGGTAGATGAATAACAATTACTATTTTTATGCTAGTTGCTATATTACTGTTCCCGATGTTTCAACCAATCTTTTTCATCCTTGTAATATGTCCCCCTGAAACTTATATCCATGTCATTTCACTCTTAGATATTACCATCTTCAGTTATTTTCATTCTGGGTGTGGGTTCCCTTATCCTGCTCTATTTAACCAAGATATTGCATCCTCAGATAATAAAACCTCCTTCTTTTGTAATTCACGGAATTTCTTCTGAAAGACTGAACGTATTTGACCATATTATCTCACTATTTCAGGTTAACGTTTAGATGCCATTCAGTAAAAACTGCACTAAAACTTTTTACCTACCAGTGATACATCAAAGAACTTAGGCTAGGCATTGTTTTAGCAAAGTGTCAACAAAAACCGCTATTAGCAATGTAAGCAAACATTTGTAAATAAGCCTGTCATTCACAGTTTCCTCAATCAGTGAACAGAAGGGCAACTAATACTAAAAGCAATGCTATTCACATTATGCACTGAAGGAAAATATCTTTGGTTGCAATGTGTTTGGGTGAAGTAAACCATGGTAAATGTAGTTTGGGCCAAAAAAATTTGGGTGATATGTTGTTGTTGACTATAATGCTAAGTACTGGGCAACATAACCATTAGCTCTCTTGCTTTCCAGTATTTTCCAGATACTGTATGTTTGGACAAGTCAGACATTTCTGTATCTAGTTCTGATCCATCTCTTCTTGTAAAGGACACAAGGGACAAATTAAAGAAAGACAAATTCTAATTCTGTGCGAGTTTTTTGACAGACAGTCATGACTTGAGATTAATCTTAAAGATAAATACCATTTCAAACTTTATTTTTTGAAGCTTCATTAAAATAATCTGTCATTATACTTTTAAATCCTAAAGTGTTTAACTTATTTGCTGATAGGAATGACATATCTGATGAACTTTGTTGTGTGATATTGCTTTCTTTCTTACTTTTTACTTTAACTTCCCTAGTTATACCACTATAGTCCTCTACTGCTTTGTGCCATTAGGCATTCAGTTTGAGGAACCACAGTTCTGGATCAGATAGAGAAATCCAGGATGGGTGATCAGACTGATGTCTGGAATGAGAATGAGGGAAGTAGATGAACCGAATGAGGGCAGAGTGGATGAAAGGAAAGATGATAATAAAACAAATAGTGGAATGATGGTGGCGGAAACTGGAGATCCTGGAGAAAACCTGTCCCTGTGCTGTGCTACTCACCACAAATCTCAGAAGCGGTCGCCTGGGATTGAACCTGGGCAACCTTGATGAGAGTCAAACAGTTTAACTGCTCGTCTACGGCGTTGCCTTTTGTTTCCTTTCTTTGCCAAATAATCAGAAGTGTGCTGGAACCCACTGAACAACTATCTTCTTACTATGTTTAAATAAATGGTATATTATTTTCCAACAATCTATTATTCTAACATTTAAATTTGTTGTGTCCAATCCTAAGGTTTATAAAATGAAAAGAAATTTAACATCAGCACCTGCTCCTTTCTGGTTAAAGATAAGAGATCCATCACTATAAAATAAAGCTATACTTTATTTAGATATCTGCAATTAATAGTTCATAATGTTAATGTTTTTAATACATCTTTTAGAATGTTACTCTTCCTGACATGTTCAAACAGTTCCAAATGGTATTTTATGTCCATTACAACATTAATTTTATTGCAAA
Source organism: Mantis religiosa (assembly GCA_030765055.1). NCBI lineage: Eukaryota > Metazoa > Arthropoda > Insecta > Mantodea > Mantidae > Mantis > Mantis religiosa. The sequence goes on from CM060959.1 coordinate 88,991,664, forward strand.
GACTTTCTTTGCCTGATGGGAAGTTCATTCATTCTTTAATACTGTACACATTAAATAGAAACCTTTCAGTTTTAAGTTCATTGTGAAACTTGTTTTTTCCATAATGGAAAGGTAGCCTAATTAATTTTTCTCATATTGAATAACAGCAATTCTTTTAACTTAATATTCTACAGCTGACATATTAATTACATTGCAGGTACTGGGGTTGTTTTAACTCTTCCGTTATTAAACAAATACATTAGTTTCCTAATAGTTGTATTTCTTTGTTTACTAGCTATAATTAATACTTCACTTCAGCAGGTATCTTGTGAAATATCTAGAGATTAAATAGTTAACAAAGTTTTAAGAATCAGAGGAGGAAGGAAATGAATAAGATTAATAAGAATAACAATAATGAGTTTTGGATGAAATATCTAGAACTCTTTATGCAAGTGAGTTAAACATATTTGTTTTACATTTTCTTGGCAACATGGTATTTGACCTGCCAATCATGATATTTGATAAGTGAACATTATTTTATGAAGGGCTGGCAAAACAGAGCTTTGCAATGAATTTCGGGCTTCCTCCTCATTTAGTGAACATTAGGAAGGGTTGGCAAAACAGAGTTTTGCAATGAATTTCGGGCTTCCTCCTCATTTTTGTCCTTCAGTTCATTTGCATTCTAAATGCTACTAGAGGGTATCATGCAGATTGCTTATTCCTGGAACTCTGCAAAGAAAGATATTTTTGTCATGTTGATACACTTGATAACTAAGTAAGTGTTGATACACTTTAAGTGAAAGGTAAGTTAACATATAAAATCCTCTTTTGTTTTACTTCTAGGAATTCAAAATATGTTGTTACCACTTCAAAATATTTTTCTTCTAGTTTATGTTTTGAAAATGCATTCATAAAGCATAGTCAATGGTGTTCTATGTTGTGGAATATAAATTATTCAGAAACTCAAACAAGGAGTCATTTTGTAATGCAAGTACCTACAGAATGATAAAACAATTTAGCTGAGATTGCAAGTAAAACAATCAAAATTGACAGCTATTACTGTGTTGCTGTAGAGATTTAATCTGCTTAGCAATAGTATGTTTCTCATAGTCTAGTCCATCATTTTTAAATGTTAAGCACTGGTGTAAAATCTCAAATGTAATTTTGTTAATTTCTCTAAACTTCTTTGATAATTTGAGGAGGAAATATTGAAGTCATACTTTTATTAATCCATTACAAGAATTCAGGTTCTTCTTCTCTATAGCAGAGTAAAATACATTCTTTGTTCTCTATTCACAACAAAATCTGGAATCAGATGTTATTTCATAAATGCACTTCCCTTTTAAAACTAGTATCCCCAGTTTCCAAATCATGGCTCATTTATATACAATAGCTGAGAAAATAAAATAAATAGAAACTCCAACGTTAAAAAAATCATAAAAGTTTAAAAACTTACCATAAATACTCTAATGGAACAATTTAAGCAAGCTGATTTAAATATTAATTCTGTTTATTGTATTAAACATTAGCCAAAACTTGAGACAAACATTTAATGGGCAGGCCAATGTAGTTATGTTACACTAGTGAAAAACAAAAGCTTGCATCAAAATAAAAATGAGCTGGGGAGGGTAGCATTTTGTTGGATGACCAGCATTCCAGATGTGGGAATTAATAACATGTTTAACAAATGCCTTATTGTTTAAAAGGCATTATGATTATTTTTGATCTAACTCTTCCTTATATTGTTAGTTACTGAAAGAACATACTGATTAAAGGCTCTGAAAATCTCTATAAAATGATTGCTATGAATCACATGTCTAATAATCTCATACTATACCTTTCACCTTCAACAACAAACATAAATAATTCCTACCTTTTGTTTTTTTCTGTTCTTTCTTCTGAATGTACATTTTGACTACAGTCATATTTATTATTATTGTTATTATTATTATTAATATTATTACTACTATACTGAATGGATGATTTTATAGGTGTTCTCATGAATTTAGAGTTTCCAGATACATTATTGTTATTATTACTACTACTGGTACAGTTGCCACTTCGTTTTTGGGTTAATCGGTGTTGTACAGCTTTCTTTTTTCCACTCTGGTGCAATGAGCGTAGCATACGTGGTCGAAAGGCTCCTCCTCTCCTCCGTCCTCTTGTGGCAACCCGCTTTTCTGGTGTTTGGTATTCAGAAGTATAATCATCTGCAATAACATCATCACTATTTGATTTCCGCATTTTTCTACTTCTTTCTTAAAGAGAAATTAAAAAACATTCTGCATGCCTCAGTAAATAATTCATTACAGAACCACCTAGCTCTGCATGCAGTTTCAATTACTACTCTAAATAACCAGGGAAGCTTCCAAATATTTAACAATAAAGGATCAAATGGAAGGCTGAGAAACAGGTGCAGCAGATGCTTACTTCTTCTTTCTGCAACTTAGTTTTTATCTGACAAGGCGAGAGTAGTTCTGCTACAGTAGCAAAAAGCAGGCAAACTAATGCTATGACAACACAAATACATCGTGAAACATTGTACAGTCTGGTTTATGTTTACTAGCATGCTGCATAGTATTCATGTGCTAGTGATGGAACATAAAGGAAATAAAGTTGTAAGATTAGAAAGGTGGTAAACTTTCAGCAAATAAAATTGTTATGGACAAGTGCATAATTAGAAGAAAATATCAAGAATATTATGAGGTTAAAAAAACACATTCCTGCACTGCAAAAATTACTGAACTTTAGAAACATAGTGAAAATATTAGATTTTGAATTTAAATTTGTAAAAATAAAAGAGGTTTACTGAGCAAATGCCCAGATATAGTGGCTCAGAGAGCAGCTTATCTTGAAACATTCAGAAGGCATGAACTCTGGGAAAATATTATTAAATTTTAGATGAGTCGTATTTCTTACACATCTGCTTCACTTTCGTGCATCAAAATTTCGCTTCACTGTGGTGTTCCAATACAGTTGAATCTCGATATCTGGGAAAATAATTCAGCGATGTACATGGATGAATCCTGGATTCATAACCACTACACAGTTTCCAAGTGTAGGTAGTGACAATGTTCCAGGAATGTATGCAAATGACAGTGCTCGATAGCATTTTATTATTGTGCATGCTGGTTGAGAGACAGGAATTATTCCAGGTGCTTGTCTCATTTACGGCTGCAAATCTAAAAAACCCCTGATAGAGTCAACATGAAAAATTCAATGCCATGGCCAGGATTTGAACCACGGATCTCCTGGTTTCCGTCCAGTCGCTCTAACCCATTGAGCTACCATGACCAACTTGCCATCATGACATTAGATTCTCCATTTGACTCGTATATTTCCCCGGTAGACCACTAGGGGCTCTTGCATTCAAGATACACCGTTTGTGGCGACTTACTATCATAAGTACTTGAGTCCCAGGCTTCATCATTTAAAACTTATTATTTTAGTTAATTGATGGAAATTAATCATTTCTTCACAATAACCGTATATAGGCTAAGGTTTTCTTAAGGGGCTCTCAAATGCGAGAGCCCCTAGTGGTCTACCGGGGAAATATACGAGTCAAATGGAGAATATAATGTCATGACGGCAAGTTGGTCATGGTAGTTCAATGGGTTAGAGCGACTGGACGGAAACCAGGAGATCCGTGGTTCAAAAATGAATTTTTCATGTTGACTCTATCTATCAAAAACCTTAGCCTATGTACGGCTAGTGTGGAGAAATGATTAATTTCCATCAATTAACTAAAATCCAAAACCTCTGATTAACACAAAGAAATGGAACTACAAAAACAATTCCAAATGGTTACAAAACCAACAGATACTTAGATTACTGCAATAGAGCATTGTCGTCATTAACAATGCTCCACATCACAATAAAGAAAATAGTAAAATGCTCTCACCCAACAATTGAAAGTCAGAAATACATGAATGGCTGCAGAACATTTAATTATATTAACTATTGGTATTTAAAGTGCCTTTCTGCCTAGCTATTTTGACTAAAATAAAAGTCTGAACTTCTCAATTTAATTATAACCATCATAGAAAATGTCAACAAATTATTATCATTGTCATTGTCCAAACCAGACTGTACAGGAGAGCAGGCAAGCCCTAGTGTGTATAAGTGGTGCTTCACAATGTAGGAGTGCACTCGCCTTGGTCAGGTTATATGTTCAGACCTATATTTACAAATCTTGCAACCTTATGCAGCCATAAGTTAACATCCTAGATACACTGGGTGGTTGTAGTTTTTTGTTCTGCATCAAAATCAATATCTCAAGAACTGTTATTTCCTCACATCTAAACATCCTTATTACATTAATGATGTTACAATGTAGCCATCTTTTGTTCTACTTTTGGATAATAAAACAAACCAGACTGTTAAGAAATATGAGAATATAAGTTACAACAGTGTAATTCACTTCCATTTGAAGTGATGTTAGTTTATGTTATAAATACCGATTATTAGTCATGAAGGAATGAAATGAATACATGAAACTCATCTAAATCTACCCAAGCCCTGTGAGACTGTAGGACTGCTATGGAATCAATTTTTGCCTACATGTTAATTTCATAAGTGACACAAGCAATGGAAATCACAGGAATGTATACATTTTTCTAGAGTGCATTCTCTTGCTGGACAGGATGGTGTGTATTATTATGGGTGCATTATAAGTTGGTGATTGACAGCTGAAGGAGTGGGGAAAGAGAGGGGATAGCACCGTTGCCACTTTACCGTCCCTCTCCGCGTGCTAGGCAACGAAGATGACGGGTAGAGGGGAGGTGGAAGTTCGGTTGCAGTCAGTTGCAGTAATGCACACGCACATATTCCTAGAAATTTGCATACTGCAGTATTAATCGTAAGACTGCCGTAAGACTGTCTACACGTTTAAGTGAGCAGTTACCTAATTACAGCATATGAATCTTTGGAATGAACAAAAAATAAATGGTTAGCTACAGTTAAGATTTAGAGAAACAAAAGTGCCATACCTGCACAGAATTATGTATTCTAATCCAACGGGAATATGCCGCTTATCTCAGAGTCGCTGCTGTCCTGTCACGTCGTCGTCAGAGCTACTGCAACCTCCCACGGAAATTATGAGTTCTTCCACACTTTCTTCCAAAACGCCTTCATTTTCCCATGCTGCCACCATAACTTTTTTTGTGTGACAAACAGCATCTTCCCAATTTTAGCACTTATTTTTTGCTATTGCTTCTTCTGTTAGTTTTATAACAGATGCTATACTGAAATCTATATGTTGCGCACTACATATCCCTTTATTTGGGCCCAAATCAACTCTATTGTATTAAAATGGCAATGGTAGGGAGGAAGTCTAATAATTTTGTGGCCTTTTTCTGCAGCAATTTCATCAACTATATATTTTGGGAACTGCGGTTTGTTTGCTTTTACCAGTTCCAGCGATTCATACTTTTTTTAAATGGTCTTGAACACGCACACTGTTGCGAACAAGCCATTCCAAAGTAACACTCTTCCTGGATGCCATTGTTGGAGCTTTGTCTAAAATAACAGAGTGATATTTTGCGTTATCATGACAATTATGGAACGCCTCTCCAAATTGACTAATAACTGCTCTTTGAACCAGATAAGAAATTTGGAATGGTTCATTTCTTCATGATAGTCTCCTGTTTTCTTAGATTTGAAGAGGAGGCAACAGTTCGGAATAAATCCAAAAGAGTTTCCTGCGTGAAGGAGGATTAGTCTTTCACCTTTACCTAATGACACCCGCATTGTTGCTCCCAAGGTATCATCAGTCCAGCCCTTGTTAATGCAATGATTAGCATTCACCCAGGTTTCATCAATCCATACAATATTCTCAAAATCACAAGAAATAATTTCTCGTAGAAACCTACAGCACCAGGCACATATGTCGGTTTTTCCAGCAAGATCTTACGGCCATTTAGCTTTTTATAGCGAAATCCTAAAGTTTTAACTATTTTTCGAGTAAGGTCTTGCCACCTGTAAAAAGATCATCCATTTGTAGAGATGAGTGCAGTTTTGAAAGTGTAGGATATTGCTTCCTGGTATAATACGCATAAATATAGCGGCGAATGGCATCTTGTTGGAATGGGTCCAGGTTAGTGACCGGGTTATGTCGCTTCCTCTTCTTCCCTGGAGTTTGTAACTGCGAAGTACATGCCTGATTTTCTTCATTAGTGTATTTCTCTTTCCCTACTCTAACTATGGTATCCTTACTTACACCAACAGCAGCTGAGGTTCTCTCCAGTACTTTTGAAATGGGAATTATTGGACCCTCATTGTCTCTTTAATCCTCAAAATATTTTCTTACGGAACATATAATTTCCCTTGCTTGTCCTTTAATTGGGATTCCATGCCCAAAAACATTTTTTGTGGTCTTCGCACATAGTTTCTTTCTGTCTGTTTCTGTAGCACAAGTGTTTGTGGCAGCATGTGAGTAACGATAATTAGCTAAATATTAAAGTTACACTGAAACACTAAAGTTGATCACTAAAACACTAAAGTTGATCACTGAAACACACGAATTATATTGCGAAAATGTAAAGCTGTTTACACCCTGTGAAATATTCACTACCTGAAGCAGTACACTCTTAGTTTGGCAGTGATGACAGGGAGAAATACCCTAAGTACCATAAGGGTTATTATGTTAGAACTGGACCGGACAAAGGCAGGTAAGAAGGGTTGGTCATTAAACTGTAAACATTGGTCACTGACCCAGAAAACGTCATAAGATATTCCTTGAAACTAAATCCACACCTGTTCCCTGTGATACCGCTGATTCATAAGCGAAGCAACAATAGGAGCAGTGGCTGTTTACTGAAAACTTCAACATGCCGATAGACTAGCATCATGCATAAAGCATGTGGTGTAGTGCGATAGAGTTCGCAACACAGGATAAGCGTCCCGGGTTGCTATGGCAACAGTTTACTTTTGATTGGTAGATTGCTGGTTGCTAGGCGACTGCAATGATGTGTCAGTGATGTGTTTATCCCCTCTCCTTGTTTTCGCAGCTGAACAGCATGTGTAGGCAAAACGCCAATCACCAACTTACAATGCGACAACAATAGTATTGTGGAAATGTAGAGTCAGACTGAAAAATTCAATGCCATAGCCGGGATTTGAACCACGGATCTTCTGGTTTCCGCCCAGCCGCACTACCATTGTGCTACTATGGCCAACGTGCCGATATGACATTAAATTCTCCAACTGACTCGTATTTTCCCGGTAAACCACTTAGGAGTTCTCAAACACATGAGACAACTACCTTAATGGCGACTTACTACATGTAAGTACTTTAAGGCCCGGGCTTTATAGTTAACCACTATTAGGTTAATTAATGGAAATTAATTATTCTTTCACACTGGCCGTGTATAGGCTAAATTGTGGAAACGTAGAGTCAGACTGAAAAATTCAATGCCATAGCCGGGATTTGAACCACGGATCTTCTGGTTTCCGTCCAGCCGCACTACCATTGTGCTACTATGGCCAACGTGCCGATATGACATTAAATTCTCCAACTGACTCGTATTTTCCCGGTAAACCACTTAGGAGTTCTCATAAACAAATGAGACAACTACCTTAATGGCGACTTACTACATGTAAGTACTTTAAGGCCTGGGCTTTATAGTTAACCACTATTAGGTTAATTAATGGAAATTAATTATTCTTTCACACTGGCCGTGTGTAGGCTAAATTGTGGAAACGTAGAGTCAGACTGAAAAATTCAATGCCATAGCCGGGATTTGAACCACGGATCTTCTGGTTTCCGTCCAGCCGCACTACCATTGTGCTACTATGGCCAACGTGCCGATATGACATTAAATTCTCCAACTGACTCGTATTTTCCCGGTAAACCACTTAGGAGTTCTCATAAACACATGAGACAACTACCTTAATGGCGACTTACTACATGTAAGTACTTTAAGGCCCGGGCTTTATAGTTAACCACTATTAGGTTAATTAATGGAAATTAATTATTCTTTCACACTGGCCGTGTGTAGGCTAAATTGTAGAAACGTAGAGTCAGACTAAAAAATTCAATGCCATAGCCGGGATTTGATGTCATATCGGCACGTTGGCCATAGTAGCACAATGGTAGTGCGGCTGGACGGAAACCAGAAGATCCGTGGTTCAAATCCCGGCTATGGCATTGAATTTTTCAGTCTGACTCTACGTTTCCACAATTTAGCCTACACACGGCCAGTGTGGAAGAATAATTAATTTCCAACAATAGTATCATTGCTCATAAAATTTTATTTATATGTAATTGCAAAGACAATTGTTACAACTACCAAATACTAGTAAATTATTAAACAAACATTTTTTGCACAGATACATATGCACAAATTTGAGTTAACTCTGTTCTATCTTGTCTCTTCTGTAATTATTTCACCTATACAACCATTTGTAAATATGGCCCAGGCACATTATATGAACAGTCATATGAGTCGACAACAGCTGATGATGTTAGGAAGATCCTAACGAAATGCGTTCTAGGTAAATACTAGCAATAAATGGAGCATTGAGTATTAGTTCGACTCAAAATTGTATTAACATTATATGAAGTTTAGCTGATAAAAAGCTATTACGTAAAACCGAAGCTAATAACTGAAACAATACAAATATTACAATAAAACATAACAATTTGTTACCAACTTTACTTATCTTTTTAAGGAATTGCTAAACTCTTCACAGAAGAGAATCATACAATATTAGTAGGATCCATTCTTTTTATAAAAAGAGTTCTTGACAGTTATTGCAGCATATTAACCATAAATGCAGATATTGCTGAACATACACCAGACAGTGTAGCAACTTATATATGATAAAGGTAAATACTAAATTGTATGCAGACGGAATTGAATACTCCAGTTCCAAATTTTACAACAGATTACCAGAAAAAATAAAAAGTATAAAGAAAGTAGCATTTTATAGGTCAAAACTGCTGTCCTATTTTATCGATCACTGCTGTTACTCCACTGAAAAATTTTAAATCAATTGGCATAGCTTCATCATCTACACAGTAAATGATAATAAAAGGTATTAAATGTTAACCTGTGGTAATTCACTCATGTGTAACCATTATATATGTATATAATTAAAATGTACTATAGTTATGAAGACAATTGCATCATTTAGTTAATAAGTTAATTTTAACTGACTTGTACATCATTTGCACACAAATGTACTTTATGATTAACTGGATCAATAAATTAAAATAAAATAATAAATACAATAAAACAATAAGATTCCACATATTGACTAAATATGTGAATCAACATTTGCGAAACTAGTCTCCTGAGTTCTGTGAAGAATTTACCAATTTTTTTAAAATAAGTGAGGTTGCAACAAATTATATTTTACTGTTAGCTTACCAAGTTCACTAGAGGTATGTCATGTTAAGAAAAAAAATTTGGTATTTAGACATAGGAAACTGAAATACAGTTCAACAACACTCTGGCACCACTAAATATCAGGAACCTCCCCAAAACAAATGGATAAAATGTTACTGAAAATAAGCCCAAGATTTAAAAATTAACTATTCTAACCTCAAGAAGGTATGCACTTGAAAATCAAAACGACATATTGGGACCACATTAAAAGAGCATTTTTGAAATATCAAATAAAAAGAAATAAACAAATCCACAGTAGAAGCATGTTTTTGGGATGACCACCATTGCATAGAGAAGGGAACTAGACTTTAAAAACCTGTCCACATGAACTTTGGATGGAATACCTAAGAAAAAATTTATTTGGCAAAGTTTGAAACACAGTTAACGAAGTTTAATATTTTCTTGGAAGAAAAGTTGCTACTCAACTCTTTGAACCTCTGCCAAATGTCCCCCTCTCCAGAGACATCCATATGAGCACCAGAGTTCTAGCTACAGGGTTCCTCATTAAAACCTAACAAAGCATGTAGCATTTTAGTTAATTGATGGAAATTAATCATTTCTTCACACTAGCCGTATATAAGCTAAGGATTTTTGATGGATAGAGTCAACATGAAACATCCAATGCCATGGCTGGGATTTGAACCACGGATCTCCTGGTTTCCGTCCAGTTGCTCTAACCCATTGAGCTACCATGGCCAAGTGCCATACTGACATTAAATTCAATGTCAGGATGGCACGTTGGCCATGGTAGCCATGGTGCAAGAGCCCCTAGTGGTCTACTGGGGAAATATATGAGTCAAATGGAGAATTTAATGTCATGACGGCACGTTGGCCATGGTAGCTCAAAGAGTTAGAGCGACTGGACGGAAACCAGGAGATCCGTGGTTCAAATCCCAGCCATGGCATTGAATTTTTCTTGTTCATGAAAGACAAAGTTAACAGATAAATCCTCATACATCACAGTATGAGAAATTAAATCTGAAACATTACAGTGGCCCAATTTAACTGTGTGGATCAGAATGTCTTCTCCTATATAATGTTTGTTTAGTCGAGGGTGGACATTTCCAGCATCTGTTGTAAGGCAAGAGTGTTACACATGCTTTATGTGCAGAGTTTATGTAGGAGAAAAGCCAGCTGTAGCACACCCAATCGTGCACAAGGGAAATGCCATGTATCCATTAGGTTTCAAATGAAGAACCCTGTAGTAAAATACTTCTTGAAAATTTCTTCAAGTTAAGGCAAAATGCATTGCAAATAAATTCCAAGTATGTGAGCTACAACAACACTTAGTCAACTCAATGTGCATACTTTACACACCATTAACTATATGAGAATTTGTGTATTATGATTCTGTAGACAAATTCCTACTTTTGTTCAGAAATGTAATAGCATCTAGCAAAACAATTGCAAAATAAAACTACACTCAATTTTCAGATTCTCTTTTCCATTCTACAACTTCATAAATGATTAACATGCTTGCCTTGCTATGATGGTGCAAACAGGTAATTGAGAATATAAAAATATGTCATGAATATACTATTGCTTTGATGTGTTAATGATATATGTAAAAATGCAGAAATTGTATATTTTACAAACAACTTCAAAACTAAATGAGGATTAGTTATATTTACAATATATCTCACCTACTTAAGATAGATTTTGGAATCTTTTGTTACCAACCTCAGCTTATAACCAACTAATTGATGTGCTTTATTGTTAGAGCAGTCAGTGATTAACCTCACTGTTCTTTAAGGAAAAAAAAGTATCCAATTATTATTAGGTTTCAGTATAGGTTTAATGAATAGGGAGGGCCATAAAGTTACCTATATTACAATAAATTATATTTATATGGATTGTTATTGAAAAAATAATTTGAAGGTGGATTTAATCACTGTGACCATTTCTACCTATTGTACTTCCTTTTATCTAGTCTCCAAGAATTATGGAATCCTTGAAAAAAAAAAATGCCAGCCTCTTGGGAGAAACCACTGATAGTTCACATGAAGCAATGATTAAAATGTTTAACCCTGAGCACTACCAGCGATTTGCAGTCAGTTAACAGATGAAATGCTAATTAATCTGCTTTGTGCATCTTCTACAGGTTGGACCAACTTGTTTACCAATCTTGTACAGATGTCCTCGCAGCTGGCAGTGTACAATTGTTACACGTACTATCCAGCTGAGAATGGTTCTGCCCATTTTGAGCAGTTCTTTGATCCTGCTTTTGATGATATTCTTCATAATCATCTTTGAATGCTTATACCCTGATACAGACAACCAGTGTTCATTGTGTTTCCTGTCAGTCCATTCCTGGGTTAATTCTCTGACATAGCCATAAGATAACCCTTCAATTATTAGTAACTTCAAAACTAGGAGTTCAATATGAGTTATACTTCTTAACTTTTATTAGATTTCTTAAGCATGTAAAATAAGAAATAGAAAGTAAGCCATTCATTCAACTTCAAATGGTTTGGCTCAATGCTCATTGGAGGCACGTACTCTTCTTTCAGCAGCAGTAAGAACAGGAAGACTATAATTTGTGAATTGTTTATCATATCATTCACAATATATTAGGAAAAGAAAACCATCTGTTCTCCCAAAATGGAATCTGGAGGCCTGGAGATGCAACAGTATAAGGTTTCTGCAAGAAGAGATTTTCATGGGAAATTTTGGATGAAGCATATTATATCTGATATTATCTACAACTATAAGCCATTTGGCACAATGAGGGTGTGCACTACCTAATATTAATATAAATATCTACATATATGAAAACATAAATACCTGAAAATTCCCTTTATTTAGTTCCAAGTGTCTTAACTATCGTTCCGGACAACCTTAATGTCATCTCTTCCTAAAGCATGTGCTATTTCATAATATAGCATCAGCTTTATTCCAGGAAAATAACTAATTAAGGTTTGTTCCAAGGTATACTAAAAATGTTTTTCTTTGCCATTCAAATGTTTTACTTTTTCACTTCTTATCACTATTATCACATAATAAGAACATGCGGATTTATTCATAAACCAGAAGTCTGTAATACTTGAAACAGGTATATGAAGTTAAGACATTTTCAGAAATTATGGTTTATTATTTTATATGTTTTGGTCACATTTGTTTATAGTTTGTATTTAAATTTGAATTCCAACATTACTGTATAAGTATTGTTGAGAAAAATATGAGGACCACATATCCAGGGTAACTAAAAAGTTTGCTGAATAAGAAGAAACAGTTCCTGAAGAGAAAAAGCTTGTTAGAAGAAAGTACATTGGAAAAAGGAGTTGTTCAAAGAAAGAGCTTCTAGGAGTCTGTTACATAATTTTAGAACCACAAATAGATTGGAGGAATTATTTCACAATATGACCTCACATGAAAATAAGACTTAGCTCACTGGATAAGACTTTGAAATAGGTAATTCTCACTAAACATCATTTGTAAAGCAACCAGTAAAAACTAACAATCGTCTTTTTAAAATAACTGTATCATTAATTACGTAGAAAATGAAGCTAGTTACAGTGAAGCAACAAATATTACACAAACATAAATATTTGATACTAAGGCTCCACTTATCTTAAGAAATTGATGTTAATACTTCTTTCTTCTTTTTAATGGAAATCGATTTCAAAAGCAAATCGCTTTCGTCCTCAGTCCATCAAGAACGGAAAAGAAGATGTATTAACATCTTAAGATAAGTGGAGCCTTGGTATCAAATATTTATATTTGTGTAATAACTGTATCACACTTATCAAACTGGATCGGAGGTAAACACATCAGAATCCTTATAAAACCAGAATGGAAGGGTCTCTTACCTGAGTGACCTGAAACAGCATGACGTTTCCTTGTTGAGATGCCAGCCAAATTCAACAGCGCATCTGCACCTTCTGCTATTTTTCTTTGTTCTTCTGAATCAGAATGGGATGCTGCAAAACTGTGCTCATTGCTGAGTCTAGTCTTCAGGATGTTTTCTTTGTAATAATAGGATGAGCTAAGAAATAAAAATGTAACTAAGAATTAATACTTCAGTAAAAGGTAAATCAACCAAACTTGAGGTTCAACTTGCACTGTAAGAATGCCATACATTTTGAAAATCAAAACTTTAGGCTCAACAAGAACAAGTCATAAAATATCAGCTACAACTATTTCTGATGAAATAAATAAGATAATATGCTGAAAATGTGTTAAAGAAAGCTTATCTCATTACAAAAAGCAAAGTTCTTTAAAACAGAATGCTTTACAACTATCTCTCATCCTTAGTGGCTATCTTTCTGGGAAATAACTGTACACTTTTAATGAGACTTTCAGGCAAGCTTCTACAGAAGACATGTAAATCAGACTCAAAGCCTTTATCATACACAAAGTTTGTTAAAAAAATTCCACAACTTTGTTCACAAAATTTTTCCTACTTTTACTTATTATGCATGATATCCTTTGAAATACTCTCCTCCACAATCGATATACTGCTTTCAAAACCATCGTTTTTTCAATGGGGTTTTCAACTTTTCACATGAACATGGTATTCGGTTCATTCTGTGAACATTGGAACTATACAATGAAGCATAAAAACTTGTATCAAAGAGCACAGAAGAAATTATTGAATGGGTCAGATGGAAAAATCAGCAATTGTGAAAAATGCCATACTTGAAGAAGGGAAAGGCCCCAAACTGTACAGAATATGGCAAACAGTACTGACAAAAGTCAACGTCAAAAATTCCACCTGAGCCAAGCAGACAAGAACAAGCCCAGTAGACCACAGCCCACAAGCCTGGATTATACTGTATCTAGCTTGACAATGTTTAGGAATTCAAGTATTCATTTGTTTGCCTAATTATTTTCAAGCTCCAAAGATTTGTTGAGTTTTTAAACAGTGCAGATTTAATGTCGGTAACATCCCTACAACATGAACAACATCATTAAATTATAGACTAGTCATATTTATTACACATCAGCTACACTTACGTACCTATATTGAGGACATGTTTCATGAACCATCATTCGCATCGTCGGCTCTTATGCGACTAAAGCTTGATCCAGTGGTGTGGGTAGTTCTGGAGTTGCTGCTGCCATCTGTTGATTTTGTGATGAATTTAAATGTGGGGTTCTCTTCTGGCGGGATTTTAAAGTTCATTAGTTGGTTTTTATGTTTTTCTATGTATATTCTCTCCCATACCACTGAATCAAGCTTTAGTCGCATAAGAGCCGACGATGCGAACGATGGTTCGCGAAACATGTCCTCAATATAAGTACGTAAGTGCAGCCGATGTTTAATAAATACAACTCATCTATAATTTAATAATTATTTCGCTGTGGTATTCCAATACAGTTAAACTTCTATGAATAACATCGTTTTCTGTAGCTTTTGAGAAGAAGGGAAAGAAAAGAAAACACTTTTTCACACATCAAAACAAATGATTTTAAATTTTAAAACAGGTCAAAATAATACATTTAGATAAAGTGTATGATTCAACTCGATAGTAATTAACACCAAGTAAGGTGAAACCATCTAAAATTTAAAGACCAAATCCTGAAACTAGTGTCTCTCCATTTGAGAGGTTGATCTTCAAATAAGCACACGCAATCGCACACACGCACGCGCGCACCCCCACACACCCCCACCCACCCCCCACCCCCACACACCCACACACACACACACATCATCTGAGCTACTAAATATCTTTACATCACTGTATGTAAGTACATAAATGTACAGAAGTTATCACCTGTCATCTGACTCGGATCCTTCTTCATATGCTTCATCAGGTGAAGATGATGGATGTGCAGCTACTCCTGAACCAGCACTGTATGTGTGATCTTCACTGGGTGATGTAGTTATCACTGGTACCATATGTTCCCTTCTTTCTGTATCCTATCAAAATCATAATGTTTAAAGTTAAAAAGAAATGCAATTGGCAATTAAAAAGAAAAGTAAACAATGTATAATTTTAATGGAAATTAATGTGTAGCTAGCAGAAGTTGTGTAAAAAATATGGTAAGTTAACGGTTGGGCTGAACACAACCACATTTTTCATTTTTTTATTTGTAAGAAGCTTAGTACAAATAAATAGATACATAAATAAAATCAGATCATAATTCTACTGGTATTCCTTTGGGTAGTGCATAGTGCATAATATAAAGCAGGTAACTATTCAGCAGATGTAAATCAACAATAAAAGAGAGACTTAAAGATTGCTATCAAGAATGTTATCATTAAATATTAGTTCTTAAACACAATCTGGTAAACATTTTCAACCTCCTTTCAACTAAATATGCCATTCTCACAAATGACTATTTCCTTAGAAAACGAAAAGTTACTTTCAAAAGTTTTTTTCATTATACAAACCAACATTAATGAATAAATTGGAAATGGTTGACACCACAAAATAAGTTATTTTAAATAAATTGATCTTGAAACAGAGGTCAGCTTTTAAGTTAAATTACTTCTTTTATCTATTTCTAATGGTTTATCTGTTACACAAAATTCCTTCCAAATGAAGACATATTTAGGTTAAAAATACATTATGTTTATTAGTATAGTCATATTAAGTACATCAGCTAAAATATAATATGAATAGTGCACATTATAATTTCTATTAAGTATATGTAAAGAAAATAGCATACTCTTTAAAAATACACCTTGTCATTGGAAATGATCAGTTACTCAAGAGTAATCAACTTTTTCTTGTTTTCCCTGACTGAGCAGTTATTGCAAATTTTGGCATATTTTCTCAAAGAGGAGTGTTGCAATTCCCACATGCATATTTAGTTTTGCTGTTCTTTTATCTTTACTGCAGGGTTCATATCGTTTCCTTTTCAATGATTCTGGTGCATTTGGCAACTCATCTGCTGCAAGTTGTTCAGGCTTATATTTCCTTAGAAGCTCTTTCAGATCATTGGGTAGATTTGATACTGTTGCTCTTATTTCTAGCTGTTGCAAAAGTAAAGCTAAGGACAGCACTTTCAAATATTCCTGTCTTGTGGAATATTTGTTTTGATTTCCAAGAAAACCCTAGAATTAATACCTGCAATATTCAACATATTGTTGCCAAGCATTATTTTGCTGCTGCCAGCTCCCACATAGGTGAATGCTAAGAGAAAGAGAGAGAGAGAAGCGGGGAAAGAGACAGACACTATGCGAGTGCTGAGCACTTGCCGAGAGAGAAAGAAAGACAAATAGATGACTGGAAGTTTCATCTTTTCTGATGCCATCTCGACTGTTACCGAGTGTTCCACTAATTTCTAGAAACAGTGACTGGAGGTATAAAAGCACCACGGATGGATGAGTGAGTCAGTTGCGAGTTGAGTTGTGAATTGTGTGTGCAGCTATTTCAAGTGTATTGCAAGTGAATTCTTTCATTTGTTTATGTATGGTGAAGCAACGAGAGACTACGTTGGTGTATGCTACATCATTATTAGAGCCTGTAAGGGATGTACAAAATGTCTTTTCACTGAAATAAAGAGCATTTTAAATTTCTTCAAACGAGGCTTTTAATTCTATGAACCCACAGTCACATTTGGTGTCAGGAGTGGAACACAACGATGGAAGCTGCATTGGCCAAGATCTTGGAAAAGATGGAAGAAGTGGACACCAAGAAAGCGGCGAACGACAGCCTGCCTACGAAAACAGTACCGCAAATAAGAAACCGGCCATGACGATGACCGAAGTGAAAGCCAAATTAACCGAAATGAAGGCTGCGAACGAAGCCCAGGCCGCTAAATTTGAAGAACAGGTGGCCGGCGTGAAACAGTTGCCGGATCTGGGCAATCGAACGGGTCAAGTGGACGAGCAAGACCTGGCGAACTGAGTTAACGACCTAGAGAGAAAGGCCAACAGCAACACCAAGTCCCTGAATGCCATGGTAGAGGACATCGTTGGCAGAAGATTGAAGAAACTGAAGGCCGACGCGACACAACATCTGCGCGCGTCAAACCACCTAAGTACGATGGCACGTCAACTTTTGAAGTCTTCCGCCGCCAATTCAACACAGTGGGCAAGCACAACAAGTGGTCACCAAAAGAAGAGGCCGCACAGCTAATAGCCAGCATACAGGGACGAGCCGCAGAGGTTCTGAATGCGGTCCACACAGCGGCGGCTCCCAAGGACATCTTGGAGGCCCTGGAAAATCGCTTCGGAAACCACTTAGCAGCAGCCTACCGCAGTCAAATGAAGTCAAGGACGCAGCAGCCGGTTAGACGCTGCAGGAGTTCGCCCTGGCAATTGAACAGATGGCCAGTAAAGCCTTGGTCGACCTCCCACCCGAGTTCGTATCCCGGGAAGCACCTACACCTTTGTCGACGGGGTACAAGACGCCGAGATACGTCAGTGCCTAATGCTCGGCGACTACAAGACTATCCAGGAGGCGCTAACGGCCACTTTAAGGATGGAGGTGGCCAAGGTGACGGCAATCCCTATTTCCAGTACAAGGAGAACCGTTACAATGGAGACCGAAGACCTAGTGGCGTGTGTTAGGGGTGTGGCCAACAGGGACACCTGGAGAAAGACTGCGGACACCAGGAAGAGTAGCCCGAATAACAGGTAAGGGACGGCGTGGCGAGGGCACGTTGGCGCCGTCACCACCATCCCCATGAGTGACACTGCGCGCCGTCAGCCGGCCTCATCGCGGAAGTTTGTGTGAAGGGGAGGCCGTGCCGCGTGTTTGTGGACACCGGGGTAGCTGTGACCATTATCAGACCTGACGTGGCCAGGGGTTTGCCGTCGAAAAAACCGAGCCGACCATACCAGCTAGTTAGGGCACCGGGCGACACCTTGCCTGTGGAGGAGGCCCCGCTGAAGTTGACCGTGGAACAGAGTGTCGTGCGTCTGTGGGTGTTCGTCGTCCCGGAGGTGGCTGAGGTGATACTGGGATTGGATGCCCTCAGGAGCCATGAGGCGACGGTCGACGTCGGCTGGAAGATCCTGCAGCTCAATGGAGAAGAGATGATACTCCGGCACCCCAAAGAATGCCTTGGAATCTGCAGGGTCGTCCTAAGGAAAGACGTGGTTGTCTCCGCGAGAAGCGAGTTGGTTGTGACGATGCGACTGGAAGGCCAGCGGACCGAGAACAGTTTGTCGGACCGGAAGACGCCTGTACATGGGCTCTGTGTAGCCAGGACATTATTGCCGTGCCGAGTGGAGGTGCCGGTGAGGCTGCTCAATCCAACGGACACCAAAAACGACATCCAGGCAGGAACGGAGGTGGGGATGTGCGAGCCTGTGGTCAGCGTAATGCCAGTCAACAAGGCCCATGAGCCGGTGCCGACGCAAACCCTGCGGCCGCGGCTGGAATGCTTACGGATAAGGCAGTCGATCACCTGACCGCAGAACAGCTAAAGAAGGTTCGACTACTAGGACGTTACCAGCACGTCTTCAGCCAAGGTAACACGACATACGAGTAGGGTCTACACAGGCAGCCGTCGCTGACCTCCCTCTTGTACCAGGGAGTTACGGAGCTGTCCCCGAAGGGCGCCCGGCGCATCCGTGGGGCTTTCCATAGGGCAAGACCTAGAGACTAACAAGCCCCGCCATCTGGTCCTGTGGACTCAAGACGGGATGGAAGTGGATACGCCACTTACGCGCGCCAACTCCAAAATGGGAAGGCTACCGATATGATCTCGGTGGGGCCACCTGGTGATCTAGCACACCTTCTACTAGCAATGCTGGCTAGTACGCGGGAATATTAATGGCTTCCCTCAACCCCGTCCGGAGACGTACCCGATCTCCCACAGGCATCGGCAACCACTGCTCTCTCGAGTCCAACCCAATCCGAACAACTTCCAATCAGGGAGGGGCTGGAATGTTCGGCCCGAGGTTCCTCTAGTAACGTCAGAGGTACCACGAGTACTAGGGGTCTGCAGCGCCCGCACCACGGCAACTGAAGGGGACGGATCCTCTGGGGATCCAAGGTAACAGCGACTATGGCCGCACGGACCGAGTGCTCCACCGCATCGACACTGGAGATGCCCGGCCTATTCGGCAACCACTCAGACGCGTTTCACTGGCAAAACAAACGGTGGTACGAAACATGCTGGAGGATATGAGATCCAGGGGAGTGATTGAAGAGTCTGACAGCCCTTGGTGTTCCCTTGTAGTCTTGGTGACGAAGAAGAACGGCGAGCTACGCTTCTGCGTGGACTACAGGAAGCAGAACGCTGTTATCAGGAACGAATGCTCCCCTTACCCTGGATTGAGGATACTCTGGACACACTTGCTGGTGCGCAGTGGTCCTCGACCATGGACCTGAAGTCGGGTTACTGGCAGGTGGCTCTAGACCCGAAAGACAAGGAGAAGATAGCAATCTCGACAGGCCAAGGGCTTTGGCAGTTCACAGTTATTCCCTTTGGTCTCTGCAACGCACCAGCTACCTTCCAACGCCTCATGGAGTCACTGATAAGAAGAATGACTTATGACACCTGCCTGCTATACCTGGACGACATCATCATCGTCGGCAAGACCTTTGAAGACCATCTTGACAATCTGAGCAAAGTACTATAGAGACTGCAGGCGACCAACCTGATGCTGAACGCGAAGAACTGCCAGTTCTTCCGCAAGGAAGTCAACTACTTCGGCCACAAAGTTTCACCAACTGGAGTAGCCACAGACCCGGAGAAGATACAGGCAGTGAGACACAGTCCTCGCCCAAAGGATAAGCAAGAATTGCGCAGTTTCCTGGGGTTGTGCAGTTATTACCGCTGTTTCATAAAGGGCTTTTCTAACATCACCAAACCCCTCACCCACCTAAGAAAAAAAATAAAGAAAAAAAAGCACCAGCTTTATGTGTGGACGGAGGACGCCGAAGACGCTTTCCAGCAGCTGAAGAAGATACTTTGCAGTGCTCCTATTTTGGGATTCCCACAACCAGGCGACGCGTTTATTTTGGACACCGACGCCAGCAACCACTGCATTGCAGGCGTCCTATCCCAAGTCCAGGACGACCACGAGCAGGTGATAGTCTACTACAGCAAGACGCTATCCAATGCAGAGAAGACTACTGCGTCATCCGGCGACAGCTACTGGCGGTAGTGAAGACCTTGGAGCACTTCCACAAGTACCTGTACGGTCAGCCATTCCATCTGAGGACTGACAACTCCGCCCTAACCTGGCCTCTTAGTTTTAAAAACTTGGAAGGCCAGAGAGCCCGTTTGGTCCAGAGGCTGTAGGAGTACGACCTCATCTCCGAACATCGCAGAGGGAAGAGCCACGCCAACACAGATGCCATGTCTCGAAGACCCTGCCTGGAAGAGTGCAGCCAAAGCACAAGAGTGGAAGAGAAGGAGCGTGCCGCTGATGTCCGAGTGGTCTCGGCATTGCCTGCAGTCGGTTGGGATAGCGTAGGCCTGAGGGAGCAGCTGGTGGACGCCGACTTTGGGCCACTCTTGAGGGAAGTGGAGGCAGGGACAAGACCGATCTGGGAGGACATTACACCTAGAAGCACTGCCTAGAAGTCGTACTGGGCCTAATAGGATTCACTGAAGACCAAAGAGGGCGTGCTGTTCCGTGTATGGGAATCACCCGATGGGAAGACGCAGAAGGTGCAGTTGGTACTTCCCCGGAGTAAGGTCCCTGAAGTTTTGGAGGAAGTGCACGCCCATACTTCAGGAGACTTGGGAGCAAACCAAACGATCGACAAACTCCGACAGTGCTACTACTGGCTCAGGCTCCGAGCAGACGCTGAGAGGGGGTGCCGTCAATGTCATGCGTGCGCGGCGAGTCGCAGCCCCCAAACTAGGAGACGGGGTCGCATGCAGCAGTACAATGTTGGAGCGCCTTTCGAAAGCATCGCTGTCGACATAGCTGGACCATTCCCAGTGTCCGACCATGGCAACAAGTACCTGATGGTGGCCGTGGACTACTTCACCAAGTGGCCGGAGATGTATGCCATCCCAAACCAGGAGGCGAAGACGATCGCAGACTGTCTCGTGGAGCAACTTTCTGCCATTTTGGGGTGCCGTTAGGAGCTCCACAGTGACCAAGGCACCAATTTTGTGTCTAACCTGATGAAGGAGGCACTGGAAAGACTTGGGATGAACAAGACCCGCACGACACCTCTACATCCGCAGTTGGGCGGCATGGTCGGGAGATACATCAAGGCCTTCGAAGAACACCTGAGAATGGTCATGGCCATCAGCGAGACTGGGACTACAAGGTGCCATTGTTGTTGCTGGCCTACTGCTCGTCAACACACGACACCACTGAGATGACGCCAGCCAGCTTAATGTTCGGCCGAGAGTTACGCCTCCCTTGTGACCTGGCTTTTGGGAGCCCCCTGGAAGCAAAACAACGAGCAACCGAGTATGTGGAGAACCTCATGGACCATCTCCACGACATGCATGAGATGGCTCGTCAGAACATCCAGATGGTGAGCAACCGCATGAAGACCCGGCACGACAGGCAAGCCAATAGCCAAGGATTCCAGCAAGGTGACTTGGTCCGGTTGTACCGCCCTACCTGGATCAAGGACAAAACTTCAACCATGGCAAGGACCATACAGGGTGATAAAGAAAATTAATGGCCTGGTGTACCGCATCCAGAAGGTGCCTCGAGGAAAGATGTTGGTGGTACACCTGGATCGTCTGGCCCGCTACGATGGTGCTGTTCCGGACGACCAGCCTTGAGGAGGGAGCAGTGTCACCAGGCATTGTTTTGCTGCTGCCAGCCCGCACGTAGGCAAATGCCGAGAGAGAGAGAGAGAGAGAGAGAGAGAGAGAGAGAGAGAGAGAGAGAGAGAGAGAGAAGCAGGGAAGGAAAGACAGAGAGCTATGCGAGCACTGAATGCTTGCCAAAAGAGAGAAAGAAAGAGATAGATGCCTGTAATTTTCATCTTATCTGATGCCGTCCCAATTGTTACCGAGTGTTCCACTAATTTCTAGAAACATTGACTGGGGGTATAAAAGCACCATGGACGGATGAGTGAGTTAGTTGCGAGTTGAGCTGTTAATTGTGTGCATGCAGCTATTTGAAGTGTATCGCAAGTGAATTCTTTGGTTTGTTTACGTGTGGTGAAGCAACAAGAGACTACGTTGGTGTATGTTATGTCATTTTTAGAACCAAGGGCTGTACAAAGTGTCTTCACTGAAACAAAGAGCAGTTTAAATTTCTTCAAACAAGTCTTTTAATTCTACGAGCCCACAAAGTCACAATATGGTTAAAGATTACCATTGGCCGCCTTGTTGTTCTGGCTACATTGTACATAGCACACATTTATCTACATCAATTCCAGATTTAGTATCATAACGCTCACATTCTGAAGATGACAGACTAAAAAACGTGATGTGTTACTGGTACCAATTCATCTTAAGTAAATTACATCTTAACATATCCTTCTAGCCTCTTCAGTATATAAATGAATAAAAAGAATTTGTAACAGAGCTTGGTAGACATAAAAGTGCTAAAGTAACTGGATATTCACTCTCAATCAGGTAGGCTGATCAAAACATGATATGAACCTTGGATTTGAGCCAAGAGGAGTGTCACTTCAGTATTACTAATGCTACTACAAAATCTTCAATTTCTAAAACAGCAGTATTGTTAAAAGGCTTATACACTCCATGTAACTGTAGAAAGCAATTAGATTTATTAGAAAACTGAATAATACTCTGTACATGCTGAAAACCAACCTGTGAAATTTTGGAAGCCCTTATTTTCTTACGTGGATTCCTCAGGTCCAACAATGATGCCTCCTGAACTTCATTTTTGATCTGTTTGTACCAATCTGCTGGAAAAAAAAGTTTAACTTAAAATCTGTAAATTAGCAGCAAATGTAACCATGAACCCCTGTGCAGTAGCCATTTGTATATCTCTCTTTTATGTTCTAAGGTCCTTGGCAGGTAACTAATGTTGTAACTCATTAAACTGTAGGTTTCATTCATTCATTTTACACTATCAACACAGATTCTAAGGGGAATAGGGAGTTGATTTAAAAAAACAAAATTAATTACTATCCATGGTTATGAAGTAAATCTAAAGGTTCTGGGTTTACCAGCAAGTACTAAGGATGCACAGCATTCAACATGGTAATGGTGCCAATTATGTCTGACTCAAATTTTCTTTAAGCAAATTACAGTTCTAGGTCATCTATAAGATGCAATTGTTGGCCTTTTCCAGAATCAGCAGTTAATGCATATGAAATAAGTATCATAAATATGCAGAAGTATCCAGAACTGTCTGAACTGTGCATTGAGCACTGTTCATTGTATTATCTGTTTGAATTCATTACCACTTTCTCACTAAGCAAAAGACAATAATTTTGTATTGATTTGACCTACTTAATCAGCCTGTACACATTGTGTTTAATAAATAGTTAATATGCAGGATTTGAATTTTATTACATAATTACACTACGCCAAAATTTTAGTTAGTATAAAAACTTATAGTTCACTTTCTAAGACCACTATAAATATTTAAAATCTTATTAAATTTAAAGCAATATATATATATATATATATATATATATATATATATATATATATATGTGCAGGAACACTGTTCTATACTATAGATGAATATTTGAAATCTAATCAATATCCTTATATATAATTTGCTTATTTATTTGTTTGTTTACTATTTACATTCCTGATCTTCTGTACTTATATGCATGCCAATGTTACAGGGTTGGCAAGAGTGTGCACCCACAATTTATTGCAAAAGACATGCAGGAATCCAGTTCTTTCATATCATTTTGTGGCTAAAAGAATCATTGAAAGAACTATTTGTAGCTAGTTTTTAACATCTCGTCACTTACATTTTTATATTATTGAGGGACTAGTTTATGAAGCTGTTACATCCATTTTCAACCTCGGTCCAACTAACAACGGTTGAAAATGCACACAACAGCTTCTGAAACTAGTCCTCCCATAATATAAAATGTAAGTGACGAGATATTATAAACTAACTATAAATAGCTTTATCAAATAATTGTTATGTCACTGTTACTAAATTCCTCCATTCATGCATAAACGAATCATTTTAGCAACATATGGTAAAGAACAAATAACTACTCTTTTGTAGCTCTACCTTGTTATCCTAATTGCAAAAGTAAATGATTAAGATATGATGGCATATTCATAATCAAAACTTTGATCAATTTCATTTTATATTCATGCAACATGCATTTTAGAGGAAAATGGTACAGTAACTTGTGTTTCAGCTTTATGTTCAGGAAGTTGCCACTGAAGTCGGCACACTCATACCCCAAACACAGTAAAACTCCGAAATTACGCTCTTCAAGAGACTGTGTCCTAAACGCATGATAATCAGCCATTTATTACACACAGGTATGAAAAATTTGACAGGAAATGTAGCACAATCAATTTTATTTCTTGAGGACTTGGGTGGAGTACACTTGAAAATGAACTGCAATAGATAATAATTATGGAAATATTCAATTGTTAACTGCTCATTACTATCAGTGCAGTTCAAGCAATTAGTAACATCACTTACATAGCTAGGAGCAACAGTAATGTATTTTTTTATTGCTCGCAGAACTTCATTTCCTATGGAGACAATTTCCTCTTCCAATTCACTTTCACTTTCATTATGTGCTGTAGCAGCACCTGCAGCATGATCTACAATAATGTTCTCAACACTACAGATTTATGAGGCCATCATCATCTGACACATACTCCGAGTTTGCATCCAGCTTCTCCCATACAACAACTCAGTCATCCACTGTCACGAGGGCATTTGTTACAAGTGCATTCCATCATTTTCCTAATAAAAAGTAAACAGAAAGAAAAATTAACAAATATCAAAGACAATGTTTTTACTCTACACAGATGTCCATTAAACAGAATTATGTAACAAAATTAAGAATCTCACCTTAAAGAATCCTGCTCACTGAAATAGTTGGCGACAAAGCATCAATTCCAACCCATGTTGCGCTGATAAAATTTGTAACATCCAGCAAAGTGATTCAATTGTCATCTCTATTTTCAATGCACTGCAAATATTGTAGCACAACACGATTTCAAAAACCTGTTTTCCTTCAAATTCACATTTTTCGGTCGGGTGAGCAGGACAGTTATCTATGAAAAGTAGCATTTTTTTTATTGGATTTCAACATTTTTTGTCAAAATCTTTCAGCTAAATGGTAAACATGTATGGGCAGGGTAATATTTTAATGTTTTTAAAACATTGGAGCCTCAGTGATTTTCCCACCATTAAAGATGACAGCTTTTCCGAGCCATCAGAATTTGTATTTAATAATAATAATAAATAATAATAATAATAATAATAATAATAATAATAATAATAATAATAATAATAATAATAATAATAATAATAATAATAATAATAATAATAATAATAATAATAATAATAATAATAATAATGATGACAATATTTATTCACTTTATTTACAGTGACTCTGCCCGTTATCTTGCCACTGTTACACTTCTCTCCTTTCAATATGACCACTGTGCATCAATTTAAAGAATAAGTCAAATTAATCTACATAATCTACATTAAACACATTATGTGACATGTAATTATTGATGAGCCTGGGAAGCACTTTTCTTTGACAGTCATTCACATCCCTAACACTAATCAATTCTGATTCACTATTAATTTGCCAGTAAACTGTAACATTGTGCCACATCTATCAAGCCAACTATTGAAAGCAGAAATCTATGTCCAGTTTGGCTGCAATTTCTTCTGCCTTCCCTTGCTTGAGTGGACTACTTAATGGTATTGAAACATCACACTACTGAAGCCGCTGTTTGTGTTTTGTCCCAAAACAAATACTGTTTATAGATTTTGTAGTGTTGTTAAGAATTTTAAAAAAGAGGGAGAGATGTTAAAAATGTTAAAATGTTTATATTGTGTGTGAAAATGAAATTATAAAAGGAAGATGAGAAATATATATGTTGTAAGTTGTTTTGATTTATAATTTGTGCTGTTTAATTGAAGAATTATCTGCAAAGAAGCACCAGTATGGTTATTTCAGTAATTTGGAAATAATATAATTCATAGAATCGAGACCACAACCCAAAGATAAGATTTCTTGTTCACCAACTAAATAGAAGCTGGGAGAGGAAAGTTAAATTGTTTATTAAATCATTATGAAAAGTAAAAAGTAATAAGAACATAACTCAATGCTGAGCAAATTATTAAACAAAATTAAAACAAAATTATTTAATATAATTTTGAGTCGAACTAATACTCAATGCTCCACTTATTGCTAGTATTTACCTAGAACGCGTTTCGTTAGGATCTTCCTAACATCATCAGCTGTTGTCAACTAATGGATGTTGGTTTGGTGAACACATTGGAGGCGATAGGTGCGCCTCTGTCGGTATCTTGATGAACTTGAAGTTTGGGTTTACTTCAAAGGTAGTGCTGAAATTAAACAATTTTCTTTCATATTTCTTTATGAAGATTTTTTCCCATGTGGTTAATGAAGCTGGACCTTGGACACTTTTTAATAAGTGGATTTCTCGTTCTATATCATGATTCTCCTTCCAAAAATGGTACGCTACAGCTGATTTATCTATTTCTTTGTTCCTGATGTTCTTAAAATGCTCTTTAAGCCTAATGTTCAAGTTCCTTTTAGTTTTTCCAATGTAAAAGTTGTCACAGCCTTCGCAGTTTATCCAGTACACATCTGATTTTTTGTCTGTGGGTATCTCCTTTGTATTACGTGATATCAAAAGGTGTTGTACACTAAATTTGTTCTGTGGGGCCAAAGTAATATTGTGCTTTTTGAAGACTTTTTGGAAAAGGTGTGTAGCTCTGGGCGATATGTGCATTTTCTGTATGAAGTTTCATTGCTGATTGGGGAAAGAGTGGTTACTTAAAAATCCTTTCATGGAAGTGTTGAAAACAGTGTTGTTGTATAAATTAAATTTATTGGGAGTCGATCGACTCCCAATAAATTTAATTAGTGGTTACTTGTTGGCATCTTTGTCTTTTGAATTTATCAATTTTCTTTTTGACCAATTCAGCACTGAATCCATTGTTTTCTGCAATGTGAATGATATTATTGTACTCTTTGATATATTCCATCTTGTTTAAAGGTACATTAACAAGCCTGTAAGTTAAACTGTTGATAACAGCATGCTTGTGTTGTCTTGTGTTATCCATCTGATTTTATGAAATTTACTGTTTGTGTTTCCTTCCTATGTATGCCAAATTCAAGTTTTTTATGTTTTCTGGTAAGTTTCAAATCTAAGAACAGGATTTCATTGTTCGTCTCTTTTTCTATGGAAAATTTTATTGCAGAATTTTGTAAAATTAAGTAGTTTTAATGCATCATCCACTTGTTTCTCATTTATTATTGCCCAAATGTCATCCACATATCTATACCAATGTTTGAAAATTAGTGGAAATGCCTTTGTGATATGGGTTTCCTAAAAGTTCATAAAGAGGTCTGCCAAAAATGGGGACAATGGGTTGCCCATAGATAGTCCTGATTTTTGTTTGAAATTTTTTTTATTGAATGTAAAAAAGGACTGTTCAACGCAAACATTTGTTAAGTGAAGGTATTCCTCTATGATGTTTGAAGCCATATTTGCATGTACTCCATGAGTTTGTCTCTTGGCACACTTGGAAACAAAGCATCCATTAGTCAGCAACAGCTGATGATGTTAGGAAGATACTAATGATAGGCATTCTAGGTAAATACTAGCAATAAATGGAGCATTGAGTATTAGTTTGACTCAAAATTATATTAATTTTCTGCTTCATTTTATCATAGTCCTTACACATTGGAACAAAATTAATTATTACAAATTCTCAAAATGTATATCATAGGACAAATTATAACACCTACCCATTATTTCATTACACCACTGACTCTCTTGAATCTACTCAGAAAATGAAGTGTACACTGCTGGATTATCTTAGTTGAAAAGAACTTTCTTCTTAATACATGCAGGCAGACCTTCATGGCATCCTTCAAGATGTAAGTTCCATTCATGGTTTAGCCCTACTCCAGGTAGTTCAGCACCAGATTTCAGCATAACCAAAAAACAGTGACATCTTACTCGCTTAAGAAACACATCTGACTTTCTTGGCGCACTTTTACCCTCTTGAAACCACTGTTTGCATTGGTGCTTTATCTGGTGAATTCAAGTTCGTAAACAGTATAAGATAGTGTAAAAGGTCAAATATCTAAGTGGTCATGTGAGGTATTCACTTAAATACACTTCTGATGAGCAGTTAACAGGCATGGTACTAATCAAGTTACAAGCTTTTTAATGTGCTAATGCTCATGCAAAATGATTCAGTCACAATCTAATCATATCTTGTCTATCTTGGCATACTTTGATTTTTTTATATAACATGGCATTATGGATTCCTTCAGTTATAACAGCATATACAAAAATGAAAGAATGGTCATATATAAACTCATTTCTTCACTATGAAAAATAATGGCGAAGAATCTTCCAAAATGGAATCTAATTACGATTCTGCTTTGTCTGATGTTTGCTTCTTTTAATGTAATTTATGGATCACTGTAAGAAATCTCAACTTGTTTATTTTATAACTTTATTAACAACCTAACAAATGAACTTACACATATGAAATTGCATGTTGCACCAGCTAAAGAATTATACAGGAATCTATTTGCTATTTGATACTGTCTCTACATCTCAACCTGAGAACTTTTCAAACCATCCTTTCTGACAATAAAAGGACCATCAAAAAGGACTCCCTTAAAATGGGAGAGAACTTATGCAATAAGTAGGAGTTGTGATCTTTCGCAAATGCAATATAGTGCGATAAAGTGCAAAATTGACTCAAAAAGCGGTATAAATGTGAAATCTAAGATTTTCCCAAGTAATTATTTCTTCTCAATGCTTTTTCTTCTGGAAACTTTAACAGAAGTGTCTGTAGAACCTTTACATGTTTAGAAAGTTATAAAGTAAGTGATCATTCTTCCTTCCCACTAAATTAGCTTATTGTTCCACCACTGCCCATATGAAGTATGTTTGGTACTGAAGAAGTTCAGTTGTTTTACAAAAGAGACCCCTCTTACTACGCCTAATGACTGTCATAAATCTATCTTAATAGCCCAGTTAACAGGAAACTTCAATCCTTGTCTCTGAAAACCAATAGCAATTCTAATTTTAAGGAAGTGATATACACATGATATTTCCAGTTGGAGTTCTCAGTTGCCAAAGTTCTGATTTTCATTGTTCTGTTCGGTTTTACACGCAACTTTAATTCATTCTATGCGTAGGTGACGTCAGTAAGTGCGAGACTAATTTTGTACATTTACTTTTTATTGTGCTAGTTTTACATCAGTATGCATTTAACTTTTTTTTTTGTGTTATGCAATATGCTTTAGTCTGTATTAACTTGTTCTATATTTCTGTGTATTGCTTTAACCTATATTAATGTAAAATAAATTGACACTTTATGCACTTTTAACTCACTGTCATTAATAACCTCCATAAATGTGTTTTAGATCTCATACACATAATGTTAATATACATCATTTAAAACAATTAAATAAATTTAAACTTTTTTAAAATGCCATAAAATGCTAAATGTAAAAATCAAAATGCTATATTTCTGATTTCAAAATGCTAAATATCACTACCCCTAGCAATAAGTTATCAAAAGAACACAAAATTCGTAAATGCCAAAAATACTTTTAAATCAGTTTAAAATATTTTCAATAAAAAAAGGCTTATACAGAATATATTGTGACTTTGTGGGTTCGTAGAATTAAAAATCCAATTTGCAGAAATTCTAAATGTTCTTTATTTCCGTAGAAATACACTGATCAGTAGCAGTTCAATTCTCACGTAACAACATTACATCACATACACACAACGTTCTGATCAACTCTCGTTACTAAACTCTTGTTACACAACTGACTCATCACTAACCACGGCTTCATTTTATACACCCATTCATGAATTCCAGACTTCTGTACAATCACAAGATTTTACTGGAATAAACAAGCTTCTAATGACGTAATGCATATATTCTATCACCTTCCGGAAACGTGAAACCCTGTCTGGGCCGGCAAGTCTTTTATCTCAGCTATCTTTGTTGCCGGCTGTCTGTTTACACTAGCCGCGCTATCGTTAACTGCTTACGCAAGTTCTTTATTACCATGAAACAATATCCGCCGTCTGTTTTCTAATTGTGCCGAAACTTTATTGCCTATTGCCGCGACAATATTATTTATAGCTGTAGATATATCATCACGCTCATCATCATCGTCGTCGTCATATCTCCTCAAATAATGCTGTTCTTAGATATTGTGTCTTTTAATTTGTTAAGAAGAGCATTGCAGGTTCTGTACATTTGCCAAATGCTATTGGTTCTGCCAAACATGCAGAACCACTTAGTAGAGACCACAGGAAGAGAACCCAGACCTGTAATGTGCACTAAGAATTCGGAAAACTTATCAGCTACGTGCCAAATGTACATACTTTGCAATGTGCCAGCATTAGACTGCAGAGACAGTCAGCAGAAGATTTTGAAGTAACCTATTATTGTTAAACTGAAAAGAATACGCACCTTTCCTTGGACTCAGCATGCGTGGACCATGCTTTAACGCAAGCATAGCTGTAGCTGCATCCACATCATCCAATGAATCTCCATCATCTGTGGTGGTGTCACTCTCTCCTGCACCATCTTTGGGCTTGATCTCTTCTAATCCATCCAATCCTGAGGCTGCCAAACGGCGGCTTAGGTATGGGAACAGTTCAGGGTTAGGAAGACGACCATTGGGTTTTATTACCACAAACTCACTTCGACAAATAGTGCTTGTGCTAAAACATAAAATTGAAACATTTCGAGTAAATTATAGTTCTGCAGAAAAATGCATTTAATCTTTGCCTTATTCTCTACAATTACTATAAAAAGAGCCAAGATGTTTAGTTTTCAAACAAGCATTTACAACCATTTAAGTGAATTATCATCAAAGGGATATCTGTGAAAATGAATATATACTTGTTAGTTTTCAAATTTTTTTTAAATATACCAAGACGACTGATGCTGTAACGTAAGTTACATATTTCTAGAACTCTTAAGGAATTGCTGAATAGTAAATCCATATGTTTTGTGCATCAATATCATTCAGACATGCTGCTATGGATGATTGGAAAATTAAATCCATCATGGTGGAAACTGATGTAGCTTCTTCCATATTTAAAAAAAAAAAAATTTCCATGTCTTTATTTTCTGTTTTATGACCAATATCTCAAGACCATTTAAAGTTCATCTATATTAAACTACTGATTACTTAATTTACGGAAATAATTTTGTATGTTATATTTTAACTTTGCTAGTACAAAGTATGATGGAATAAAAAGCTAACCTTACACTGATAGATTAGTTAATCAGTTAAAGCAGTATGGTCAGCACAAGAGCACTTAAAGAGTGAATTATTAGTGCTTGTTTTACCAATATTCCTGTCCTATATGCATACAATTTCTTCTATGAAAGGGTAGAGCCAGACTGAAAAATTCAATGTCATAGGATTTGAACCACGGATCTTCTGGTCTCCGTCCAACCGCTCTAACCATTGAGCTACTATGGCCAACGTGCCGATATGACATTAAATTCTCCAACTGACTCTATAGAGACTGCGGGCTACAGCTAAGCCGTGCGTGGACAACAGCCATTAGGAACACCTACAATTACAGCAATCCTAGTCACCCCGAACAAAGAACGAGCCTCCGGGAAAACACCTTCACAAGCAGTGAACACAGCAACTCTAGTCACACCAGACAAAAGACCACAAAACACAATAGCGGACAGAAAACATAGCTCAAACCAGCCAGCCCAATCACAGATCACCACCCGCTCATTGGCCAGGGCAGCACAAGCCCTACCCACCATTTGATTGTTTATATTGAGAAGAATTTAGTCATTTCATCAGATCCTGAAGAAGGCCATGGAGTTTGCAATGGCCAAAAGTTCGACGTTTATTAATTTTACACGGCTGATCACCCGCGAAGCCTTGATTAGTAATGCTCGCCATGAAAACTTCAAGTCTTACAATAATAATATTACTATTATTAATTACAAAACTATTTAATCCAGAACAATGAAATTTACACCAATTTATTACGGTAGATGCAATTTAATGTAACCAGTTCATTAAAATTGATTGACTTGGTAAGAAAGTACGTTTGGTACCATAGGGTCTCCTTACTCTAGGAAAAATGGCAGGGAGGAAGGAAGGGAGGGAGGAAAGATGGTGACATATCTATATTAGATGCTAAAATTATTTTTGGCTTGAATTATTGGCCAATGTAATAAAATTACATAGACTAAAGTATTAGTTAAAATTTGTTGATATTACAGTACAAAATTTATCTTTCAATTAGGTAAACTGCGGTATATGTATCTAATGGTTTATCTGTCAATCATAGTAGCCAGTCTAGGTGGTTCAGTTAATTAGGAGCTAGTCAACTGACCCCAAGGTCACAGATACATAACAAGCCACTGCCTTTTAAAGTGCTTGAAAAGAAACAGTCAATGTCAATCAATAAGTTTACTGGCATATAAAAGAAATCCTGCAGGATGAAATTTCAGTGGTGGCACTGATATGATTCTGCCACTTGACAGCATTGTTGAACAAAATGTTTTTTTTGTTTTTTTTTCAGTTAATTAACGGAAATTAATCATTCCTTCACACTAGCCGTGTATAGGCTATGGTTTTGAATAGAGTCAAACTGAAAAATTCAATGCCATGGCCGGGATTTGAACCATGGATCTCCTGGTTTCCCTCCGGTCGCTCTTACCCAGTGAGCTACATTGAACCTTGGCCAACCTGCCATCATGGCATTACATTTTCCAATTTTTAGCAGTTATTTTAGATATTTCATGTTTTGTTAGGAATAGTCAAAGAGATTATTTGTAATAAAATAAAGAAATAATGTAAAGTAGGTAATGATGTATCCATGACAACGTAACATGATAAGAAGTTGTTAAATGTTTTAAAAGATTTTGTTCTTCTGCTTATGAAAGTCTTAGGGGTAAGACGTGCATTTGTCTCTCCGAGTGTGTGCAGAAACAATTGTGTGTGCATCACAGATGCAAGTAGCGTGTGCACAAGAAAAGAATTAGTTCATCATGGCATCTACCACTGGTTGTAAAAAAAAGACTACAGTAATAATATTTGGAATTGTATCAAAGAATTTAAAAATGTTTATGAGGAATTAAATTCCCATCTTTGAACAAGAAAAGTACTGTTCATTCTTCAATAATAGTAATACTATCTTTATCAGCCCTGTTACCGCGACCATGGAAAAGAAAAAGAACTCATCGCTCAAGTATTACAGATGTACTTAATTATCCAGAGTTGCAGGAGAAACTTCTACATTTCTTCAAGATCGTCACCAAAGGTGAGAAATTAATCTGTATCTACCTTCATACCAAATAATCCTGCTTCAAGATGGTGCCACAACGTGATGCATCATCATAGCATCGTCAAGCATCCATCATGATCCCAGTAAAATATTGTTTCAAGATGGCTTCCCAACATGGGGCTTCAAGATAATCCACTCATAGATCATCTCATCATAATCCTTCTAAAAAAATATTGCTTCAAGATGGCAACCATTGCAGGACTCAAATAGGGGCGAGGAATGACGTCAAAGGAGAAAATTATTACCAGTTGGATATACATCTATGAGTGAGAATAAGAAGAGAACAGAGAAGAAAAAATACAAAGCAAAAGCAATTAAAAGACAATTACATTTTTTTTAGTAGTAATAAATTTATGTTATTAAGGAATCAGAAGATAGAAAGATGGAGAGAAGAAAAGAAGTACATAAGAGTAAAGAAGTAGAAAAAGAAGTTAGAATGGAAGTAGTTAAGGGTAACGATAATGAAGGTATATTGGAAATGTTAGTGCAAATGAACGCTAGTGTGCTGTAAAATCAAAATTAGCACTGTGTGTAAATGATTTAGGACAGGAGATGAGTAGCAATTTAAGTAATTTGGAAGCTAGTTTGAGGCAAGAGATTAGTAGTAGTGCAAATAGTGTGAGAGAACAGTTAAGACAAAATACTCAAAATATAAATAGTTTGAAAGAAGGTTTAGCACTAAATGTCCAGAATATATGTAATTTGAAAGTTAATTTGTCACAGAAAATAGTGTATCTCAGAAATTAAACGAGAATTTTGCAAATAATATGTTACAAGAAACAGAATCAAGTGATAAAGTATGTAAGGGAGATAAAGAAACATTAGTACCAAGTGTAGAATAAAGATGAATGTGATAATATGTTAGAAGTAGGATCACAATTACATGAAGTAACAATGAATAGTATGAAAGAAAGTGTAATGAGATTAAGCAATGATAAAATAGTATCACAAACAGATGAGGAATCAGAGAATGACAAAGATTATGTAGATGAAACACAAAATGTAATAATATATAAGATTAAAACCGATGTTTACTTACCAAACAATGAGTGTAAAAATTGCCAATGCTTGCGAAAGGATGAATCTTGCAGATATAAACAATCCAACTCTTGATGTTAATTGTAACATATATGTACGAAATATGTTTACAATAGGACACATGACTGATCCAGAATGCACTGACAACACGTATCAAACATTATATGAAACAAACTTGATAAAGTGCAAACGAAGATACACGTATTTACTAAACCTAACCTCAAAACAGTATCGGAACATACACACAAAACATGGAAATATTGACGAACTGAACTCAAGATGTAAAATCCTTGACAATCACAAAACGATGGTTATGTTTGCAAAATTTACAGGGGCAAGGCACATGACAAAAAGGTTAGAAATCAGAGATTCATATGCTTTGCAAATGAACGTAATATAAATGGCCATTCCTTTCTTGGAAGTGTTGAAAACAGTGTTGTTATGATAAAAGTAAGTATTGTTTATCGACTCCCTTAAAATTTAATAAATGGCCATGTTTGCCAACTTAATGAAAGTCATGACGCTAACCATTACAAACATGCCAAAACGAATCATGATGATATAACAGATGAAGTTGACACTGGACAATGTGAAAAATTAATCAGATAGGCGAATCATCCCATATAACACAAACATGAAAATTCTTTTGCAAATAATTGTATGTATATATATATATTAAGATTGTAAAAATGTTGTTTATTATCTGAATGTTCATTATTAATTTAAAAATATTTTATATTGTATATTTTATAATATTGCTCTTCACTGTTATGTTTTCTGTATTTTATTCCTTGTTAATTGTGTTAATCGTTGTTATATCTTAGGGGCAATATTCAAAATATATGAAAAAAATTGTTAATTTGAATAGTTTAAGTGAAAAGTTTTCATATATTTTCAATAGAGGCATTTTGTAGCAGTTATTTTAGATATTTCATGCTTTGTTAGGAATAGTCAAAGAGATTAGTATTTGTGATAAAATAAAGAAAAAATGTAAAGTAGGTAATGGTGTAACCATGACAACATAAGAACTTGTTAAATGTTTTAAAAGATTTTGTTCGTCTGCTTATGAAAGTCTTATGGTTAGATGTGCATTTGTCTCTCCGAGTGTGTGCAGAAACAATTCTGTGTGTGCATCAAAGATGCATAAGTAGCGTGTGCGCAAGAAAAGGAATAGTTCATCGTTGCATCTACTGCTGGTTGTTAAAAAAAAGGCTACATTAATAATATTTGGAATCGTATCAAAGAATTTAAAATGTTTATCAGGAATTAAATTTCCATCCTTGAACAAGAAAAGTACTTTTGCAATTCCTTTCTTGGAAGTGTTGAAAACAGTGTTGTTATGATAAATTAACTTTAAAGAGAGTCGATTAATGACACTAAACAACACTTAATTTTAAATTTTTCCGGAACATGTTTCTGAGGCTTTGCCTCTATCATCAGTCGAGGGCCGGCTGATGATAGAGGCAAAGCCTCAGAAACATGTTCCGGAAAAATTTAAAGTAAGTGTTGTTTAGTGTCATTAATCGACTCTCTTTAAAGTTAATTTAAGAAAAGTACTATTTATTCTTCAAAAATAGTAATACTATCTTTATCAGCCCGTTACCGCGACCCTGGGAAAGAAAAAGAACTCATTGCTCAAAAATTACACATGAGTCTAATTATCCAGAGTTGCAGGAGAAACTTCTATGTTTCTTCAAGATTGTCACCAAATGTGAGAAATTAATCTGTATCTACCTTCATCCCAAATAATCCTGCTTCAAGATGGTGCCACAATGTTGTGCATCATCATAGCTCTCTTCAAGCATCCATCATCATCCCAGTAAAATATAGTTTCAAGATGGCTTCCCAACCTGGGACTTCAAGATAATCCACTTGTAGATCATCTCATCAAAATCCTATTAAAAACATTGCTTCAAATTGACTCATATATTTTCCCGGTAAAGCGCTAGGGCCTCTCGCATTCAAGATACACCATATGTGGGGACTTACTATTGTAAGTATTTAAACCCAGGCTTCATCGTTAAACTTTTATTATTCAAGTTAAGAGATGGAAATTAATCATTCCATTACACTAGCCATGTATAGGCTAAGGTTTTGGATAGAGATTTGGAACTATTTAAGTACTTACAAATGGTGTATATCGAATACAAGAGCCCCTGTTGGTTTACCGAGAAAATATAGGAGTCAATTGGAGAATTTAATGTTATGACTGCAGATTGGCCATGGTAGTTCAATGGGTACGAGCTACTAGACAGAAACCAGGAGATCCATGGTTCAAATTCCAGGCATGGCATTGAATTTTTCAGTTTGACTATTTATCCAAAATATGTTTCGGTTATTTCATCATTAAATAAATCTAGAGGTGAAATTATTAAAAGCAATTATAGACCCACAGATTTGATGGTCTGGGAAACAATATTTATTTTGAAAAATAAGGATCACATAATTTTTGAAATTGTGCCAACCAATTCCGTCTATAAATTTGTTTTACTTTTTGTGACTGGAAAAACAATCCATCATCACATAGCAGCAGCAGAAATAATAACTGTAATGATTTGTGAAACTATCCTATGTTGAAGTTTTGTTGAGTCACACTTGTTTACACTCACCTTCACTTATTATTTTTAAAAAACGCTGGAACGTTTTCCAGGAAATTCGCCCTCTTCCTCAGCAGTATAGTGACTGACTCTCCCCTTTCCTTTCCTCTTCCTTCTTCTGTATCTGATCCTGTTGCCATCTGGTGTTAGGAGCGCAAAGTTTTAACACTTCATTAAGTGGTGGGATTTCAAAATTTATAACATGTTCACTGTTTTTAATTATGTGGATTTTTTTCCCATATGTCTAATTCTATTGGTGATTCTAATGGTTTCAACAGTTTTATATTTTGCCCAATGTTGCGGTTTTCTTTCCAAAAATGATGTGAAACAGTGGATTTGTCTATTTGTTTTAGTTTTATGTTTCTCTGGTGTTCCTTAATGAAGTGTTAAAACTTTGCACTCCTAACACCAGATGGCAACAGGATCAGATACAGAAGAAGGAAGAGGAAAGGAAAGGGGAGAGTCAGTCACTATACTGCTGAGGAAGAGGGTGAATGTCCTGGAAAACATTCCAGCGTTTTTTAAAAATAATAAGTGAAGGTGAGTGTAAACAAATGTGACTCAACAAAACTTCAACATGAAGAAAACTTCACTGTTAATAATGCTTCTATTTGTAATATTTATCCTACTATATATAAAAAAGACGTTTAGTTGCTAGTCTTGCAATTTATTGAAACATATTTTATTTTTGGCAAACATGGTATATGTGCTAAACTAATTACAGGAAAATGT
Source organism: Mantis religiosa (assembly GCA_030765055.1). Taxonomy (NCBI): domain Eukaryota; kingdom Metazoa; phylum Arthropoda; class Insecta; order Mantodea; family Mantidae; genus Mantis; species Mantis religiosa. The sequence goes on from CM060959.1 coordinate 89,029,726, forward strand.
ATTTAACTTGTGCAAATGAAGTGCTAAGCTTACAAGAAATTCTATTCACTTTATATTCAGAACCAGTAGACCATCACTGGAAACCATTACCTGATAATATGGGTTCTAGTAGCAGGCATACAAATTCTATCAAAGTTAATATGTGGATGAACAGGTGCTTTCTGCAAGGCTTGTATTAGGTTAGGTCGATATAATGGATCCACCATCCATAGCGAGCCTTTACCAAGGTTCTGGAACAAATAATTATAATACATTTCCAAACATAACATTAATATTTCCTTTTCTTTATGCTTACTCTGACAAATACTCACTACTGATACATCCCATAAACCATAATTCAACTAAAAAAATCTCTAGATAAAACATTGAAATGATAAATAACAATAGGTTATTGGTTTTCACATGCATTTCCTTTCATCATCAGTTCTACTGATGGAAGCAAGCACTTCCAAAACATATCCCATTAAATAGTATATTGCATACTAAGAACTGTGATACTTATCAGGTTGAGAATGCATATTCAGAATGTAAGGCCCACAGGGCAAGGATTCCCAAGCGATCAAGATCTGATAAGTAACTTACAGTTTGCATGCAGTTAGCCAATTACTTTTGGTAATACTTGAAAAAAATTGTAAAAAGCAATAAAAATCAAAATTGCTTTTCCATATTTTGACATTAAGAAAAACTAATGAACTGAAATATGAACAAATGAAAAGCTACATATAAATTATATGGGCAAAGCCTAATTCACTCTTTTATTAATGAATTAGTTGAAGCAACACATGTCTTGGTTGTTAGGCTATTTGTTCATGTAACTGAATTGAATCTTTCAATTTTTTATGGTTATTAAAAGCAGTAAAATTTTATAAAAGTAAGAAACATTGCTATTCAAGAAGTTGCAGATCTAGCATGTGCATCATTTTTACCAGCGAACTTGAAGGAAAGGTATGTTGAAACTTAAGAGTTTTCCAAATGTGGTGCTTTGATAAAAACATGTAACGTTACACCAGTGAGGCAGTATTGGCATATTTTCATAAGAAAAGTAAAAAATGTGCATCTCCAGTGAGCTTATGGTGCAATTATTTATGTTCCAACTGAATATATCTTTAAATGATAATGTTGATATTTCCATATAAGCAAAATTTATGGCATTTTTAAAGAGACAAAATGTTGGATATGTGCCAATGGGTATTACATCATTTTCTTCTGGTACTGTATTATACTACTGTGTGTTAAATAACTTCCTACTGGTACCGTGAGTAAAACTAGAAACCTAAGTATTAATGACCTGTTTCATCCTACTTGCCATGGCAATTGATACACAAATTGTAAATTTAGCTTACAAAACCAAATACAAGTTAACAATGATTAACTTACAAATCAAGTATTGCAACAACAAAAAATTAAGCAACGTATATCTAATCATACTCAATGTGTATTCATTCAATTCATTGTACTGTGAACTAACTACTACATTTTTGCTGTATTTCTTGAAAGTTGTTTCATAGACTGGCACAATCTCAACAACAGGTATTAAAATCTAATCTAATTATGGGAGACAGCTTTATGCCTGCACATATTTTCAAAATGGTCAACTATCTATCAAGTTTAGAGTATGGATTTCATGTTTCAAATAATCATACTAAAATAAAGGATAAGAGTAGCAGTGGTAAAAAACCTACCGGTGCTTTCTCTACTTTTCTAAAGCATTTGTTGAGAGATAAATTGTGGCGAACACTGTTTTTCCATCCTGTTGGTGCATTCTTGAAGTAAGGAAAATGTTCCAAAATCCAAGCATAAATTTCCTTCACTGGCAATGCCTTCTGGGGTGAATCTTCAATAGCCATAAAGATGAGGCACGAGAATGAATATGGAGGCTTAGTATTAATATGTATCTGCATGAAAAAGAAAACATTAATAGAATCAATTCTTAATCTGAAAATATGAATATATATTTTGATGCTAATTTACTAATAAAACTAGATAATAGACTAGTAAGGAGGAGTTTGATAGGATCATGCATAAATATTAAAAGCAGAAGCATTACTAACAGTGAAGTATTCTTCATTTTTGAGTTTGACTTATGAGTCAAACACTCAACATTGGCCATAACATTAAACTGTTAAAATCTTTAAGTACACCCATAGAATTGGATATTTGGGAAAAAATATTCATAACAAAAAACCGTGATAAAGTTATAAATTTTGAAATCCCGGCATTAAATGAAGTATTAAAACTTAGTGCCCCTAACACCAGGTGGCAGAGGGATCGCAGCACCGTATTAGTGGAAGAAGAGGAATGTTCATTTAGTCACCAAACTGCTGAGGATGAGTTCGAATGATCTTGAAAACGTTTCAATTATACAACAAGTAAGTGAAGTTTGAGTGTAAACATAGTGACTCATAAATCAAACTCAAAAATATATACTTAAAAATTGGTTTGTTTCACTACTTGGCAACAAGGTAATTGCAATTGATGATACTCATGATTATAAACTGCCAAGTTTAGATCAGGGAGCCCTTTTCTTGCCTAAATTTATCCTTAAGCCTTCAAAACAGAAAAACACAAATTCCATATATTAATACATTATTACTCTTTGAAAACAGCAATGTCTTCAGAAACTAAAGTACAGCTGATCAAATACTACAATAAATTATTTATTACTACAATAAACTACAAATCCTTTTGATTATATGAATAAATTCTATTTTACTCTATTCTAACTTTGGAATTTTGAGCAGCATTTCTCTCGGAAACTCTTGGCAAAGTTCCATTCTTTGCAAAAATGTCAACTTCATTTATAGAAAAACTGTTTATAGTCTTTTTTATTCTTTAACACTTTGTCACTTACATTTTTATATTATTGAGGGATTAGTTTCGGAAGCCATTGCATCCATTTTCAATCTCGAAGATCCAAATATCATCTGTTATCGTCTGCTCTCTTCTCTCTGGTGATGGAACTATGAACTTCTTTATCAAATTATCAGCTGATGGGATTTCAAAGTTCATTACTCTGTTAGATAGAGTCAACATGAAAAATTCAATGCCATGGCCAGGATTTGAACCACGGATCTCCTGGTTTCTGTCCAGTCGGTCTAACCCATTGAGCTACCATGGCCAACTTGCCGTCATGACATTAAATTCTCCATTTGACTCGTATATTTCCCAGAGTGACTGGACGGAAACCAGGATATCCGTGGTTCAAATCCCAGCCATGGCATTGAATTTTTCATGTTGACTATCAAAACCTTAGCCTATATAAGGCTAGTGTGAAGAAATGATTAATTTCCATTAATTAACTAAAATTAAAATTCATTACTGTCTTTTTTTTTTCCATATTTATATGTTCTGCTACATTGTCAGTTGTTTTGGTTTATCATCCATTTTAGTAATTTTTGTTTCCAAAACAAATATGCATTTTGCATTTCTGAAGAAATTATATTTTATGACTGTGAATAAACAAATTTGAATGGATGGTAGATTGTAAACCAAAATTTCAATAAGAAAAAGGACAATTTTTCTCCAACATTTTAAATCACCTACACTTTCACATGGATTTATCAAACAGCCCTGAATGATGGCATGTTCTCATTAAATGAAGGAAGCTAAAATAAATTATGAAAGTAATTATACCATAGGGTCATACGGTAGATGTTGTGGATGCTTCTGCACGCTAGTCCTGCTAGGCAAACTGACATTAGTGACGGGAGCTGGGGTTGGAGAATGGTCACTAGAACTGGTGGAATCTGCTGGTTCACTTGTACTATCTTCCACATAGTCACTGGTTGGGGATTCCTGAGCCTCTCCAACAGATGCCCTCAGGTTCATTCCTGTTGACAGACACAACTTTCTTTTATGAATGTATTATACCTCACTAACATAATCAGGAAAATTCATAACACCATTTTTATTTAATGACACAAAAATAACAGATTATCAGAATTACATTTTTAGAGGATGTGTCTACAATTATAATGCTAATAATTATTTTTGTACTTTTACATAAATTCATACATTTTCTTGTTTTAAAATAATACTCTGCTTATCAGTAGGTCCAATTTAAAAATGAAGATTTGTAATGACTTTAGCTATAAAACCGATTTCAGTCAACATTTCCCGTAACATTCGACTCAAAGTCTTATGCTCACCAGAAGATTTTGAAAGCTGAACACAAAGGAGTTATTGTTAACAGTTCAGGTATCATTTGGTATTTTAATATTTATTTTTATCTCATTATGTAACATTAGCTCCAAAAACAAAGAAATACACAAAGACTATCATATTTTATAACTGGTTATTGGATTTTTCTTAGTAGTGGACATTAGCTGGGGGTGTTAGGAAGGTCTTAAAGAAATGCATTCTAGGTAAACACTAGCAATATATGGAGCATTGAATACTAGTTTGACTCAAAATTATATTAATTTTGTGCTTTGTTGTATCAGTCATTACTCATAGAAAGTTTTCTTAAAGTTTAAAATAAAATAAAAGATAGCCAAAAAGCTTACCTAAAGAGTATTTACATTGACTTTTATGCCCTTAAAAGTAGAGCTTTACTGGTAAAATGAATTTGTCCATATACCTTACAAATTAAAACTAATGTTTAAAGAATCACTTTTCTGTTAAAATAATTATTTATGTTGTTGTTTTCAAATACTAGGCTTTGGCAATGAAGCCATTAGCTCTCTTGATCTCCAATATTTCTGTGTAGTGGGTCCAGCAGGTAGGGCTTCACAGGTTAAAATATGTTCTTCAGTCATTTCCTCTTCTTTGTTGCACAGAGAACAATTTGGACTTGTATAAATTTCTATTCTGTGTAAGTGTTTGGCCAAATAATCATGTTCTGTAAGTAATCTAAAATTTGCTACTGCAGCTTTTGGTCGGATTTCTGGAATAATTTCTGGATTTTTAATTAAAATGTTCCATTTTTTATCTTTGGCTTTGTTAGATATTGATTGGTTTTGTTTGTTTTTATATTTGCTTTTGATTAATCTTTTTATGGATGTAAAGGGTAAGTTTTTACTTTTGTTCTGAATTAAATTTGCACCTTTTTTGGCAAGGAAATCAGCTGATTCATTTCCAGCAATTCCACAATGTGCAGGTATCCACTGTAATATAATTCTTTTCTGTAGTTTTTGAAGTTGATGGATCATTTTGTGACATTCTTTAATTTGGATTGACCTCTTTTTATATGAACTTATTGCACATAATGCTGCTTTAGAATCAGAAAGTATGACAACATTTTTGAATTTATCTATTCTGTATAGAAGGTGTTGGAGTGAAATATGAATAGCCGTTACTTCTGCATCATTTGTTGTGTGGTATCCTGCTGGTTGATAGAATGAGAACAGTGCACACTTAATTCCTGCTCCTGAGTTGTTGTCCAAGTTAGATCCACCTGTGTAGATATGTAACCATTCTTCAGGTGGGTGTCTATTGTTCAGTTTCTAATGCTAGTGCTTTTAATACAGGTTTGGAAGTTTCAGATTTTGTAACTATTTGTTCTAAATCTAATTGAATATTAATTGGTTCAAAAATCAGTGGGTTTTCTTTGATCAAAATGTTTTCTTTAGAATTAGGAAGATTCAGATCTGTTTTTAATTCCATAACTTTGTGTGGAAACTTGTGTTTTCATCTTGATTGGTTGTAGTAATCTTTTCTCCCATTTTGTTGTTTTTAACCGCAACATTTTTTCCATGTTGTATTAGTGCCTGCTCCTCTAAAGTTAGATGTATTGGATAGTTCTGAGTTAAGGCTTGCATTGCCATGATTGGAGTAAATTTTGCTGCGATGGTTATTAATTGCAGGGCCTGATTTTGGCATACTTCTAGGTGATTTATGTTAGAACTGTTTGCTGTGATTATTACCTCTGCATTATAAAGAAGTATTGGCTTAATGAATGTTTTATATGTGGTGTTCAGTGTCTCCTGATTACTGCCTCACTTAGACTCCAGCTAATCTTTTCAAAATTGAAAATTTTTTTGATGATTTGTTTACTACTGCTTCAATATGATGTCTCCAAGATAATTTTGAATAAAAAATTGTTCCTGAATATTTTGTTTCATATGTTTGTTTCAGGTTTGTTTTCTTGAACTGCACATTTAGTTTAAAATAATTATTTATTAAATATAAATAGATTTTATATTTTTAATTTCAGCAGTATTAACTGCTTCAGCAATGGCCATTTAAACCCTTCATGGCCCGGAAACGGATACCCAATAAACAGAACAAGACATTTAAATTGTTAAATGCTGTAAAAATGCTTCATAAATACACATTCTTATCTTCCATATTCATTAAGTTATTTAAACGAAACAAAAATTGGTTTAAAAGGCAGTATCCATCTACAGAATCAGTAAAGTAGACTATGTGTGTTTGGAGGAATTTAGTAACAGTGACGTCAAACTTAATATAAAAATTATTTGTGGTTGGTTTATTGACACTCGTCACTTACTTTTTCATATATTTATGAGAGACTAGTTTCAAAGGCCCTGGCCTCCATTTTCAATCTCTTTCCAACTGGCATCTGTTGTTGTCTGCTCTCTGGTGGTGGAACTATGAACTTTTTTGTCAAATTATCTACTGGCGGGATTTCAAAGTTCATTACGCGATCCTTATTTTTCCAGATGAATATGTTCTTCCATGTTGTCAATCTATTTTGGTTTATCACTCCTTTTAATAATTTTGGATTTGGATCAATGTCATGGTTTTCATTCCAAAAATGAAATGCTACTGCTGACTTGTCTTCTTGTTTCAATCTGATGTTTCTAAAGTGTTCTTTGACTCTGGTTTTTAAATTTCTTTTTGTTTGACCTATGTAGCATTTTTCACAATTTTTACAATTTATTTGGTATATTCCAGATTTGTTACCAGAGTCAAAGAACACTTTAGAAACATCAGATTGAAACAAGAAGACAAGTCAGCAGTAGCATTTCATTTTTGGAATGAAAACCATGACATTGATCCAAATCCAAAATTATTAAAAGGAGTGATAAACCAAAATAGATTGACAACATGGGAGAACATATTCATCTGGAAAAATAAGGATTGCGTAATGAACTTTGAAATCCCACCAGTAGATAATTTGACAAAAAAGTTCATAGTTCCACCACCAGAGAGAGCAGACAACAACAGATGCCAGTTGGAAAGAGATTGAAAATGGAGGCCAGGGCCTTTGAAACTAGTCTCTCATAAATATATGAAAAAAGTAGACTATATTAATAAATCGTTGAAATTTCATTATTCTGCTTCACTGTAGCAAAAGCCACTCTTTGCGTCGAACGCATCTAATATTTGAGTCATTTTGTTTTGTGTGCATGCAAATGATAGTATATATGTATAGCTGCATAAGCGAGTTCTCCATTTCAAGGTTTTAGGGTTTAGTTTATCCTATCAAGCGATAATCATTGTATATCTTGAGCGAAACACACACTGGAAAGAAACAAACCTCTCTGTCAGCATCTGTATGTACCTCTTATTACAGTATTCCACAACCAAATTTCCTAGTAGCCTTATGCAGCTGCTTTGGCTCAGCATTTTATTTATACTCCCTCAGTGTTGAGAGCCACATGAATGGCACATTTGAAATTGTTAAATTTCATGGCTTAGAATGGTTTATCCTAATAATGTAGCAAATAATTAGCTTATGTAGGATGTGTACGGGATTCTGACATTTTCGAAAATGTGAAAGACCCTTAGCAGTTTGACATGATTTGGAAATCAATGGCAAGTTTAAAGATGTTGAGAGAGGTGTTTAGGATATAGGTAGCAGTTAGGAAGAAAATGGCCCACTTCCTTCGGTGTTCGTGAAGAATCAAGATTGTTAAGTGGTCAAAATAACTTCAACACAAATAGACAAATAGACATACATATTTTCTGGTGTACAGCTAACTTCTGACATCCAACCAACTTTTTTATTGTTGACTTAGTGTCTCACTGTTACAAAAACAAACGTATATGTGAGTAAGATGAAGGAAGTCCTGATCTGTACAAGCAATTTAGGGCATAAGATGAGAATTCAGAAGTGGACAGTCGACATGTTATTTGTAAACCTATATTAGACATGCACTAATCTACAGATGGCATGTTAGCTGCACTATTTTCAGGACAAATAACGGGAAAGAAGCACAACCTAAAAAGAAGCAACCATTTCAAAGATGTCTAGTATGTCACGAAAAAGAAGTTTGCAAGGAAACCAATGTTATTTGCTGTGATTCTAAAGATGTGCCATTGTGTGTTTATCCAGGTTTTGAGGTGTACCATTCAAAAAGAAACCTTTAAGGGTAAGTTTTCATCCTTTATAGAACTAATTTAAATTTATTGTAAAATAGGAAGATTAAAGTAATTGGCATTAAATGAGTATTAAATGCGTGTATGTGCAGGACATTTATACACGTCCATATCGGTTTGGGACAATTTAACTTGGACATCATATGACGTCCATACCGGTGAAAGAAGTAAAAGTATTTAAAACAGCTTTCCAAACATTTCTAATGTGTAAGGACTACGATACAATGAGGCACAAAATTAATATAATTTTGAGTCGAACTAATACTCAATGCTCCACTTATTGTTAGTATTTACCTAGAACGTGTTTCGTTAGGATCTTCCTAACATCATCAGCTGTTGTCGACTATGTTGGTTTGGTGAACTCATTGGAGGTGACAGGTGCGTCTCTGTGGGTATCTTGACGAACTTGAAGTTTGGGTTTTCTTCAAAGGTAGTGTCGAAATTAACCCTTTGCGACGCATAGTGTAGTTAAGTGTAGTGAAATAATGAATGGCCTTCTGTGCACAGTGTAGTAGAACGTAGTAAATGTGTTTATTGTTTCATATGGGTTCTGTTTATGCTGAGCTCAGTTATTAGGAGCTGTGTTGACGTAACCATTCTCCTGTTGCAATGTTAAAGAATTTTCGTCATGCCAGAATGTAATAACAAACCATAAATAACACTGAAATGGTGTTATGCAGATGCATAACTAAGCACTTTTCTGATGTGTTTATAGCTACATCAGTACCATGGAGACTGTTCCAAGTACATCATGGGCTAGAAAACGCTGTAGTGAGAAGGTATTGCTAACAGAGGAGGAAATACATGCAGCAGTTTATGAGGAATTAGATCGCGAAAGTAGTTCCGACGAATCTTGGTTTAGCAAGTTAGTGGAAGACAGTGATAAGGAACAAAGTGACAATGAAGGTGCCAAGGAACAGGTAGCAGACCAGGGGGCTAAAATACATGAAAAACCAACTACAGTTAAAGAAGTGCCTGCACAACGGACCTCCAATTTGACTTTCAATAAGTTAGAAGCATTTTCCTCTCCTACAGGTGCCAATCATACTATTCCTCCAGGAAGTCCAGAAATAGATTACTTTGAACTTTTTATAGATTCCTATTTTTGCGGCAAAACTGCGGAGGAAACCAATAGGTATGCAGCACAGATTCAAGGTAAGAAGTCAGATTCCAAATGGGAAGATACGAATTCAAGGAAGATACAGGCCTATTTAGGTATTTTGATATATATGGGGATGGCAGATCTTCCTGAAATTTAATTACTTTTTGGGGGAGTTTTGCATTTGTGCAATTGTAAGACAAGGAATGACGTTGCTCCGTTTTCAAAAGATATCACAATACTTTCATCTAAATGACGAATCTGCTAAGCCACTATTAGGGGTCGATTCTTATGATTATCTGTATAAGGCATGACCTGCTTTAGACATAATCAGAAAGTTTGCAAATGTCTACAAACCAAATCGCGATCTTTCTGTTGATGAAGCAATGATAGGCTTCAAAGGGTGCTTCTTTCTGAAACAATATATGCCCGCTAAACCAACAAAATGGGGGATAAAGGCATGGGGTATTGCAGACAGTAAAAGTGGGTATTTATTGGCATGTAAAATCTATCTGGGGAAAAAGGAGGCAAGAAACAGTGATCTTCTAATTGGGGAACAGGTTGTTTTAGATATGTGCGAAAAATACAATGGATTGTGGCATCATGTCTATTTTGAAAATTTTTTTACTTCCACGCAGCTAATGAAATTGCTTCTGGATAAGAAAATATATGCGTGTGGTATAACTCATGTTGGAAGAAAAGACTGGCCAAAACAGTTTTCAAAGCCAAAACAACTGAAACTGAAAAGGGGCGAATCTTGCAAATTGCAACATAAAGGTGTAACTGCAGTTGTTTGGCATGATAACAGAGAAGTTCTTTTATTATCTACCAACTCCAATCCCAGAACAGATGGAGAGGTAGAAAGGAAGAGGGGCAATGGAAAAGAACAAATTAAAATATCATGTCCTACTGCAGTGATAAATTACACTCATAATATGGCAGCGATTGACCTCGCGGACCAAAGGAGGGAGTATTACGGTGTCGGCTGGCCTTAAAAAAAAAATGGTGGAAATATTTGTTCCATTTCGTTGTGAATGTTGCTACTGTTAATAGTTTTATAATATACGACATTTCAAACTGACCTGCTTCTACAGCTCATGGCAATAGACTTCTTCACTACAGGCAGAATTTAATGCAATAGCTAATTGCAGACTTTATGTCACGAAAGCGAGTGGGATTTCAGCGTAGTCTACCTTCTACCACCCCTGTACCTAGTTCTCTTCAGACCCTCGTAAAAATACCAGGCCATGTGAAATCGTCTGTTCAGTGCATTGTGAAGAAAAGGAAAACAAAATCAGGTCGCAGTGTGCAATCTCAATATAAGTGCAGACAGTGTGACATTGCCCTATGTAGAATCGGGTGCTTTCTCAGTTATCACCAAGCGAGGAGAGTGGAAGTTCAAAACACAAGGGTGTACATACGAAACCACTAATAACTTTAAGTGTATATAGAACATTTTTATTGTGCAATGGAAGTGTATAAGGTAGCTCCCGGAGAGATGGCGCACCGGGAGATGTGCCGCATTAGTTGTATTTCTGGTGTTTTCCGACAGAGTGCTCCAGTAAGCTGTGGACATCTTCAGTTGTACGTCAGCTGTCCGTGTAGTGTCATTGTGATTTCAGTTCGCAGATATTACAACAGCAACAGCAGCATTTTTAAGGTAAGCACGTTGTAGAAGCTGTGAAAATTTACTTCAGTAATGATTTGAGCGATTGCTTACGATGATAGTAGTGCTGCGGAATAAACATTTCGGTTTATTGTGTATCTTTGGACTTTAGGGGTTATGGCTGATGCGTGTTTGTTCACGCTAGACTTTCCCAGAATGCAATGGGCTGGTGCGTCATCTCTCCCAGAGAATCGGTATAGTCGGCGCAAATTATTTAGGGAGATATGGCGCATGCTTTCCAGGCAATACATAACCGACTGTAAACGAATTTCATGAACCGAATCATTATTAAATAACACTATATTTTAGTAAAGTAGTCCAAAGGCACAAATCTGCTATTAAAAATCTACTTTTGACTAATTCTTTTACTTAATTATTATGAATAAGCACAATCACCTTAGGAATTATTCATTTCAACAGACAATTTTTTTAAAATAGCTATATCTCTGAACAGTCAGCCTTTTCCTTTATAGTGTTATAATTAGGTGCTGTACGTTCCATATCATCTTCCTTTCAGGATATGCCAAGGAAATACCAAAGAAAGATTGGTGTTTTACGTCGAGGACAATGGGAGGAGGACACTTTGCGTGAAGCAGTTAACAGAATTATGAAGGGAGACATTGGCATCAGAGAAGCTTCCAGATACTATGGGATCCCTGAAAGCACTATACGAAGAAGAAAATCTACGAAAAACTTAAGCAAGTCTTCCCTCGGTCCAGAAGGAGTGTTCGGAAAGGAAAATGAGAAGCGATTAGTTAAACACATAAAAAGACTTGCTTCTTTAGGATTTGCACCAGACCGAAAATCAGTGCGACGCATAGCTTTCCAGTTTGCTCAGTCGCTGGGGTTGAAGCATCCGTTCAATACGACAAAGGAGGAAGCAGGTTATGACTGGATGTTGTCGTTTTTGGAAAGAAACCCTGAACTTAGTTTAAGGCAAGCACAAGGACTTTCTGTAAACAGAGGCCAGGGCTTATGTAGGCAAGAAGTAAATATGTTTTTTAACTTGCTTGAGAAGATCTTAACAGAACACCAGCTGTTCAACAAGCCTGGTAACATATTTAACATGGATGAATCAGGAATCCAAATTATAAATAAGCCAGGGAAGGTTCTGACAGAAAAAGGTGCCAAGAATGTTTGTGTCCTGACGTCATCGGAAAAGGGAGAGACTGTAACAGTAATTGCTTGCAACAATGCAGAAGGAAGATTTCTGCCACCAGTTCTAATTATGAAAGGGACAAATAAGAAGAGAGAAATATGTGATGGGTTACCACCAGGTTCTGATGTATTTATGAATCCAAAATCAGCATACATCAACACTGAACTCTTCATCAGATGGTTTAAGGAAGTCTTTCTTCTCAGAAAACCTGCTGGTGTCACTCTGTTAATTGTTGATGGACATGCATCCCACTGTGGCTCACTGGAGCTTGCAGACAGAAATAGTGTAGTTTTACTCTGCTTACCAAGTCACACAACTCACGCACTGCAGCCTTTGGACAGGGCATTTTTTGGACCACTGAAGCAATACTTCAATCAAGAAACAAGAGCAGCAATGAGGAATGAAGGGAAGCAGGGTTTAACCAGATCAAAAGTAGGATACCTCCTTGGAAACGCGTGGAAGAAAGCAGCTTCTGTAGGGAATGCACTCAGTGGGTTCCAAAAATGTGGAATATTCCCCCTGAATCCTCACGCCATACCAGAGCACTTCTTTGCCATTTCTGATGCTACTGAAAGTGCCACACTATCTTCATCGCACTACCCTACAGTAACACAAGCGCCAGTAGAAAAATCGCCAGTCAAAGTCACGGATATTCCTTCGACTAGTGGTACCCAATTTACAAGCCCAACCAAGATTTTGGAAGAAGTAAGTCCTGTTCCTAAACTTCCACCCAAAACCACAAACCAGAGGAAGCAATCAGCAGTGGAATTGACTTCAATGGAAAACATGGCCAGAAAGAAGGCTCTGTTTAAGGAAAAAGAAAAGAAGGAGAGAAATAGAGTTGAAAGAGAAATGAGTGCAAGGCTTGAAAAACCTGCATTGAAAAATAAAATCGGACAGAAAGGACAGAGCAATGCAGATTCAAATGACAATCAAGATCCTCCATCATCGGATACAAACAGGTGTGCTGAGTGTTGGGAAAATTACTTCACAACAAAGAAGAAAGCTGACTGGGTGAAATGCCTGAAGTGCGAAAAGTGGCTACACGAAAACTGCACTATGTACAAAAAAGCAGGGCTGTGTAACATTTGTGGCAGAGATGAACTTAGAGAGAGGAACTTGAAACAGTTAAAATGAGGAATATTTTATTTGAAGATTACATTTAGATAACGCTGTACCATATATTTCTTCACATATGTATGAATTAAGAATAAATAGGTTAAGTGGAAACAATTAAAATGAGTTTAATTGAATGCACCATCTGTCCGATAGCCTGCGCCAACTCACCCAAGAAATGAGGGAGAGACGGCGCATTGTTGTGTTTATTAAAATCATGTTTTTCATAAACTGAATGAAAACATTTTGCATTTTTTTTATATATTATGAAACAGTATATCTCCAGGCTTTCAATCGTAGGCAAACCATAACGTTTTAAAATTATAGATGGCTAGTAGACGGAATATTAAAAAATGTGCGCCATCTCTCCCGGAATGACCTTATAGCATTTTACGGACAAGCTGCAATATGTTCGCCGCAATAATGGCAGCGATGGAAACATTATAAGGCTGAGTACCAGAAAAATGTTTCAGAAATTATTGTAATTTTATTTTGCTGACTTAAGGACATTTTAGTTTAGTTTTTAACATTGCAAAGTAACAAACTGTAAATCACGTTGCTATAAAAATGTGTAAAAAAGGGGTGCACATATATAAATATTATTTGCCTACAGAGGGGCTGATCTTTTCAATATAGGCCACTTTTAGTTTGATGTCTGTAGTAGTTCAGAATTTAAATGGACACAGGTCTGCGTGGAGAACAACTAGCTAATACTGAGTGCGCAGCAAAGGGTTAAACAATTTTCTTTCATATTTCTTTATGAATATTTTTTTCCCACGTGGTTAATGCAGCTGGACCTTGGACACCTTTTAATAAGTGGATTTCTCGTTCTATATCTGATTATCCTTCCAAAAATGGTACGCCACCTCCGATTTATGTATTTCTTTGTTCCTGATGTTCCTAAAATGCTCTTTAAGCCTAATGTTCAAGTTCCTTTTTGTTTTTCCAACATAAAAGTTGTAACAGCCTTTGCAGTTTATCCGGTAACCTGATTTTTTGTCTGTGGGTAACTCCTTTGTATTATGTAATTTCAAAAGGTGTTGTACACTAAATTTGTTCTGTGGGGCCAAAGTAATATTGTGCTCTTTGAAGACTTTTTGGAAAAGGTGTGTAGCTCTGGAATGATATGTAAATTTTCTGTATGAAGTTTCATTGCTGATTGGGGAAAGAGTAGTTACTTGTTTGCATCTTTGCTGTCTTTGTTGTCCAAACATATCACAGGTTTATCAATAGTTTGGCATTGCTACACTTTGGAGTATAAACTTCAGTTAAAACAAAGAGCAATGCAGTCACAGAATCTGTGTAAAACTGAAAATGTTATTTTCACTACTCCCAAACTCCTGAATATCAATTTAAATGGTTGAAAGACATTAGGTGCTATCAGCCTGTTGAAAAACCTATGTTTTGAAAAGCATTTAAAAGTACTGCTCAAATATATAGAAACTGTAAGATGTTCCACTTAAAGTGGGAAGTGGCTTCTTGTAAAAACCAAATATGACACGAGATTGACATTTTTATTTCTGAATTTCTAATATTTATGGTTTTTCCACATACAGCCCTTTAAGTGAATCAGAACTGTGTTTCTCACAAAAGAAAAACTGAACTGAGAAAAGTAAACCTTTGGTTTTACTTTACATAATTTTATCTGAATAAAAATGTTTGTCATTTGGTAAGTGATATTAATTTGTGTTATTCATGCATACTACATAATTACAGGGTTCTTCATTCTTGCAGGTGCACAGCATTTTGCTTGTGTACGATTGGATGTGCCACAGCCAGCTTTCCTCCTACATAAACTCTGCACATAAAGCATGTATAATATTCTTACTAATAGAAGGTGCTGGAAATGTTGTCTACCCTTGGCTAAACATGTATTACATCAGAACACATTCTGATTCACATGAATTAAGATGGGCTGCTGTAATGTTTCCAATTTTATTTCTAATATTTTGTTTTATTCTTCCACAGTATGAGGATTTATCTCATAAACTTTGTCTTCAGGTTAACCCATAAGTAAAAATCGCACACTGTTAGATTGGGAGAGCAAGAGGGCCATACACCAGCATTAATCTCTATCTTCAAACACTTCCCTAATTTTATTCATGGATTCCACTGCTGTATGGACAGTAGCAGAATCTTGTTGAAGCCAACCATATGATTTCTCTTCTTCCGTCAGTTCGTGATAAAATGGGGTCAAAATGTCATTTCAGTACCTCTCTGCTTTTTCAGTCTGCTAGTAGAACACTGGAACGATTATGCATCTAGCTCTAACAGCACACCAAACTCCAACTTTCCTATTATAATGAGGGATTTCTTGAATGTGATATGGATTTTCAGAGGCCAGGTGCCGACTGTTATGAGTGTTGACATGACCATTGAAGTGGAACCACACCTCATTGGAAAAGAACAGAAGCTATTGATCAATTAAATCATCATTCACTGATGAAAGAAACCATTGAAAATAATGCATTTGTGATACTGGTTCACCTTTTTTTAAAGCATGGACACTTGTACACTCATACAGTTTTAATTTTAATAATTTAGTTGCTCATGTGCAGAAGACTCTGAAATCCACATCTGTTGTACTCATTTTGGGATGGATTTGGTTGGTGAATGTTCAAAACGTACATCTGTCATTAACTTTCCCTCTGTTAACACTGTATATTTACCATTTCGTTTTTTGGTTGCCACAGAGTCAGTGGTTTCAAATTTCTTCACAATCTCCTGAATTGTAAATCTGGAAGAAGGCACTTCACCATGGAACATTTTAATATACTCTGTGTGAAGACGGCTTGGTGATTCCCATTTATAAATAACTTTTACACATAACACTGCATTGATTTAGAGTCAAGTGCCTGTTCATGTTGGTGGCTGGTACCATATTGATGAGTGGTGTGCACACTGCTAGCCCACACATATAATGACAGCTGATAGTGGGCGAATTCAGCAAGGTTGCAGGAGAGGCAAAACACTGTGTGCTCTGTTAGGTTTTAAATGAAGAATCCTGTATATTGCAGAAGAGTGTTGAATTAAGATAATTAGTTTAGCAACTAAGATTTTAACATTACAGATGTGTGCATGTTAAAATTTCAATATTATTTAACTGTTCAGCAAATGGCAATACAGATGTTACTTCATTTCTAAGTGTTGCTATAATGAATGTATACTCTCACTACTGTAAAACAAGATACAACACTCATACAAGTGCTCTTTCACTAACAACCATGCTATAATTTTGCCGTGATGATTAACAAATATAAATAAATAACAAAAGATGATAAACAAATAAGCATTATCTTCTTCCATTATTAAAATTTTACTCTTACCACACCATCCTTTCTGCCATTCATGTAATAGTTTATACATTCCAAACTTCCTTGCTTTTGCTTATGTTTTACAAGGTTTCAGTGCAAGCACTGCACTTTTCATTTCATGAAGGATAACATTTAATATCCCACTATCTAATAAAAAGCATATTCAAATGACTATTAGCTAAACAGACACTAAACTACTCTGACATGTTCTTTGTGATTAGCTGATCTAAAAAATTATTTTTTAAATTCAAACGTAAAATTTAATTAACCTACTTTCTTCTGAAAATAATTTTTAAGTTGTTAAAAAGTTTTGTTCTCAAGTACACTATCCTGTCATATTGATTTACAAAGATTAAAACATTTAAACGGACATGAGTGAAGTTACAAGTTTTAAAAGGTATGACTCAATTTTAGTCTTTATACATGAAATTAGCTTCACTGTTAACAACGCTTTTATTTATAAGTATTCAAAAGTCTTGGTTCTTTAGCAGTATAATATACCAACAAAAGCAGTGCCTTTCAACACAGTACTTCACTTTTTTGGCCTTCCTCTGTGTCTACAAATTTTTTGCTACTACACAACTTGCACTAAGGTCTATACAATAACATTGCACCTGTAATATAATTTTAGAACAGAATGTCTAAAGTGCACCATTCTCAAAAAAAGAGAGAAACCAAGGAGCCTAGCAAGAGGTTAAAAAGCTAATCAGAGTGTAAAGATGTTTCTATTACTCTAGAATTAACCACTGAAAAGTTTTCATCAGTTGACTGCACACATGATAGCAATTCTGTTTTGTTGACACAAAGCGAAGTATTTTTAAAGCAACAGTGATGAAAATATATTCATAAAGATGTTTGCTGCTTTGGCGATAGCAAATGAATCTTCTTTAAATGCTTCAATGTTGTTCAATTGCTCTGTTTAATCTGTGTAAAGCTACATTTCTATGTTATTTGGATACGGGGTACTAAGAGGGGAGGGAGATTTTTTTTCCCCCCCATAAACATGATGAATTATAAAAGTCTATTTTTACTACATACAGTAAATATTGTATTGTACCCAAAAATGATTGGTTGGTAACTTATGTTTTAACACTTGATAATGAAATCATTCATCCCTTTGCACTCTTTAATATTTAGCCGATAGGTTGGAATCTTCTTTTAAAGCTGGACAATACTGTAACTTTGTGGGTTCGTAGAATTAGAAGGCCGAGTTGCAGAAATTAAAAATCTCCTTTATTTTCGTAGAAATACTCTTATAGATTACAACAGCATTACGTTACATCACCATCAGTCTACCAAGGTCGATCACAATAACAAACAGTGACAGCAGATTACATCCTTAGCTCTCGTTACAACAACACAGCTGGCTGTCTCATTTCACAACTGTTTCACAACTAACTGACTCATCACTAGCCATGGCTTCTTTTTATACACCTAATCGATCATTCTAGATTGTTCTCGACTTTACTCTAAAATGTCACCAGATAAAACACGAATGTTCTAGAATGTAACTATATAGATGCCGGCAAGTCTTTCACCTCTGTGATAAACTATCCATCTCTTATTAAATTTTAGATGAGTCGCATTTTTTACACATCTGCTTCACTTTCGTACCTATTTTGAGGACATGTTTCGCAAATCTTCGTTTGCATCTACGGCTCTTGTGCGACTGACGCTAGATCCAGCGGTGTGGGTAATTCTGGGGTTGTTGCTGCCATCTGTTGATTTAGTGATGAACTGAAATGTGGGATTCTCTTCTAGCGGGATTTCAAAGTTCATTAGTTGGTTTTTATGTTTTTCTATGTATATCCTCTCCCATATGACAAGTTCACTATGTTTTTGTACGTATTTTAGTAATTCTGTGCTATCTTCAATTTCATGATTTTCAGACCAGAAATGAGCTGCTATTGCGGACTTATCAATATTTTTGTATCTTAAGTGCCTGAAGTGTTCTTTCTTTCTAGTGCCTATGTTCCTTTTTGTCCTTCCTATGTAAATCTTTTCACAGTCTTTACACTTAATTTTGTAAATGCCTGACTTTTCCTCTGGTTTTATCTTATCAGTATTATTACTGTGAAGTAGGTTTTTAATGTTGTAATTGTTTTTTTTTTTTTTAAGAGAATCCCACATTTCAGTTCATCACTAAATCAACAGATGGCAGCAACAACCCCAGAATTACCCACACCGCTGGATCTAGCGTCAGTCGCACAAGAGCCGTAGATGCAAAAAAACAATTACAACATTAAAAACCTACTTCACAGTAATAATACTGATAAGATAAAACCAGAGGAAAAGTCAGGCATTTACAAAATTAAGTGTAAAGACTGTGAAAAAATTTACATAGGAAGGACAAAAAGGAACATAGGCACTAGAAAGAAAGAACACTTCAGGCACTTAAGATACAAAAATATTGATAAGTCCGCAATAGCAGCTCATTTCTGGTCTGAAAATCATGAAATTGAAGATAGCACAGAATTACTAAAATACGTACAAAAACATAGTGAACTCGTCATATGGGAGAGGATATACATAGAAAAACATAAAAACCAACTAATGAACTTTGAAATCCCGCTAGAAGAGAATCCCACATTTCAGTTCATCACTAAATCAACAGATGGCAGCAACAACCCCAGAATTACCCACACCGCTGGATCTAGCGTCAGTCGCACAAGAGCCGTAGATGCAAACGAAGATTTGCGAAACATGTCCTCAAAATAGGTACGAAAGTGAAGCAGATGTGTAAAAAATGCGACTCATCTAAAATTTAATAATTTTTCGCTTCACTGTGGTGTTCCAATACAGTTGAATCTCGATATATCCATCTCTTGTTTATCGGCGCTATCTGTTTACACTACGCGCTATCATTAACTGCTTAACAAGGCTCATTATTACCATGAAACTATATCCGCCGACTGTCCTCTTATTGCGCCGAAACTTTAATGCCTGTTGCCGTGACAATACAGAAGATGGTCACAATCCATTTCCTCATTTAAGTCACAGAAAAGACATTTAGCAGTCTCTGTGATTCCAAATCTGAATAGATAATTCTGTAAACAATCATGTCCTGTTATTAAACTAAAGGTTGTTACTGCAGAAGTTCTTGATAATGCAGAAATATTGTTAGTATTAACTTGTAAATTTTTCCCTTGTTTTCCCAGGTGTTTTGTTTGTGTAGTCTTCACTGATTTTGTTTGTGTATTTATAGAATACTATTCTTTTGATAGAGCAAAATGGAATTAAACTAGGTGTTGATTTAGTGATATTACTTCACTTTACAGCAACAACAAAAATCAGTCATTTCATGGACTTTTATTCTACAATGGGCTGGAATCTTTTGAATTACCACTCTTTTAATGTAAATGGGTTAATTGTTGTATTATTTTATGACATTCTAGACTCCTGAGGCTTTTGGGTGTTATATCTCATACTATAGCAATAATAAATAATAATTAATAATAATAAATAATAATAAATAATAATAATAAATAATAATAATAAATAATAATAAATAATAATAATAATAATAAATAATAATAATAATAAATAATAATAATAACAACAATAATAATAATAATAATAATAATAATAATAATAATAATAATAATAATAATAATAATAATAATAATAATAATAATAATAATAATAATAATAATAATAATAATAATAATGAGAGAAGTGCGCTCATATTGAGCATTAATATACAAGCATTGAAATACAAGTATTTTAGTTCTTGCTATAGTCTGTTACAGATTTTGTTCTTTTTTTATATCCTATTATATGATATTTTTTGCATTGTTGACCACATAACACATATTTGCAATCCACATTTGGTTTGTGAAAGTTTTTGACAATACATCTTATGGTGAATGCCGTGTACTGAATATTATAGCATTGATGGCTGCTTTTGAATCAGATAGAATTACAGCTTTTTCAAAATTTTTTTACATGGAAAGATTCTGTAAACTGAAGAAAATTGCCATGTTTTTGCCATCAAAATTTGTTGAATACATATCTAATTTTTGATAAAATGAGAAGAGTGGGCATGTTCCTCCACCACCAGTGCCTCCATCATTTGGTATATATTTTGCACCCAAGAATTTGATGTTGGAATTTCAATGGGAATATATGATTTGAGGCCATATTGTCTGGTAGTTTGCAGCTTTTAATACCTTAGGTTATTTTGTGCAACACGTATGCCTTAAATGTCCTGATGATCCCAATTTAATGAAAGCCCAAACAATCATGGAGTTACTATTACATTATTTGAAGCATAGTTCAAAGAAAAAGGGCATAAATAAGGGGAGCAACGAATGGATTTAGTGCAATTAGTACATATTCAGTAATGTTAGGATAAATTTATGGCAATATATATAAAAGAATACAGAAACCTAAGGGCTGAAAATTGAAGTCATCATGAAGGTGCAGATGTAGTGTATGCACCCCATACTCAAAGGGTTCAGAGTTCAAATCTTGTTTAGGGTTAGGACTTTTCCCCCTTTTTTCCTACTTCTTTTCTTTTTTTTTTTTTTTTTTTTCGGAAGATTAATGTCAACTAAGCTAGATGGAATTTTAATCAGCATAAAAAGGAAGTGAAGGAAAGGGATATATAATAGCTGAGAATACTTTTCTACTCAATTTTAAGGCTTATCCTTCTTTAATTTACTTACTCTATTCTCTATGCTTTCTCTCTTTTATTAAAAATTGCATGTTAAAATGAATATCTAATTACTTTATCCTTAGAGAAGATTGGGACAATTTTTATTTCACTACTAAGAGTACATTTCATGTATTTATTACACGTTTTTTCATTTGTGGAAAAGATGTGACGATGTACTTCCAAGTGCATTCGGTGGAGTCTGTTTTTGCAACAAATGGTGTATTCTATCAAGGAGAGTACCTGTTCACAGTCAGCTGAACTACAGTAAACATTAATGACTGCTGTATTATGATTATCCTAGTTTCCCCCGCCCCCATCCAGCAATTAAATGGTGCTGCTCCTATCCCATTTCTACTTTAAGTGCATATATGTAGATATTTTAATTTAAGTATTTATTTTCTTTCACTGCAAATGCATGAAAAATTACTTTAAAAACTAAACATGGCTAATATTACTAAAGTTAGGCAAGTGAGTCAACCTTGTATATACTTTTCTCCACTTACAAGTTTTTTGATGAAGACTAGTTTCTGGGAACCTCTTTCCTATCGTCAGTTCTGTGGTTGACTGATGATGCATCCGGTGTCTGCATCTGGCTTGGTGTCGTGCTGCCATCTAATGTCCTGGTAAGTTTGATGACGTCATCTACCGCGGGAATTTCAAAATTCATCAAGAGGTCCTGTTTCTTCGTAATAAATATGTTTTCCCAAATCTGTAGTTCCAGAGGTTTCTTTGCCTGTTTGATCAGTTCTATTTCTTGTTTTATGTTGTGATTCTCAGACCAAAAGTGATGTGCTACGGCCGACTTGTCCATTTGTTTGAATTTAATATTTCTGAAGTGTTCTTTCATTCTTGTTCCTAGATTCCTTTTGGTCTTACCAATGTATATCTTGTCACAATCCTGGCAACTCATTTGGTAAATGCCTGATAATTGAGTTTTCGGTGTGCTATTTTTTAGAGGGTGGTTTAGTAAGTTGCGGCTGTTGTGTTTGTTCTGAGGGGCTAATTTTATGTTGAAGCTCTTAAATATCTTTTCAAATTTTTTGAAGTATTTTGGATGAAATGTAAATTTGCCATATCTGGTGTTTGGGTTTTCTAGTTTTTTTAACGTAGTAATGTCCCTTAAGTTTTTGTTTCTTTTGTGTCTGTAGATCAGCCTACCTAAGATTCACAAGACAGACAACAGCATGCGACCTATTATTAACAATATAGATGCCCCGACTTACAAACTGGCAAAATGGTTGGTGGAAGAATTTGACAAGTTTGAAAAGTTTGAATCTCTAAGCATAAAGAATTCATTTGATTTAGTAAAGAAAATTGAAAACACAATTATAAAAACTGAAGAGGTGATGGTGTCCTTTGATATCAGATCTCTATTCACGAGCATACCAGTAGAAAAAATTCCAAAATTGATGAAAGGCTGGTTATCTAAAAGCAACGTTGCAGATGATAAAATAGAGGAATACATCAAATTAACTACCCTATGTATTGAACAAAACAGCTTCACGTTCTCCAGCAAGATCTTCCAACAAACAGCAGGCTTGGCCATGGGTAACCCTCTTTCACCATTACTAGCTAATCTGTTCATGAGTAATTTGGAAACACACATTACTAAAGCCTTTCCACATATTTTCAAATGTTGGCATAGATATGTCGACGACGTGTTTGCTATAGTTCCTAGAAGACTAACCGAGGATGCTATAAAGTTGCTAAACCTACAAAAAAAATCCATAGTTTTCACCATTGAAGTAGAGCAGGATGAATGGCTACCTTTTCTAGATTTGAAAATCATTAGAACACCAACAGGATTACAATTTGGAATATACAGAAAAGCAACACATGTTGACAATTACATTAAATGCAACCCATTCAACCCAGTACAACATCAATATGCAGTATTCCATAGTTTAGTTCACAGATTAATCAACATTCCATTAACAAAAACAGAATATGAACAGGAGTACACTCACATACACCAGGTTGCCGAATTGAACAACTATAACACAAATTTCATCAAAAAACTGATCTACAGACATAAAAGAAACAAAAACTTAAGGGACAATACTACGTTAAAAAAACTAGAAAACCCAAACACCAGATATGGCAAATTTACATTTCATCCAAAATACTTCAAAAAATTTGAAAAGATATTTAAGAGCTTCAACATAAAATTAGCCCCTCAGAACAAACACAACAGCCGCAACTTACTAAATCACCCTCTAAAAAATAGCACACCGAAAACTCAATTATCAGGCACTTACCAAATGAGTTGCCAGGATTGTGACAAGATATACATTGGTAAGACCAAAAGGAATCTAGGAACAAGAATGAAAGAACACTTCAGAAATATTAAATTCAAACAAATGGACAAGTCGGCCGTAGCACATCACTTTTGGTCTGAGAATCACAACATAAAACAAGAAATAGAACTGATCAAACAGGCAAAGAAACCTCTGGAACTACAGATTTGGGAAAACATATTTATTACGAAGAAACAGGACCTCTTGATGAATTTTGAAATTCCCGCGGTAGATGACGTCATCAAACTTACCAGGACATTAGATGGCAGCACGACACCAAGCCAGATGCAGACACCGGATGCATCATCAGTCAACCACAGAACTGACGATAGGAAAGAGGTTCCCAGAAACTAGTCTTCATCAAAAAACTTGTAAGTGGAGAAAAGTATATACAAGGTTGACTCACTTGCCTAACTTTAGTAACAATGGCATTCCACTTTCTGAAATACTTTTTTTTATTCTATAGCTAATATTGCTAATATTAATGCTGTAAACTTCATTTCCTTTAGGAATCCCACTGTAGCTTATATTTACAAGGTAAATGCGACCCACCCTCCAATATTAATTCTTGTTCACTTGCAAAGTTAAGCATACAGCTGCCAAAATCTCCAAACCATTTGTCAAAATCTAAGAAAGAATAAAAATGTTCCAACTTTTTCAGTGCACTGACTGAGAACTCTCTGATCCAAAGGATGATATCCATACCTCTTCTACTGGTATATATATTCAATACAAGTCAAAATACCAGTGAATAGACAATATTTGATCATAGATAGTGGGGGTGATGTTACACATTACGTAACATATTCACTTGTTATTTCTCTCTGAGAAGATTTGGGCTTTAGGCCTCCTCTTACAATTCAAAGAAATATGACATAAAAATTATTAATTCTTTTGAAGCTATTTTTTTTTTTTTTTAAAGTGAAGTATATAATTAAATTGAATAAATTTTAGTCACTTATTAAAACTTACTTTACTTGTCCTTCAAATGTTAAAATTAGTAATTCCACAAAACAATAGTAAGTGAGAACAATATAGTTCTGTCTACCATTACATCCACTTGCTGTATGCCCGCCTTAGTAGTGAAGATGGTAGCATTCTGCCTTACGTTCAAGAGACTCGAGTTTGAATCTTGGTCAGAGTGAGTTCGCTGGACAAGGTTTTTTCCAGGTTTTCCCTTATCCTGAAAGATGAATGTCAGGTAATTCTAAGCTCTACGGACCCTGGGCTCATTTGAGCATTATCTCACCCATTTCATTCATCGACCAAAATCACAATGTTGGAGGACGTAAATTTTAAAAATGTACTGTGCTTTACTGATTTTTAAAGTAAGAGAAGTAGATTAGTTCATGACTTAATGAGCTTTGCTACAAGACATATCTTTTGCCTAAATTTTCTACATTTCACAGTATAAGTGACCTTCAGTTTGTATTAAAAATATTTTTGATGCTAGACAAGAAAAACTGTGTACAGCCCTTCTGCTTGATTGTTATAAGTAATTCAGTCAGGGTGTTTCACTACATCAGTGTACCTTTTAACAGATTTTTATCTTGCAACCAAGTCAGAGATGTGAGATCATCATCGTCTCCATTTGGTTTGTCTGTGTCATCTTTTGTATCTGCTACATTTTCTGCTGATTCTTCTTTCAGGTGTTCTACTGGCTCTTCTTTTATGGCTGTTACCACATTTGCTGCTCCATCACCTTCCTGCAAAACATGGAATTTTAATGTTCCTTCATGACCAAAAGACTAATTACATAAATGGGATTTAGACACAGTCCAAAATTATGATGCACAAAAGCTGCATCATTTCATAGTAATTTACATAAAAACCGCTAAGATTGCATAACAAAGCAACAGTAAGCAAGAATTCTATTAATTGATGGAAATTAATTGTTCTTCTATATGAGCCATGTGTAGTCTAAGATTTGGATAGGTAGAGTCATTCATGGCCAACATGTCAGCTCAGTGGTTAAGAGCAACCAGACAGACCAGAAATCTATGGTTCAAATTCCAGCTATGGCACTGAATTTTTCAGTCTGACTCAATCTATCCAAAGAATTCTATTATAAATCTGAATTTGATTAGACCATTTAGGTATATTTGAATAGTGAAACTGATGCACATGTACTTAACTGATAATTTTTCTTCAACATAGGGATGGACAGAAAATAACCTAGGTTACTTTAATGCAACGGTTACTGAAGTACTTGAGACACACATTAACTAGTTATCCATTAAGGATTAGCAAAGCAACGAAGAAAATAACTGGTTATCCTTTAATGGTTACCAAGTCTGAATGACACCATTCACTGCATGCATATGAGAGGAGCATTGTGCATCTAATAAAACATCTGGCAAGAAAAATACCTCCTCTTTGAATATGTTATGAGGACTGTTCAATAAAGAATGATTATGATTTCTTTTATATATATAAAACATGCCTTTAATTAACCTCATAATTTTTATGGTTCTTTTCAAAATAGTCTCCTTATATCCAATGAACTTGATCCAAAGTTTCTGCCAGTCTGCAAAGACATGCTGGAAACTATTTTTTGAGAGGACCTTCAAAATCGCCTCCGCAGCCTTTACTACTGCTTATGAAATGGATGATGCCTATCACGAAGGTGTATCTTCACATTGAGGAATAGGAAAAAGTCACATGGGGCTAAATCCGGACTATAGAGAGGATGAGTGAGACACTTCATATTGATTTTTGCAAGATATTCAGCAACAACACTGGCAATATGTGGCCGTGCATTTCTGTGGTGCAGTATCCAGCCTGTTTCAAAGAAATGTGGTCTTTTGCCTGATATGGTCTTACAATGTTTTTCAGTATTTGAGAAAGTGTTCTTAAAGATACTCGCCAGTCTTCCCTCACAATGACTGCAGCAGTGTTTTCTTCTGTAAGAGTAGTAATTGGAGTGCTGGATCCACCTTCCTTTGAAACTGATTTTCTCCCCTCTTTAAACAATTTAAACCACCTTCGAGCTGTGTTGTAGAGAAAAACAGACTCTCCATAGTCCTCCTGTAACATTGTATAAGTCTCAACTGAAGATTTGTTAAGACGAAAGCAGAATTTAAAGCCGCATATTATTTCTCACATGTCACCTCCATTATTTTGGTAGGCAATAATAATCTTGTCTCTGTTTGTCTGTCTCTCACAGGCAGGAACCAGGAGCACTAACACTGAAACTACTACAGCATGTTTGATACACATTAAGCTAACAGAATATCATAAGATTAAATTCTAGCGCTAGAAGTTGTGACCGTAAAAAGATAATGATCAATCTTTATTGAATGGCCCTTGTATATGTCTCTCTTCTCTAGCAACGTCACCTTTCAAAATTACCATGTTTTACCTTACATCCTAAATCATTCCTGATAACCACAAATATTTAACGGTCACTGCATTGTAATTGTGAAAATTACAATGCAGTAACCCAAAAATAACTCTGTCACGTCTCTAATGTGTAGACACTAAGTTACAAAGTTAAATTGCATATCAAAAACTGAGAGAGTTGAGATGAGAGAGTTTAAGACCCTTACGAGTATACTTTGAGAAAGTAAAAAAGCGCAAATTATCTCCAATAGTAGTTCACTAGAAAATCTAGAAATATAAAACACTTGCAATTTGCAAGTTTCCTTTGAGGTATCATATCTCCATTATTTGAGATTGTCTTGAAGTTCTGTAGGAATATTTGGATCCAATGAGAGGGATTATGTACAGGTTATACTGCCGCATAGCTGAAGCAGTAAGAGTACTGGCACATAAGAGTCAGAGATCCATGGTCTGAGTCCTGGCTGTGGCATTAAGTTTACAAATGAGTTTAGTGTTATTGTATGGAACTATCAGTGCATTAGATGTATTAGAACTACACTAAATGCTTTAGAAGTGTATTTAAACTTAAACTATGGTATTTTAATTAAAATTATTGGAGCCTTTTCGAGAAAACACAACATTTTGAAAATATTCCATATGAAGGTAGGTATTCTTTTTTAAATATTAAAATCAGAAACATTATTAACAGTGAAGTATTCTTCATTTTTGAGTTTGATTTATGAGTGACTCATAAATCAAACTCAAAAATTCTTTTTTAAGTTTACAGGTCACATTTTTGTTTTGCAACAAATTATAACTGTCACAACTGTTATAATTTATTGTAATATTTATGTTGCTTCACTATCAGTAGCTTCAGTTTTTACAAAATAAGTACCCAAGTTTAATATCCCTCCACCATTTTTGTCTTATGGAGAAAAAAAAAAAAAAGAAAAAAAAACATGCATGCACAAACACATGTAACTTCTGAATTTGACAAATTTGACCGATGACAAAATATTGCCAGCTACACCAATGAGAACAAGTCGATGTCCGGCTGAAGATAGAGGGAAGACCTCAGAAACTGGTTCCGGGAAAATTTAAAAGTAAGTGTTGTTTTGTGTCATTAATCGACTCCCAATTAATTTAAGATGTAACTTGTTTATTCAAAAAATACTTTTTTTCTTTTTTTAAATTCAAAAGCCCTCGAAACATATTTCTGATGAACCCTTAATATCAATTTTTTTGGTGAAATGCATATCTACGTACTACAGTGTCTGTCAAAAGTTTAAGGGCAACAGGAAAAAAAAAAATTCAATATTCTGATTTTCTAGGAAGTTCTTTATTGAAAAATTGTACAAACATTCTTTAGCTGTTCTCTTAAACTTAGAATTTTATGTGTGGTCTTTTGGTCTTAGAACATGCCTTTACAAGGCCTGGCATGGAGTCAAATAGGTCTCTGCACTCTTGGACAATGACCCTTCTTGATATGGCAGCCAGTTGCAGCCTGAGTTTGTTTGGATTTCCGTTTCCCCTTGGTAAATTTGACTCCAATTGAGTTCCAGAGATTCTCTATTGGTTTGAGATCAGGTGAAAATGATGGCCAAAGCAGCAGGTTTGTGTACTGATCCTGGAACCAAATTCTTGTGAAGCAACTTGTGGCAGGGAACATTGCCTTGTTGGACCAAAAACTTTTCTCCCATTAACCTCATGACAGAGGGAAGCTTGACTTCCTCCAAGATCTCGCATATCTCTGGCTCTTAACAGAACCATCAATGATGTACGCTTCTCCAGGACCTTCATATGTAATGCATCCCCAAATCATCATTGCATCTCCTCCAGCTTGAAAGGGAGATGTAATACAGTTTTTGATACTCCAGCTTTTTCTGTCATCTTCCTATAACTCAATTCACTTTTCCACATCCCGACAATTTGCCATTTTATATCCACATGCATTTTATTTTGCCCTATGTTCAGTTTTATTGCAGGAAAAAACTATCCACCTAACAATGTTCTTGTGAAGTCCATAACTGACACTAAAAACAGACAGAATCTGTTGTTTTATCAGTGCTAGTAATCTCCAAGATCATGACCTATGTGGTTGTGACAGCAAAGCATCCATTTACTGCAAACTTCAAGTGCAACAGTCTTTTAGGAAAAGACTTTCTCAACCTTAAAAAATCAGGAAAAGATCTGGCATTAAATGTGAATTAAAAGGCTTTGTAAATTTTTCAATTAGAAAGTGATAGTAGCCCAAGATCCAATTCAAGTAGGTCTCCCTCCATAATAAAATTCATATTGCCAAGTGCACCTATTCGAAAGCAAATTAATTTTCTCCATAAAAAACTGCATCTCTAAGGCATGCAAATACTTGGTTTAGAGCCAATGGTTTCCTGCTAAATGAGAACAAAACTGAACAACTTACATTAAGTTTGCGTGAGACTTCTTATGAAAATTGTTCAAGGAATGTAAAATTTTTAGGTGTGGTTGTGGACAATAGGCTGACATGGCAACCCCATATCAACTATATTACAGCGAAGCTGTCCAGAGTTATATATTTAATCAGAAATTTGAAAAGTCATGTACCTGATTCATATTTAAGAACAGCCTATTTTGCATTCTTCCACAGTATAATCTCATATGGCATTTTACTCTGGGGAAGCAGCAGTCATATTTCTACTATCCTAATATTACAAAAAAAAAATAATTCGTACCATCTCAAATTCAGATAAATTTGCACATTGTAAACCTCTATTTATAAAATTAAGAATTATGACTATGATAAATGTATATATTTATAATACTCTCATCTATGTAAAAAGTAACTTAACCGACCAGCTATTCAGGCACGATATTCATAATTATAATACTAGGTTTAATTATAAACTCAATATACCATATCATAGATTAACTAAAACCTCTAACAGCTTTGAAGTATTGGGCATTAAACTATATAATCAATTACCTTTAGAATTAACTGAATTATCAGGTAATACATTTAAATGCAAATTATATGAATGGTTAGTTTCCAAACCTTATTATTCAATACAGGAATACTTTAACAGGTGTAGTTAAACTTTGGCTTATGTCATGAAGTATTCTTATTTCCTCATTTTATTTTAAGTCTCTATATTTGTATATCTAATGTAATTATTTTATTGATTTTTTTTATCTTCACTGTATTATAACTGTATTAATTTGTACTCTATTTTTGACTTTGTCTATTGCTGTAATAAGCTTAACGACAATAAATCATCACTTTTAACCAGTTTTCTCAAGTGAGAAATCATCATAATCTCCAGAGTTTTAAAGATAGAGAGTTCTGGTTTGCTCTAGAAAACTTCATTTTTGACATGTTTGATCCCTGTATAAGCTATCTTGAGATTTAACTAATGAATGAAAAATCTGATATTTAGATATGTCCTTAAACTTTCAACAGACACTGTATATACATGGATAGAGTCAACATGAAAAATTCAATGCCATGGCCAGGATTTGAACCACAGATCTCCTGATTTCCGTCCCGTCGCTCTAATCCATTGAGCTACTGTGGCCAACATGCCGTCCTGACATTAAATTCTCCAACTGACTCATATATTTTCCCGGTAAACTACTAGGGGCTCTCGTATCCGAGATACACCGTTTGTGGTGACTTACTATCGTAAGTACTTGAATCCTAGGTTTCACCATTAAACTCTTATTATTTAAGTTAATGGGTGGAAATTAATCATTTCTTCACACTAGCTGTACATAGGCTAAGGTTCTGTATGAATAGAATCAACATGAAAAATTCAATGCCATGGCCGGGATTTGAACCATGAATCTCCTGTATTCCGTCCAGTTGCTCTAACCCATTGAGCTACTATGGCCAACGTGCTGTCCTGACACTAAAGTTAATAGCTCAGACCTCAACACGTTTTAGTCGCATCAACTGGTACTTGTTATCTTAATACATTTCATTACACAAATGTATGTCCGTAAACTTTAGTCTTTATCTCCTGTACTGCATTCAGTAAATTGTGCTAGAGCAAAATGACATGTTCTCGATAAGCACATCTTAAACAAAAAGTTAATTTAAATATTGTATTACTTTCCATACTGGCCACGTTTGTAGACTTAAAGGAAAGAGTACTGGCCAAGGTACTGAATTCTCAAATCTGATCTAACTTTTCTAATGCAATGCACAACATACGTAATTTTTTTAAATAAACATTGAACAATGAATGTACTTTAAAGAAGTTGTGACAAAATTAATTCCTCATTCTACAAATAATTATACTAGGGATAGACTAGCAAGCAATGGTGGACTGAGTGAAGAATTGGACAGATAGGGAATGAGAATTAATATGGATAAGAGTAAACTGATGAGGATATCAGAAGAAGGAAGACAGGAAAATCTGTTGGAAATTAAATGTAAGGATGAGACACTTTAGGAAGTGGATAGATTTGAATACCTGGGAACGATAATAAGAGATGGAAAAATAGAACAATAGTTAATTTATGGAAATTAATCATTTCTCCACACTAGCCGTATATAGGCTAAGGTTTTTGATAGATAGAGTCAACGGCTAGTGTGGAAAAATGATTAATTTCCATCAATTCACTAAAAATAATAAGAGTTAAATGATGAAGCCTGGGACTCAAGTACTTACGATAGTAAGTCGCCACAAACGATGTATCTCGGATGTGAGAGCCCTTAGTGGTCTACCGGGGAAATATATGAGTCAAATACAGAATTTAATGTCAGGACGGACGTTGGTCATGGTAGCTCAAAGGGTAAGAGCGACTGGACGGAAACCAGGAGATCCGTGGTTCAAATCGCACGGAATTAAATTTTTCATGTTGACTATCTATACAACACGAGTCCTAAATTGAACTAACAAAGCAATGAATGCTTACTATGGAATAAGCAACACTGTGGTTAGAAAGAAAGAGATTAGTAATAGGGCAAAAATGCAAACATTTAAATCAGTAATAAGTCCTATAGTGCAATATGGAATGGAAAGTTAACCAACACAGGAGAAACACAGGAGTAAAGTGACAGCAGTAGAAACAGACAAATAAGAGAAGAGGCTAATCAAGAGAAAGCATTAACTGAAAATATAAAACAAAGACAACTTAAATGGCATGGTCTGTAGGAAAGGATGTCTGTAGAAAAGAAAGTAAAGCGAGTAATGGAGATGAGAGTGGAAGGAAGGAGTAAGGGAAGACCGAGAATAAATTGGGAGGATACTATAGAGAGGATTGGGGCGAGGAGGAAAACAATGACTGAAATAAGGAAAATGAGCAAAGACTGGGAGACATGGAGGCAATGGACAGAACGAGGCAAATCCAACACTTAACAACATCATGAGAAGGAAGATGAAGATTAATATCTGGTGTCTAAGGCTATTAAACATTGTAATTCTTTTGGACAACTTATAACTGGTTTTCATTAATGAGCCAAACACCAATTGCTTTATTTGTATTAACATTTGTCCTTATGGCATGTCTAACCTTTGTATGCTTTAGCAACTGATATAATGAATGACACAATGAATGTGCACATACTCTTCACACACACCATTTCTGGTGAAACAGTGTAAACGGAAGCGAATGCAAAACAAACAAAACAAATCTCATTAATTTCAATATTCTATCATTATAAAAATGTCTGGCATAATTTTGATCTGACAACGCACCACACACTGTAATAAACAGATCTTATACTTCACAGCATCATATCACCTTTTAGTTGCTTCATATAACAATAATAATTAAAATCCAATTACACACATATTAAAGCTGGTAAAATAAGAAGTAATCCTTTTGCTAATCCCAACAATGCTCCAAACTAAACAGATAGCTTTTTCTCCTTTCAAAGTAATAAGCTTTATGAAGCTTTATGTAAATAAAGATAATCATGCATTTTCTTATCAAAAATTTCCATAGCAAGACGAGAAAGTACATGTTAAATGTATTGAATGGTTAAAAATGGTTGCTAATGGCCACAATAGTTGTGCACCCGAAAAACTGATTACCACTATTACTGGATAGCCGAGCATAACACTGTTTAAAATTAAAACATAATTCATTTTGAAATAACACATTTGTATACAGTCAGTCAAATGAGCTCCTTATCATCAAATTTCTAGTTACTTAATTACAATTTCAAATACTGCATATATTTTAAGATATTCTCATAACAGTTTCCTACCTTGAGCTGTACGAATGCATTAGGCAAGGAAAGTACAACTGGTATAACAGGCAGTCTTCCACCTTTCTGAACCAAAGTTACCCCAGGTTTGTCTTCTGGCCCTGGTCGCTCAGGTGCCATTATTTGCTATGGATAAAAAAGAAAAAAATATTAATCATTACAAAAGCATAAAAATATCTCCTTATCTGTAGAATATTTTTATCACTGAAACATAAATTCACAGCCTTAGCATGGAGAGGGGGGCCTGTACTCTGGCTCCAACAATTTTACTGAAGATGCCTGCCCCCACACAAATTGGCATTATGGATATCTTATTCAACAGAACTGTTTAAATAGATCAAAACAGAAATCAACTGTCATAAAAAAAAAGAACAATAACAACAGAACCTAGGCTTCAGTTAACAGAATTGGAGCACACAAATTTGAATTATTCTTGTGCCGACACTTCTGTAGTTTCATTCTCTATCATAGAAAAATGTTTTGCAGATTTGGTATCAGTTTTTGAAGTAAGATGTGATACAAAATGCAATTTAATTTGTATGCTATAAGTAAAAGGAATTATGTTGTGTCCATTTTAAAGAATTTCTGGTTGCCATGGAGCACACTTAGAGAAAAGCTATTATACCAAATGATACAATTACATAAAGGAAGTTTATTAGCACTGATTGTATACAGTGGAATTTATTTCCATTTTAAGGTATGTGAGTAGCACTGGAATTATATAATTACTAAGATTTTCTGAAGTAATAAATATGCATTACCTAGCTCTTAACTTTGATAACTATATAATATGCAATGAACTATGGACAATGTGAAAATTCTCAAACAAGTAGGTATGCACACTTTAAATATACATAGTCACAATTCTATTCATAGAAAAGTCTAATTGCATTACTGCCGACGCCTTCGTCATTATTAGGTTAAAATTGTAGTTCAAATATAAGTAAATAAGAGAGGCTTAAAAATATGGCTAATGTAAGGTCATGCTATAAGGAAGGTCAGGGAGAGGGAAGCGAACCGGACGCATTGTCTCGCAAATGGAGTTTACAGGATGGTTTACCTAGAGACGGGCACGGAATACCTCACGTGTCGAGTACCTTGCTGATGTCACAGGGAAGCCTTGGTCCACGACAACCCGAAAACTACACATGCAGAAGCAGGGAACCGCACAGCAAGCCTCTCCGGTAACCATAGCAACTGGGTTGCCACCGTCAATAAGTCTGTGACGTATGTACTTGGTGCGCGATGCAGTTTAGAGTGAAAACGTCACCGCTTTACGCAACGGCGCTTTTATTGTGGCGAAAAACAACACACATTCAGTAAACTTGTGTCCGATGACTGGGCAAACGATGCATGCTTGGGTGAGGCTTAACCTCAAACCTCGTTGTGTGGCCGCTTGTGCATAAACGCCGATACTTCTACCACAGTCTCTGATGGGTTCGTAAAGCACACTATGTTCCTATCAATTCAGGTTTTTGAAACTGTGTATTTACCTGCCCCTCATTAAATATCTGTTTCGGCGTAGAACACCCCGCTCTCTTTTGTTTTTTGGACTGTAATGCAAGCGCATTAACACTACTAATATTTTAAAACACATCTATAAGAATGGGAATAACATTTCATAAAATGTAAACATTTTATCTCAAAAATATCTATATTCATAAGCGTATTTTGAAAGTGGTACAAAATTCTCTTTATAACCTTTGCCCAATATTACACGGGTTCATTTTAAACTCGAATTAAGATTTAATTATCTTCATTTATTTCCCCCTTACCCTTTCTTCATGGACTTGTAAAACGATCTAGAATATTTTTATGGCGAATCCTCTTCTTAAACCCTTATTACTTGTAAATTCTATTACTAATAAGGAATGAAAATTTTCCCGATATTCACTCTAAAGGATACGAAACTTCGGCGTCTGACTGGATATGCTGCATAAGAAATAAATATGGCGATGTAAGAATCAACTTCGGAAATGACCGAGTAATTCTCGACACATTTTTAAACTTTACAGTTATTAAATAGCACAAGAGCTTTAGTCCATTCTATTATTGGCCTCACAACGCTAATAAAGTGTTCACCACAGTAAAGAGAAACCAGAACCATCACGTTTTACGCCACGTGGGGAAGATATTCTGGTGTCTCAGACTCAAGTTTATATGAATCGATTCTTATACAATCTACTAGCATCAGGAAAAATAATATTCTGAGTTGTTAATTGCAACTTCTAATGTTATATGGTAACAATTTTCTCTGTATATACAATCATTTAACAGACCTTGCCAAAGATCCTGATAAGGGAATAAAGCAAAACTTTCCTTCTTGGCGACAATCTATGGTATGGAAGCAATAATGCTGGGAAGAATAGATATGGCCAACAAAGGAAGCCATTCTATCTCATAACTTTATTAAAATGTATCACAAAGCAAGCACGTATTCTGAATTTCATTTCCACGGGAGAGGACGATACAATTCTTTAGATAAATCGGTGAAAACAATTAAAACATCAAAATTGGTTATTATAAACGTTTTCTTTCAGTTGCACTGGTGTTAAAAGAGTGTAGATATCCCTCCCCCCACGCCCCCACCCGAAAAAAAAATGTGTAGAACTCAATAGGCATCGCCAGGTTTGCGCTAGTAAAAGGAACGCTGTTTTTTTTTTTTTCTTCAATCTACGTAAATATTTTGATCAATCAGGTACGGCCGCACCGTGGCTCAGTGGTTAGACCGCTTGGCTCTCACCAAGGCGGCCCGGGTTCGATCCCAGGCGACCGCAAAGTGAGATTTGTGGTGGACAGCACGGCGCTGGGGCGGGTTTTCTCCGGTACCTCCGGTTTCCACCGCCATCTCATTCCACCGGTGCTCCATCTTCATCTCATGTATCATCATTGTCACCGCCTGCGGTGCCGTATGTAGTAAAAGCGGGCGTTAAACACTACACATTTCATTTCAATCAGGTAGCTACTTTTAGTGCGAAATTTTTAAGAACTCAAGAAATTAATTATAAACATTTTAATGATACCAAAGCTAAAATTTATACGATGTCTACATATACAGGCTGTTTCGAAACGACACCGAACGAATATAGCCGTTTCGAAGTTTATAACTAGTCCGATGCTGCTTTAAATATTACATTATTTTGAGATTAGGCAGCGCAAGAACCATTGTTCGCGAATCTCAAAAGTTATTGGGACGCCACGGTCACGAAAACAAAAGCATTCTTCCTTGATTGTTATCAGTGACCCTATCCTCACTTTCAGGTGATGGGGCAAAAGGCAGTTACTTGTAAAAAAGTCGACTAATGACTCGGACAGTTCAAGTTGCGCATTTTTCTATTAATTGTACAATACTTTCAACCAGCTACTGTAAAATCAACAGCTCCCTTTTAAGTTACAAATGCTTTATTTAGTATAATTAAACAGTGAAATAAAATGCTTGTCTCATTATACAAGACATTTAGTTTTGGTTAACTTTATCTGAAATTCTTTGATATTGTTCTCTCTTCTTTTAATCATTTAATGCTTCCATCCTCAAACTCACTAACATCGCTCTAACAATCCCTCTAAAGGGTTTAAGTTGCATATGTCCACCACCTTATTTGCCGTCATGGACTGTTATAACTGTTATGTTAGAACACGTTAAACACCCGTAAACAAATAACTAAAAAATAGCTTCTTTATTACGGTTTCATAAGCCGAAGAAAATTTTAATAGTGGCAAGCTAGCGTGGAGTATGCCAGTATATTTACAAAATGCTACAAAATGCGGCAAGGTGTCACCTACCTGCGATTCCTTCGATAGCGTGAGGCACGCGGCGTGTTCCTGTCACTGTCTAATGCACATTCATTCTAGCTCTATCGGGGGAAAAAGCGACTTATATTTGTCATATAGACGCTGAGTAACACCGTCCGATATGACTTAACGTTGGAGGACGTAAAATTACAAAAAAGCTGAGTAACTACTTCTATATATTTATTGTGTCGTTTCGAAACACCCTGTATATGAGGCTTTGACTGATTTTAGACTGATAGGTGTTAAACATTTTTAATTTCAAAACGTATATTTTCATTGCGATTATATACAGCATTATTCAAAAAGGAGGAACAAATTTGAAACATTCTTCTGAATTATAAAAAGTACAGCAATAATTCCAACGTTCATGGACAAAGTTTTAAATTTGAACAGTCCACGTAGAAGTTCCAATCACGACCGCAATAGCGCTTTGTCATGTTGATTTTTTGTAATAAAATGACGACACAACAGGAAAAAGCATTTTGTATGCTGCAATTAGCAAAACTAGAGTCCGTTATCAGAGTTCAACAGGCCTTTCCCGTCAGTTTAAATAAAAAACCGCCTCGGCATAAGCAGATTTACCAATGACATCGAAAATTCGGAGATGATGTTGCATATGCAAACGGAAAAATATGGAACGTCACGGACATCGAATGAAAATGTCGAGCGTATTCCTACAGTTAACGAAAGGAGCCCAAAAAGTCCACAGCACGAGCGAGCAAGCATGGAATTTTACATTCCTCGAACAAAGTAGCGAGTTCAAACATCTGCATCCAGATAATCACAACAAAAGGTACGAATTTTGCATTAGTATGTTAGGTGATATCAAAGAAGACAATTTTTCTGAACGATTATTTTTTCCGATGAATCCACTGTTGAATCTTTCCGGTAAAGTTAATCGGCATGGCGTTAGAATTTTGATAAGTGAAAATCGCATGTCAGTTACTGAACATGAAAGAAGTCGTATGTGCCATATCTGTAAACAAAGATTAAGGACATTACTTCTTCATGGAGCTGTGAATTCGTAACTACAGACCTGATTCGTGTGTAGCAAGAAATGAGCCATAGTTGTGTAACACGATGTTTATATTGAATGCAAAAAAAATTAGAACTGAACTCTTTCCAGTGACGTTAGAAATTGTTTCTATTGTTGGAACTATGTGTAGTTCTAAAGAAATGTCTTTTAAATTTGTTGATTCTTTTTGCATAGCCGTGCGTATATTTGCACAGTAAAGTATAATGAGAGGTTGACTAATTAAACGTCATACTTATACTTACCCTCGATAACAATTATGTTGAAGTGCAAATTAAAAATCACGCTACTACAATGTCTACCTAATTGTAACTGTATAGCATCTTTGTAAGCAATATCACAATGAATAATAATCATCTATAATCTTAAAGTTAAATAGTTTCAAATTCTACAAACACAAATATACCTTCTAAAGCACAAAATTACACCGCTGTAAATTACTGTTTACTGTCGTGTTGATGCCGGAAGTGACCAGAGATGACTTCCTCGTTTTAATGCATTTTGTTTATAAGCACTTTCGCCAACTTAAAAACTCGTAGCCTTAAAACACACCTGTAGAAATGCTGAGTGTTCATTGATAACCAATGACAACGCCATCATTTGTAAACTTGGTACACCATCGTCAATGCATTACTTAGCAACGATTAGAACCCAACATTTGCTTTAAATTTTTCGATGTATCTAAAGCTTATTTACAAATTTCTATGGGAGTGATTAGTAACACAAAACTGATTTTTTTTCCTTAAAGAAGGTGAAGGGTCATTTCGGGATGAGGATCCTACATACGACCTTGCAGGCAAGTTTTGATTTTTTTTTTTTTTTCAAATCTGTTACTGCTGGAGGGAGTTTACCTGCCTTTTTTTGCATAGGTAAACGATGAGAAACTGCATTCAACAGTTTACATACAACACTATACTTTCTTCACACGTTTCACTACATCTCCATGCTTTTATCACACAATCAGTTTGCAGTATCAAAATTGCTTCCATTGTTATTCCTAATTACCAAAACATGTGCAATTCGCCTTTAGAATTTTATTATTATTATTATTATTATTATTATTATTATTATTATTATTATTATTATTATTATTATTATTATTATTATTATTATTATTATTATTATTATTATTATTATTATTATTATTATTATTATTATTATTATTATTATTATTATCCACCGATCAGCAAGTATACTTTACAGATGTTTGTTATTGAGAAAGTTAGTAAAAGTATACATAACAAATGAGGTAGCCGTGAAGGACTCCTCTAGCTAAATATGGCAGGATCACTGTAACACAAATTGGGGGACTTTGATAGTTATCACTCGTCTGGTTCGTCTGTACTGGAGATGTCACTCAGGAGAAGAGGTCTTTAGAGTTGAAACTTGTTAACATTCCATTAAGAACACCTGCCACACCATGCAATGTTAAACTGCAACTATTATGTATAATAAAGAGAACACAAACCGAGTTGATTTTCTTTCTTAATTACCAGAATAGTACCTGCAAAAGAGTCTTGTGAATCAATTCCCGCGTGCTGTTTAAAAATTGTATTCCTAAAGTTTCCACAATGTGACTTTAATGAAAATATAAAAATTGGCGAATTACTCGCAATTATGACAATATTTGCCTTGCTTGGAATACACGCACATGTTTGGAATTTATTAAAATATGCTGGCTTGATTTAAGTTCTTCCCATATTATTATTATTATTATTATTATTATTATTATTATTATTATTATTATTATTATTATTATTATTATTATTATTATTATTATTGTTATTATTATTATTATTATTATTTAATAATAATAATAATAATAATAATAATAATAATAATAATAATAATAATAATAATAATAATAATAATAATAATAATAATAATAATAATAATAATAATAATAATAATAATAATAATAATAATAATAATAATAATAATAAATAATGGTTTCAAAATCCTGTATATTTTCTGCTACAACTAAATGGTACTGTTAAAAAAGGCAGACACTACAACGTATTTTCAAAGCC
This sequence comes from Mantis religiosa, assembly GCA_030765055.1. Lineage (NCBI taxonomy): Eukaryota > Metazoa > Arthropoda > Insecta > Mantodea > Mantidae > Mantis > Mantis religiosa. Next base: position 89,069,689 of record CM060959.1, read on the forward strand.
ATTTTTTACAAAACGAACCATTTCTGGGCTGGCCCCGTTGCTCAGTTGGTAGAGCATCTGCCTGCCATGCGAGGCAGGCCCGGGTTCAATTCCCGGATGAGGGGTGGGGATTTTTCTCCAACCAAGACGATTTCCCATCCTCCCTAGAGTCTGGAAGTATGAAAGAGTGCGAATGTGTGCGTGATCTAATGATTAAAATTGAAAGTACCCGCAACTCAACTTTACAAGTTAACACCATTGCCGATAAGCGATATGTTCCAAAAGGAGAACGGCCGCCAATATGACCATTACAGTTAAATGCGGGGTATAAATGAAAAAGAAAAAAAAATCTAATATCACTGTACACGTTGTATCATCATCGAGTGAGAAAAATTAAATGACATAATTCTTTTTGTACATGCTTCCACGGTCGGCGTTAAAAGATATTTCTTTTTGCATCCACCTCAAAGATTTTATTGTGTATAATTCTACAAGATCTACAGCGTAGGTGGTAGCAAGTCTGCCTCAACGTCCAAAAGGTCCCGAGTTCGAATCTGTCAGGATTACTTTTCTGGACAAGGTTTTTATGAGATTTTCCCCTTATTCTGAAAGATGAATGGTAACTCTAACCTCTATAGAACCCTGGGCTTATCTGGGCATTATTTCACGAATTTCCAAGAGAGGTGCTGGGATTGGCGAACGTCCGTTAATTCGGACAAGAGACACGCCATTTCGCGGAAACTTCGCGGAAATCAATCGCCCACCTGAGAGTAAAATAGGACAGAACTTCCCACCAACACAACCGGGAATCTCCGCGAGGGCTCACGGGGCAATAATTTAGCTGTATCCCCGCTGAGTTCCGGGATGTTTGTTTGCCTTAAACTGCATTTCTTATGCGCGTACATAATCGCCCTCATTTTACACACCTGCGAAATCTGGGAAATGATTCAGACAACTGGCTTCTATAGTTACAACGTGCGCAGAATAGAGGAATCTGGTCCATCTAATCTGTGCGCCGCTACTTCCCAGTGAGACTTGATGAGGCATCTTCTCTTTCATATATAGAGGATGAAATTAGGCGCCGGGCAACAAAATTCTACGCCACATTACATTATCAAGGCGTCCTGGTTGGGTCTCCAGGGGATTATGATAGAAGATGGAACTTTAGGCAATATCGGATCCCCGCATGGCTTGCGGGCATCCGAGATAACACCGGAGCAAAACCTGAGCTCTGTATAATCTGCAATATGCTCCCTCTTTCTATATTCCAAACTGAAACTAAACAAATATACCCTACAAAATCTCTATCCTACACAATCCTACCTGCTGTTAGACGTATTGAGGATGGGTACGCAGCAACAACATTCAGACTGACTACAGCCTGCCACGGTGCAGTCGTGAGATAGTTGAGCAGGTCTCCAAGAAGTACATTCAGTCCAGTTCAGTTGACCGGTGAATACCAGAGTTGTAGCAGTCGGCAAACACAGAAGTGTAAAACGGCGTATTAGCGAATCGTTCTGTGTGAGTCGAGAAATTACAAGCAGCGCAAGTGGTGCGTACGGAAGACATAAAGGAACATTAGACTGAAGTGCTTACTCTGTGTATTTGTAAAATACGTGAAAGTGAATCTTAATGTTGGGCTAATGATTCTAGTGACAAAGTGCGTTTGGTGTAACATGTGTTGCTATTTTGTCACAATATTAATAAAATATAACAGCAAAACTGATGCATACTGAAATGGTAACGGGTCCTGTAGTTTCGAAAAATGAATGTAGAACGCTGTGAGTACAATTTACGGGGTGAGAACATTTACGACTCATCGCAATGAATACCGTCTTACGTGTTTATTTACTTATTTACTTCTTTGAGGGGGCAAACTAGTGTACGTAACCCACAAGGTTAACAGGTCCACCCTCCCAAGCCAGGAAGGGAGGGTTGGCAATTTGCTTCCTAGAGGGGTGGTGGTTTGGTCCGGTTTGACCACGGGTCTTCGGGCTGAGTCGTTCACTGGTAGCGTGGGGTGGCTGACTGATGGATCTCCCCGGTTCAGTTTGTGTTAAGAGTGTATAGTGCGGCAACGTGAGCAAGGTAGAACGGGAAGATTAGTGAAGCCCAGATTGTGACCTGACACTGGGGAGGGTGGAGCGTAGCTCAGATGGTAGAGCACTCGCTTGGCGTGCGAGAGGTACCAGGATCGCTACCCGGCCCCTCCACCACATGTCAGGTCACAATCTGGGCTTCAATGAGATTCCATCGTTGCCAGACCTGATACAGGACGTTGCTTGGCTAATGAGAGGTCTACACAGAGCAAAAGACAGGGAATATATAATTCTCACACTATGATTATTTATTAAAAATGTGGCATTCTACTTACAAATAAGACAGCGCTTGCATCGTAACCTTCTCGTTCCATATTGCTCACGTTGCCGCACTATACACTCTTAACAAACTGAACCGGGCAGATCCATCCGTCACCCACCCCACGCTACCAGTGAACAACTCAGACCGAAGACCCGTGGTCAAACCGGGCCAAACCACCACCCCTCTAGGAAGCAAATTGACAACCTTCCCTTCCCTTCCTGGCTTAGGAGGGTGGACCTGACGCGCAGAAAAAAAAAAAAAATGCTGGCTTAACCTAGTGGGTTACCACAATATTTAACTTCTATTGCATTAAATGGTAATGTTTTATGATAATGCAAGAGAAAGCGCTTAATAGTCAACTTTTTTTGTAGAGTTTAACGTCCGCTTTTATAGTCAGTGTCCGCGGTGACTGATGATACTTGAGATGAAGATTGAGCATCGGTGGAATGAGATGGCGGGGGAAACCCGCCCCTAGGCCGCTTTGTCCATCACAAACCTCACATGCAATCGCCTGGGATCGAACCCGGCTCGTTTGGGGGAGAGTTGAGTGGCTTTACAGTTTTTCCATACAATTCATTTATCAAAACGGATACCTCTCTTTACGTTCCATTTTTGAAGGGGAGGGGACTGATCAGTGTCGCAGACTTTCATTGCAGACATAACACATTTAATTTCTATTGCAATCTGTTGTAACGTTTTATAATATTAGTGTAAGACTCCTCGCTAACTTAAGATTACAACCCAAATGCACCAAGCTACAATAATAATACTCCACACTTTAATAGTCCTAGGCTTATCTGTGCGTCTATCCTTTATATTTCCGCGTCACTGGGCTTCAGTAAAATGCAACGCAATGTCTACTTTGTTTTGTGGGATTTACAATTCTGTTGCATCACCAGACCTCTAGGGATTACCTGTAGTAATTACATTCAATGGTGAACGACATGAATGGTTATATCCATTCTCCTTTATAAATTGTTTATCTTATTCGCGTTCTATGGTTGCGGGATATAAGTCTGAGATATTTTATGATAGGTTTTGTTGTAATTTATGGTATGCACCGTAAGACCAGGACATATCTATAGGTAGATTTATAGACACTGTCACGTTTGTATTGCTTTATTTGTTGAGATTTTCGGATTCACCGCCGTACTGTACTTTTCTTCTGCACGGACAAAGGCTTCAAAAGGTGGAAGGGCAGGGTTAATATCCATGTCACGCTATTTCAATCCCACCTCGAATATGGATATAGACAAGTTTTGGCACTTTATTGCGAATGTGGTAGTTTTATAAGGACTTTTAGGCCACAGTGGTAAATGGGTAGGCTCTAAATCTGTCAAAACAGAGTTACTGGTGTTGGGAAATCGCACATATGTTAATCTCACCAAATGTTCCTCCTGATTTTTTCATACAAATTGTTATGAAGGAATATTTTAAATGCAGTTTCGACTAATGATATACAAGGACCTGTGTTCTAATATCAGTAAGGGCGAATTACGTGGATAAGTTTTCTTTACCTTTCTCATCACACCATATCCCCAAAGAATAAATGTAGGACAACTAAGCTCTACAAACTCCCAGTTAATTCAAATATTTTTCCATCCATTTATTCCTTCAATGCCCAATATTATCTCATTCACAAAACAGAAGCAAAGTAATTAGTTTTTAAAACGACAAAAGCTGTTATTTGTAAACGAAGGGTTCTTTCGCTTGTAGAGGAGCTAGTAGTTCTAGAGCCAAAGCACACCCCAAATATGAAGAGGTATGTAAAATGCAACATGGAAAACTGGAAAATTCGCAGACGTTAACTAACCAGACCAGCAATCAAGGAAAGTCCCCGAAAACCTTCTGTCAGTTTGACCTGCAACAAAACGTTCGAATGCAAGCCACAAGTAGGCTGGCTTCAGATGGATCACAGAGCTCATTAATTCCAAGGGATACTCAGGTCTTAAGCGAGTGCGTTATCATAAAAACAGCGGCTCTTTCCACATGAGCCTTTGTTTTATAATTTATTGGAAACTATTACAAACCCCCATACTGCCGGAGCTCCAGGGATCCACTTGACTTCTCCTCGCGTAGAACAATAGCGTCCTTGCCTGTGGTGTCCGAGGATATTGGTAGAAATCGATATCCAAAAATGTTCCCAAACTCTACGCGTTTGTTTTTGATTCCTGAAGCTGTTTAACGCCCGCCCTTGAAGTAACGATGATGCGCCCGGAAGAAACCCCATCCGTGCAACCCACGCTGCTGTCATCTGAGCCAAAAACCTGGTCCAATTAGTTTTCAGGTCTTTAGCCTCCCCTCGCGAGTCTTTACCGCTAGTTTTCATTTCACTATTTTCAGCTTCAAATCTCAAAAAAACAGCCTTGTGTGGTTATTCTTGCCCTCTCTCTGTGTATTAGTACAGGAAGTATTGTATTGCACCAAAATTTGATGACCGAATTTCACCGGGAACATTTTTTCAGAGACCTGATCGCCCCCTTCCCCTAAAGCATTTTAGAATATCATAACAGAAAATGGTAAATAAGAAACTTGTATTCAAGCTTAGGAACCTTCCGAGGATGCGACATGAAGATTTTAACAAAACCCTCCTTATATGGATTTTTTTCGAAATTTATTTTCTCAAAAAACTAACGTTTTTGATTAAAATATCATACGTTTAAGACATTTTTACCACAAATAAAACGTTATCTTGAAATTTCTGATAGTAATCTCTGACGTCCAATTTATTATTAACGAAGTTTGTCTAATTAGTAAACCGTATGACGTAGACAAAATTTTAGTGTACAAAAAATGTATATCTCGTCAAAGCATACAATTTAAGTCAAATTAATTATTTTGTGTTAAACATTTAATATATTCGTTATTTGTTTGAATGTTTATATTTCTCTCAACTGCAAATGACGATTCTTTTTTCTTCTCTTCTTTTCCTTTTTTCGCGTTCATGCAAAGGAAACAAAATTTCAAAGCTATTACACAGCGACCACTTTGAAAAGAACTGATAATCGCTTTAGCTTACTGTATTCTTACATATACAAGGAAATACTGAATAATGAATTAAGTGAAATTTTAGCGAAAAGAAAGTCGAATACCTGTAAAAATAATAACAGGTGTTACTTCAAAATAAATCTTTACAGTTCGAATACACTAAAATGACACAATTGTCAGATTTCTATTTTAAATAGGTAAATAAGAAAGCAAATGATAAGGTTCGGAAACTGTTGCCATACCTTTTCGGTTTAAAATATTCTTAAACATCCATGATAAGTTTATAAGTGGTATAAAATTAGCAATCTAGTCGTATACTATTACTGGTGCATTTTCTTCGGTGACAGGCGGCCTTCTTCAGCTTGGAAACAGCAAACCCTTCTTGGGTTTTTTCGCACTTCGGTTTTAGGATCATTTTGCACTTCGCTTTAGGATCATTTCACAAAGCCAAACTCAAAACATACACGTCACTCCACATTTGTGTGTGTCTTATATTTGGTTTAGTTGGGAGGTTTGTGATAAAACTAAGGCATCTTCTTTGAGTTAAAGTTTTGCTGAGAGTTGCGTTTCGATGTGATTATGACAAGGTTTGGAGGACAGACTGAGGTAACCTCGGGAGGGGGGATGAGATATGAGCATGCCAAGGGTTGCCATACTTAAGAAGAGGCAGCGGAGGGCAGGGTCTTTATCAGCTCAACATTTAAACTCTCTGGTTGTGGTTCATAAAACCTTAAACCCTTCCATCCCTACGGTCTTACACTACTTCTGGGGGACTCGGGTCTCGTCGACCTCCCCCAATACGAAGAACGAAAATTTTTACAGAGCAGCACACCCGGTATCATGCTCGTGAAAAACTCCCGCCGGCACTAGAACCATGGTGAAAGGTGAAGTGAAATAAGAAGTGAGGTAAAGTCCTGGGGAATGAACCCACGACCTCTCAAATGCGGGCCGCAGACGCTACAGCCCGGGCCAGTCCTTTCTGTTAGCCTGCAATACAGTAACAAAACAAATGCATTTCGCCAATTATACGCATATCCTGTCACACCGAGGAAGTTTGAAGATTTTTAATTTTGTTGAAGTGGGTACAAAATTAAGTGTGTACTTGGCGACCCTAGTGCAAATTGAAGTCGTCGACCCAGGATTTTCTATCCCAGACAATCTAAGATCCTTAGGTTAGGTATACAGAGGAGATACTTCAATGCCCATAAACACTACAACACGCCTTGATTTAAGAGAAAACCAATTCTTTTGTTTTCTTATTTCCACATTCGTTCACAAGTTTTATTTGAATCATCCCTTCCTTGTGACTCTGGGCTGAAACAGTCCTCTTGCAAGCATTCGCTGTTTATGACCCCTAAAGCTAAGCAGAATGCGAGATCCAAAAGGAAGAGGAAGCGTCGGATAAGTTCACGCTTTATCACTGATAAACAGAGAAGAAGCTTGTTACACTGTTTTCTTCCTGATAAACATCTCCAGTGGCTACAAAAATGAGTCTGCAAATCTCCGTGGCAAAGAACGCGGAATATCCAGTCATTATCGATTTGTAGTAAATCCAGACGATATCATTTATTCCCCCGTGCTCCTCAGACTATAATAATTACTGCTGTGGGTCGCTTTAATACCTCGCACCACGCGATAAACTGTTAATGGAACACTAATGCTCTAAAGTGCAAAAATAATGCACAACGATTTAAATGCTCTCAAAAATCCACGCGTAAAATGAAAACATTTAGCATGTGTTAATATTGAAGACTTCAACCGAATAAAGGCATCCATCCATTTGCGCTTTTCGGAAAGGTAACCAAACCACGGAGAGACGAGAATGCTGAAATATGGTGCGGTAACAATAAACGACAAGCACATTAAGCAAGAGAGATAACAGTTATCTTCCCCCAAAATACAGAAGGTACCGGTTCAAACACGGCGGAGAGCGATGGATTTTTTTCAGGCATGTTGTACGCCAGGGCCGGCAAGAAGAGCACCCTCAGTGTGACATGCTTTACCCCTAAAGTCACCCCTTTCTTTTCCTTCTATCTGGCACGTAAACAGGTGACGTGTGCCACAGTGGCGGTCATTCGGATTTTGGATCAAAGATATTATGAGACGTAATCAAATGCATGATTTTGAACGCAAAGTTTGGCTAGGAAAGCACAAGAGGGTTAATGACAATGGAGAATAAAGAGTGATGGGCGTAATGACAATACTATTGTGTGTTTCAAATGGGAAGGTGTTTGTCCTTGAGCGCTGCTAGGTGAGCAACCAATCGGAGTCCTGCGATGTTGTACTGCATGCCCCCTATGTGGCGTGTGACGAGCGGCAAATTAATCAATCTCTAATAAATACTATTCTCGTTAAAACAAAAATTTAGATTTTGCAAAAATTGATAAATGAGGAAGGAGAGAGTAATGTATTTAACATAACCGTAAAACCCCATATTTTTAGCTCAAATAGTTTCCCTAATACAAATAAATGAAGTAGATACCATCATAACAATGGATTGCGACGTAAGCACTGTAATGAATATCATTATTGGTTGGCATGTATGCGTGAACGTATATCTGAAATTACTCAGAACTGAAATGTAAACATCTGACATGACGTGACAAGAGAAATATGTACTTTGAATAACCCAAGGTGTTTGTTAAATTCGATGAGAGAAAACGATAAACTTCTTGTTAGTCTGACAGAACGTGCCTGGTCACATTATAATATCGTTGTTTATGAATGGGTCGTAATCTCTATTCAAGAAAGTTCAAACCATTATTATTCAGTTACTCTTCCATGAAAAAGTGTATCAGCTGGATCAATGAGACGCGTTCCACCTTTCCCCCCTTACTACTGCTAGAACAATCCAATAGAGTTAATGTGGGCTCAAATTATTTTGCAAACAGAAATAATATTTTTAAACTGACATTGAATGACTTATTTACGAAGAAATTGATAAGGAACACAACAAGACGAGGAAAACCGCGTGAGACATCAAATAAACTACAAGATGACTTTTGGAAAGAAATAGCACGTAACGAGTTTTTGGAACCTGTCATCATAAATTTGCAGTACTCAGACGTTGAAGACAATGACAATGACGAATTATGTCTTAACGTAAGTAACATTCACAGTCCTGCACCGTGATGTAGCGGGCTAAGGCAGCATGCCTTGGTCCCTAGCCACGGAAAGCGGCCCGGGTTCGATCCCACCCATGTGGTGGGAATTTTCGGTCCCGGGTATAGGACCGGTGCCCACTCAGCATCGTGAGGAAAGTGAGGAGCTTACGCTAGGTAAGCGGCCCTGGTCATGAAAACCAACATTCCGGCTGGGGGATGCCGAGATGCTGACCACATCTCCTCCCCATATCGGTTGGATGATCGCCCACCTCTGCCGTGCGTATGTGGGCGTGAGGCCGGCAGTCGGGTTGGTAAGCCAAGGCTCTGCATAGGGCTGTCGCGCCACGGGTTAATTAAAGCAACATTCACAGCTATACGGATGCACCGCTGGTATTTTCGTTGGATCAGAAAAATAAGTAATTCATAAACTATAATTAGCTTTAAACTAAATATTTAAAACATCTGCTTAATATACAATATTCATGTTGCATTATTATAAAACTTTGGAAAATTCAGTTTGCGTTTCCTTACGTCTAGCGCCACGAAAACTCGCAAGTGTGCGAGAGGGAAGTGTAAAAAGAATGGGGATAACGAGGTGGCAACGGTGTAGGCTCTAACACATCTGATTGGCTACAGGCGAGAACTCTTCCCATTTGAAACACATAATAGACAGCTCACTATGTGAGAAAACGCTCTCTCACTACTCTACTGACCTTAGTCAACCCTTAATCTTTTTTTTTTTTATTTTTTTTTTTTAGTTTACGTCCTCCAACGTTGTCATATCGGACGATGAATGAAATGATGCTCAAATAAGCCCGGGGTCCATGGAGCTTATAGCTACCTTGCATTCGTCTTTCAGAATAAGGGAAAACCCCGGGAAAACCTTATCCAGGTAACTCACCCTGACCGAGATTCGAACTCGGGACCTCTTGAACGTGAGGCAGTCACGCTACCATCTACGCTAACGAGGTGGGCAAGCCAACCCTTAAGCTGACAAAAGCAGTTCTATAAAATTAACACGTTTATTACCTGTGTTATGCTATCTAATAGTCGTTATGCAGGGCTAATTGTTTCTCTTCTACTGCTAGACATTGAAATGGTTTCTATACTGTATTCATTAAAATAAATGTCACAGTTTATCTGAAAAGTGCACTGAAATTGTTTACATTGATAGTACGTGGCGAAGTCATAATGATACCTCCTGAATTTTCACGGTTGCTATCCTTGCTGGTTTCTTTTTAAATATCAGTGTTTCAAAAATCTTCAACTTCTGTAAATATCATTGTTTTTGTACTGCAGTAATTGTAAATGGTTCCACATGGGAAAAAAAACCCATTTTGGATTGTTGCATTTACTGTCTCCTCAAATTCCCTTCTAAGCCACATACTATGTACCATGAATAAGTAATGAATCTGCATTGCCTCCAGATCTGAAGAGCTGCAATACCTTACAGTTTGTTAATACACATACTGTACCATAAGTTAATATGTCGATACCAACGGGGTTTAAAGTTGACTTTTCAATCTAAAACTCCACTGTTTCTACAGCTTTATGGAAACTATTGACAATGACCCTTCTGACTGTAAGCATATAAAGACACGCTGCAGTTTTCAAAGCCACCATTGCACAATAAGTATCACGTGCAACATGCTAAACAATACTTATTCACAGATAACACAATGGACGAGCCCAGGGTCATCTAAAACATCTAAGGTTTTTTGCAAAATCGCAGAAAATATTAGACTCTAAAGAAAAATAGGATAAATAGGAACACAAGGGAATTAGATTAGAGAACATAAATATAAAAACTATTTTATTTGCATACGATCAAATTTTGCTGGCAAAAACTGAAGATGAACTGCTAAAGATGATATACATATATACAAAATGAAAATATCATCAGAGAAAATAAAAATAATGGCATTTAAAGATGTATACCTAGTTCGTTCTAACACAATACTGGAAAATAAAATTCTGGAACAGGTATCATCATTGAATTTTCTTGGGTGCAAAATATATCAATAAAGTGTATATATATGAAAAACTAAACAAATTTAACTATATAACTGGAACATCAAGACGGAATAAAAAACTAGGCAAGACCAGAATCAATATTTAAACTGTATAAGTGCATGGCAATAGTCACATAGATCTGGAACTGGCCTAATACAAACCAGCACCTGCAAAAAGTACTAGCAGCAGAAACGAGATTTTTGAGATCTATAGCAGGTTATACAAAATTAGACAGAAAGACAAATGCAAGTATTTGAGAAAATTTAAAAGCAGAGGAAGTAAATAACATAATTAAGAAATATAAAGAACATTGGAGATTGTATTTAAAATGTCAAGCAATGGGATACCTAAAAGAGCTATAAATTGTAAGCCACAATGTAGAAGAAAACCAGGAAGACCCAAGAAACGGTACAATTTGGAGCTCTAATGGGCTGGAGCTTCTTAACAAGAAGCAGAAGCAGCTAAGAAAGTGTTCCGAAAATATATTTTCTCTGCATGTATATACTTAAATAATATTTCAAAAATATTGTGCTGACCTGAAAAACTGGGATTTAAAAAATAGGAACAAAGAGAAACACGTTTATTTGTGAAAAATTGAAAAACAGTGACACTTCCGACGAGTATAATAAACCTTAACTGAATATTAATGCTATATAATTACGCGTTTATAAAAAGTGTGAAGCTATGGCTCAGTTTTCTTTTCGGAAGAATCCAATTTGTGTGGCCAGTTTGAAAAATAGTTGTTACCACAGTCTCTGTCTAGTCCTAATTCGTCACAATGTAACAGAAATCTTCAGAATATAGTCTCAATCAAGTGCCAAACAAACTGTTGGTCATTTCCTTGGCTGTGACAAATAACACAATGAAACTGTGCACCACAGTTGCGCACTGTTGTAATTTTAGTGGCATATTATTGGAAGTTAGCTTGTTTTACTTAGAGCTTAGAGATCAGCAAATGCTTGTAGAAGAAAGCTGAAAACACAATGACCTCTAGCAAGTAACTGGCTGTAGAAGCTCGTCTTCATTTGGCACTACCATCAGTTCGATATTGTTCCAGTGTTCCCCTAATGACTCTTGATTAAGTATTCACACCGTATCTCCGTATAGTCTGTTTTTAAACTACGGTGAAATCGTGTTCTAAGAATAGCGCAAAACTCAGCGTGTCTCGCCACTCCTACAGTCATACCCTTCATTGGTTGGGGTTAGAGTGTGTTGCTACCCCACTTTCATCCAGTTAGAATCGGTTATCTTAATTTAGCCAATCAATCAAAATATCTTCTCTACGCGAAATAAACCACGTGCTAGGAGTCGATTCCACTTTACTATTGTCAGTTAACTTTAAAATGCAATTAAGGCCTCTTGCCGATTTAAAACATATGATTATTTAGTTTCCAAAAATATAATACATTCACTAATTTCCTAAACTATTATTCCCACAGCTTTCTAGGGACGGGATTGTTCGGAGCATGTGGTCATTGTTCGAGACTACGAGTATACAGGCTCTGTGGACCCTGGGTTCATTTGAGCATCCTTTCACCCATTTTATTTATCGCCCCCATACCACGTAACGTTGGAGGACGCAAATTAAAAAATAAGACATCGACAAACCTATGTAGTATAATCGGAAAATTAAACCCGAGTTCAATTAAGTTCAATTTAGCAACTGTAGCAAACTGGTCGGCTGACAATTCTATACTTTCAGAATAGTGTGAGAATTATACGCCACTACCAGAATTAAGAATGAGGGGACATTCCGCTACTGTTTCGTAGTATTTAGGAACCTTTTCATCCATTTAAATTAGCTAAATGTGAAGACTGCGGTGACATCATTCATCTAACCTAGCGATATGTGACTCATACTGTGTATTTCTGCACCTTCCTTTCTACCCCTTGAAGTCACTCAATATTATTTTCTAAACTGGTATTCCTTCAGTATTTCATAGCTTGAAACCGTGTAAAATAAAAGAACGCTGAGATGACGTATAATATGCATCCTATACATTTCCTTGCAACACTTAAAATTATTAGAGCCTTTTTTGAAAAAGTAACTTTTCGAAAAATATTCCATTTAAAAGATAGTTTGAAATAACAGGGGTTTTTGAAAATCTTCCTTGTGGCATCCTTGAAAATGCTGAAATTACGTAATATAATTTTTTTAACCGACTTGTCGTTTTAGTTATGTTATTTACATACATGCGCACACGAAATACGTTTTTTTTTTTCCTTCCAAAAAATACGTTTTTGGTTTAGAAAGCCTCAAACCATATTTCCGTTAAACTTTTGGCATTAAAGTTTTAGAGAAACTAAACATCCATTTTCTTAAGATTTTTACGCAGTTTCAAGTGTGCGTTGCTGTAAAACCATTACAGCAAAAACACTGTTTTAACACTTTAATCACAATTCATAAATGTGTAAAACCTGGTCCTTCTTTTTATCTGAGAAAGAGAGATTCTAGGAATAACCATATTAGGACATTTCAGCATGGTATACAGCAAGGTTTCAAAAAGAAAAAGATAATATGCACTTACGTTTTGTCACTCAGAAACGGAGAAATCCAAGGTTACAACGGATACTATTGAAGCTTGCGTTATGGAGGTTAGGACGGCATGAAACACGAGAACTTCTGAGAGGTCGTGGAAGCCGAAAATCCAGACCTTGCTACACACAACTTCGCACTTTTACTACAGGTCAAGTCAGTAATTTCAATTCAGATTAGAAACGGCTAAGTGTATGTATTCTTACACAACGAATAGTTCTTACAGAATTGTAATCAATGTTTATTATTTAAAATGTACGCAAGTTTACAATTTAATATTATGGTTTACTCATTTACTCAAAGTATTTTTTTTTTTTTAATTTACGTCCAACGTTAAGTCGAGTGAAATGATACTCAAATGAGCCCAGGGTCCATGCTTACCCGACATTCATCTTGAGAAGGGAAAATCCCGGAAAAACCTTATCCCACCGAGAATAAAATCTTGAATACGTAATAGACATTCTACCACCACGCTACACAGGCAATCCAAGAATAAACTTTGAGCTGCAGAGATATTAACGCATGAAAAATTTCATCCAATTTTTACAATAAAAGAACACAATTTACATGTGTAAGAAAATGCCCGCTTTTATTGTATTAATCTGTTTAAATAGAAGAAAACAATATTTTTGACTGATAATCCTGAAATTAAGAATCGTTACGTTACAAAAAATTAAATACATAATTAGTGTTAGGCATTAACCTCACTAAGCACTTTACGCATAACTAATTAGAGCCATAATAGAAAAGTACAAAGATTAAACGAACCCCCAATGGGAATGTTTGTTATGCGTTTACACAAATGATCCCTGTTATCGTTAACCGAAGTAGATTTAAATGAATCCCAAATATCCTCCAGTAACCTTTCACCTTGCTCCTGTGTCCACTAGCAGTTAGTCTTAACCAATGACCTGAATGCATTAATCACGCCCTGTGTTTGGAATGTTCCCGAATATATTTTCTAAAGGGCACTGCCGTATAACGACTTTCCTTGTAATTCACGAAGAATCTCGTTTTAAAAATCCGCGTAATCGTTTTTCTAATCAACTGCAAACATTATTTCTTTCTTTTACTTCTAGTGAACAGCGCTTTATCAGTCGGTTTCAAGTACAATGATAACATCCTCGCTTCTACACGATTGAATAGCTCTTTACAAATCCCGCCATCGACGCTCCACAAACTATTTGTACTATTTTTACAAATTTGTAATCGAGATTAACATTTTCAGAGGTTATCTTACTGCTAATTTTCTTGAATGTGCAGAAGGCTTTAAGCGATGCTCAAACCTTGAAAAAGCTGGTCGCAATGTGTCGTCTTCTGTTTACTTTGCATGCCCAAGGAATAACGAAATGAGTAATGCATTGCTATTTCAGAAAAAAATATAAATATTGAAAAATTCACACAAATAACAAGGAATAACTCTGAAACAGTCAACACAAAAGACAAGTTGTACATTCTGACAAGACATGACAACTTTAAAAGGGAAGCTCTCTCCTTTGCCGCTGGGTTGTAACCATTAGCCAACAAAAGGCGACCGTCATAAACAGGGCGAGAGGTAATGTAGCCAGTCTTCTTTTTCAGTTGTAATTTACATCCTCCAACGTTGTCATATCGGACGATGAATGGAATGGGTGAAATAATGTTCAAATGAACCCAGGGTCCATAGAGCTTAGAGTTACCCGACATTCGTCTTTCAGGTAAGGGAAAACCCCAGAAAAACCTTATCCAGGTAACTCACCCTGACCGAGATTCGAACTCGGGACCTCTTGAACGTGAGGCAGACATGCTAACACCACGCTACCGAGGCGGGACCAGTCTTATTGTTCCTTTATTTCCTGCAGATCAAAACCTCCAAGTACCCCTTGATACAGGAGTGGGGCAGAGTTATCATGTTTTAGAAAAAAAATTAACTATATTTTACATAAATTGTGTGTTTTAATACGATTTTGTCTATCTCTTACGGTTTATTAGTTATGCAAAATGAAGAGATATTTGACATTCTCAAAACAAAATCAAGATAAACGTTTAATCTTCATGAAAATGCTAAACATACGGTACTTCAAACAAAATCGTCATTCTGAGATCAAATTTTTTTCGAAAACTGTTCCATGTAAAGCGTAATCGGGAGGGGTGGATTTTCTTTAAAATCTTTCTGTCGCATTCTTTAAAGATGCTGAACTTATAAACACCAAGTTTGATATTTTACCAATTTCTCATTTTTGAGTTATGTTGTTCTCCCACGACCTTTCACTAAAATAGTTTTATTAAGGAATTCCTAAAACATTTATTTCCATTTCTAGTGAAAAATCGGAATTGGATATTTGTGTGGTATACGATAATTCCCCATATATAGAGAAAATAAAAATATCTTAAATTAACACTGGTGGATAAATTAAAACGTTTTTTATGTTAGGAAATGGGTAGATTTACTTATTTTTAAGGGCTTAATCTATGAGAAAAATTTGTTTACCTCATCACTTTTATGTTAACATATCAGTAACATAGTAATTATTGGCAAATATAGACTTTGGCACTAGAGGCGAAGCGTGCAATGAAGTGCTGAAGCGCCACTTCCCCAAGAATTTCAGGAGAAAGAAGAAGAAGAAGAAGAAGAAGAAGAAGAAGAAGAAGAAGAAGAAGAAGAAGAAGAAGAAGAAGAAGAAGAAGAAGAAGAAGAAGAAGAAGAAGAAGAAGAAGAAGAAGAAGAAGAAGAAGAAGAAGAAGAAGAAGAAGAAGAAGAAGAAGAAGAAGAAGAAGAAGAAGAAGAAGAAGAAGAAGAAGAAGAAGAAGAAGAAGAAGAAGAAGAAGAAGAAGAAGAAGAAGAAGAAGAAGAAGAAGAAGAAGAAGAAGAAGAAGAAGAAGAAGAAGAAGAAGAAGAAGAAGAAGAAGAAGAAGAAGAAGAAGAAGAAGAAGAAGAAGAAGAAGAAGAAGAAGAAGAAGAAGAAGAAGAAGAAAATTCATGCCAAACAATATTTTATTTGCTCTAGATACATTTTCAAAATTTATTCGCGAACATCTGCGGTGCTGCGGACAATTTGACAGCTGCTTAGATTCAAGTGACCAGCTCCGTGAGATCATTCAATACTAAGTATTTCTGTAATTACGCATTCGTAGCCTGAATACTATGCTTCCTAGGTTTTCCAGAAGCAGTCGCGATTCTTCGATAGTTAGGAAGCACTAACAGATTCTGTCACGTTAAGTCTCTGTAGCGTATGAAGAAGAAAAAAATTATGTGGCGCTTTTAAACACAACTAAGTATTTAGAGTTGACATGAAAATTTCAATGCCATGGCCGGGATTTGAACCACGGATCTCTTGGTTTCCGTCCAGTCGCTCTTACCCATCCAACCAAAAGCCTTAGCCTATATACGGCTAGTGTGAAGAAATGATTAATTTCAACCAATTAACTTAAACAACTAATGCCAGATTTCACCAACAGATGTTAAAATCGAAGTTAACAAGTGTAACGTAACAATCGTCACAGCGCTAACACTAATGTTAAATTTCTTGCATTTCACCAACCTGTTTTCTGAAAATGTTAACAAACTTGTGTTAACGCCAAGAAACTTGTAAATATTACAGCTATAGAAGGCATGGATGAGTCCTATTATTTTCTGAACGTACTGCGATGCGCTTTTGCTTTCATTTTCGTCTGCACAAGCGAAAAATGGCAGATTAACAAAATCATAAATAAAGCCGTGAGACAAATTTGTCATCGATGGAGAAATAATTAATTGAATTGGTGACGAAGTGTAAGGATATCGAGGACGGATGCGGTGAATGTGAAAGAGAAAGATGTCACGGGGAAAATATTGGAAACGAATTTAATTCAAATGCATATGCCACTACTACAAGCAGCAAACAGCTTCGTCAGTATTACGTAAATTTAAAACGAGGAGCGAAGGACAAGTGACTTAAACGTTTCAAGACGGGAGGTGGACAATGTATTATCCACATAATTCAGTGAATTATAAAATCGCAAGGTTATTAATACTTGAAGCAAAGGCGAGATCGCCATATTCCTTTCGATGCATGTTCTAACCTCTCTTGTACTTTCGCAGTAACCTTCATAGCAACATGTTTCGACAGTCTATGCCTCAGTAAAAGGGTTTCTTCGGATAGCTCCTCAAAATCATTTCTCCTCATAGGCCGTACTCTATTACGAATGCTATTTAGACGGTCTTAAATATAGCAAATCGACATCAATAGCTGAGTTTATGCCCGCCATCTTGACTATTTACAGTTGTTACGGACTTAACATCAGAAATTTGGCTTGTTATTTAACAAGATATTTAACACGAGTGTTACGCTAACACTTGTTGGTGAAATGCAATTTTTGTTTTAACTATTGCTAAACTCGTGTTACGTCTTAACATCTGTTGGTGAAATCGGGCATAAGTATATTTTAATAGTATATCAGTAGTAGTATTCTATGCAGATTTTTAAAGTTTTGAGTTATTAGGAAAAGTGTATGAATTGTATACTTTCTCCATTTTAGGTTAACAGTTCACGCGGTGTTGGCCAGCTCTAAGAAAAATTGGAACGTCTTAGTGGAGAACTGAAGCAGGAATTTGATTGTTGAAGGTAGCCTTAGTTATTAGTCATTATTCTCTCTTATTTTAATGAAAATTATTATTTGGAGCTTCCCTCGCTTTGAAAATCACGACTCACCACTGTTTGGCACTGTTTTGAGTAGCAGGTTCACAAACTAAAACTTCAGTGTATATATTCTATAGCATACTCCAGATCTAAAATATGCGGTATTTTAATGAAAATACAGCTTTAAAAGTTTTAAGAAAATAAACAATCATGAAACATTTTCTAAAAAGGAAAAGGTTGTTTAAGATAGAGGAATAGGGCGAACCTTGTATTTTTAGTTAAATCGGACTGAACGTAACAATGGACGGTATGTCTCGCAATGCGCTGCTTTATCTATAGCAGGTATTTAATGATGAACAAACTGGAAATGTTTTGTGCATGACCCTGAAGACTGAATTTAGGTCACACAACGTCCTTCAAGTGTCCTCAGCTCCGTTGACTATCCAAACAAAACATAAATACTACACAATTCATCGTCATCACAATTTCATTTTACGCTTGGATAGCTTCCCCAAGCATTTTTTAAACAAAAAAATTAAAACCTGTTTATTTTCGGAATGCAGTTTGGGGAATTCCCATAAGATCATGGCACAGAAAAAGGTTTACACTATACCTTTACTCAAGAGTAGAGTAAAGGAGTTCCTGATGTAAACAAAATGTCATGTAATTAGTGATTTATTGTTCTACAACCCAATTTCCCAAAGTTGTGATCAATTTACTCATTCCACTTAAAAATTCGACACCGATACTTCTTTCAAAAATACACTTCATTTCATATAAAATAAATGTAATTATAGAAAATGAGGCGGACGTGTTTCTGTTTTTGCACAAAGTACATACTTTAAAAACAAATTAAATAATGGCTACATATGTAAATTTAGAATTTCACCTAACAGATCTTTCAGCTTACCGTTCTCTCTAAGATTTTTCTTAATTGCTATTTTCTTTTTAACTTTTGATGTACATATTGCACTTACTTTACCTATAAATATTGTGTCTTTCCGATCAAACAAGCATCTTTTATGGATGCAAAGTGGAAACTATACGGAAACCTACCCAACTCAAGTAACTCGTAAAATATAAAACAGTTATGGAAATGAACTGTTCTTTTACACTTAACATATAAAGGAGAAGGCTTAGAAAGAGTCTGACTGAAAATTTCAATGTCATAGGCCGGGAAGTGCGCTACAGATGCCCCAGTCTCCGTTCGGTTGCTCTAACCACTAATCTACAATCACATTTGTTTGTGCAAATTATCGTAATTTGGATGTTGACAAGGTATGAAACTTGACCTTGAATTTTTTTAAATAGTCCAGAACGTCATTTTCACTCTCGGTTAATATTAATTCCTTTCAATTGAGAAAGAAAACCCGTTGCGTGAAGGTAGCGTGTCTGTCTATTGTTCGAAAGATTCCAAGTTCAAATCTCAGGACAGGTTATCTGGATAAGGTTTTATCCAGGGTTTTCCTTATCCTGCAAAATGAATGTTGAGTAACTAAGCTCTATGAAACCTGAGCTCATTTGAGTACAATTTCATTCATTTCATTCTCAAATAAGCCCAGGGTCCATAGAGCTTAGAGTTACCTGACATTCGTCTTTCAGGATAAGGGAAATTCCTGGAAAAAACCTTATCCAAGTAACTCACATGACAGATTCGAACTCGGGGTCTCTTGATTGTGAGCAGACACGCTATTACGCTACCGAGGCGGGCTGACCTACGTTGGACGACGTACATTAATAATAATAATAATAATAATAATAATAATAATAATAATAATAATAATAATAATAATAATAATAATAATAATAATAATAATAATAATAATAATAATAATAATAATAATAATAATAATAATAATAATAATAATAATAATAATAATAATAATAATAATAACTTGGAGTGAGAAAACGCAAAACTAATTAATTTTAAAATTTAGGTATATCACACTATTCGTGACATTGGCTTTTTCGAAAACATTTGTTGCAAGAACAAGATTATTTTTAAAAAAAATGGTTTATTTTGTTAACGACGCTGACAGTTGCCAGGATCTTATCAGCGCTGCCGGGTGCCGCGATTTCATCCCGCAGTTCTTTTACATGCCGGTAAATCTGGGGCTATTGCTTTTAAGCACGCTTGCAAACCATCGGTCTGGACAGAGTTTGAACCCGCGACCTTGGAATCAAGTTTGCCAGCACCTACCAACCGAGCCTCGCAGGCCGGCGTTGTATGAGCAAGATTTCCCAAGCTTTCGCGCACATGTATGTTACTTCCAGTGTTGGCTGTAGATCCAGGAAACTCAATGATTCTGAAAATCGGTTTCTAGTTGTTTTCTCACCCCAACCAAGACCATTGAAATCATAGCTCTATTACTACATGGTCAACTGAATGAAGATAGGTACTTCATTGATTTTTATTGCACGAAATTTTAATAACGGCTAAAACTGATTATGAAGCTCAGAATCGGAAACTAGGTAAAATTTGAATTTTTTTGCATTTACTTGCAAAAAGCTCGCATTTGTTTAATTACAAAGCGGCTTTCTTTCTTCTAAAGCCTACAAAAGTAGTTCATGGTGTAAGAAGTGGGTTTATATGCTAAATACTAAAAAACACAGCGTAAAATTACCTACGGCTGTTATTAATGGCATCTTACTTTCTCTGTAACTTCACATTTACTGCATGTGTACGAATTAAGGAGCAAATCAAGGGGTCATCAAATATAAACGCACACAAATTGCATTACTTTCTTCGCTCATTGTTATACAAAAGCTTCTGCTATCTACTTTTCAAACATTTAGATAAACTTCATTACGTAATTACACACTCCGTTTTAGATCCTATCGACTCGAGTGTTCAAAAGGGAGGCGCTATGTGATGACTTTGAAATTTCATGCACTTTGTATGACAAGAAAAAATGAATACGTGAGTTGTTTCTTGTATAAAATATAAATACTTGAAAATTCCAACCAATTACAATATCTTGAATATGGTTGTCACGAAGACTTAATTCACATAAATCGTAGGCTTTGACTGGACTAAACTATGCAAAGGAGGGGATTCGGCACTGAGGTCCAAACTTGCTCTATTATACCTATGGCGCAAGTGGAGGAAGAATGTGTTGAGAGGAGGCAGAGAGCGACCTTCCCAAGGAGCCACGACAATGCAAAGGGCAGGGTCCCTACACTTTACCAGTTGGAAACTCTCCGGCATATTCCCGAAACGGCTCCACCAGACCGGCCAGAAGACCGTCCTACCGGAGGAGGAAGCTTCACCAAGAGCATATCATCCTGCCATGCAACGCCGAGGCATCCGACAACTCTTCTACCCTGAAATAGACCACCAGATAAGAGATGATGTGAAATTATAATGGAGGGACAAGAAATTCGGGGGAAGTAATTAACCTACCCAGAATTCGTCAAGTAGGTCTGTCACGGGAATCAAACCCGGACCTCCCGAACGTGGGCCACAGACGAAACCGCCTCGGCCAGCCCAAACGCTATCGTGTGCTTTAACAAGAACTACACTGTGTTAAGATTTTGTTTATTCTTGCGGTTAACAAGTACTGGGAAGTTACTCATAGCAGAGGACTTCAGAAGCTATTGTCAAGACAATTTAAGGTACGTTTTGTTCTTCATGTAAATATCTTAAATATATGGCATTTGAATCAAAAACGTTCAAGTCATTTTTGAGGATATAAAAAAATATCAAATAAGCTTTCATGTAAAGAGAAGTTGGGGCGAAATGACTTCCTGAAAATCGTGTTGCACCTTTGGAAGACAGTGAACTTATATCCAAGTTGATATTTAATTTAGTTTTATTTTTCAGTTATAGTCTTCCCTTACAGGTAGAGTTGTTCCAAAAATGCTTTTCAGGGATTCAGTGGATTCAAAATAAATTTCCATTGAAATGTGTACATCAGATTTTTGGGTGGAACATAATACATAATGTAAAGCTTATGTACGTCAGTGTAAGGGAATTTCAATGCTGGGTATAGGACCGGTCCCAGTCAAAATCGTCAGAAATTTGAGGAGCTACGATAGGTTGGAATCCCGGTGAAGAAAGCCAACTTTCCGGCTGGGGATGTCGCGATGCTGACCACATCTACTCCCCGTATCGGTTGGATGATTGCCCACCTCTGCCTTGCGTATGTGGGCGTGAGGCTGGCAGTCAGTTTGCAGGCACGTTCGTTTGCGGCCTATTACGCCATTTATTATTATTATTATTATTATTATTATTATTATTATTATTATTATTATTATTATTATTATTATTATTATTATTATTATTATTATTATTATTATTATTATTATTATTATTATTATTATTATTATTATTATTATTATTATTATTATTATTATTATTATTATTATTATTATTATTATTATTATTATTATTATTATTATTATTATTATTATTATTATTATTATTATTATTATTACATACTTCAATAGAGAAATGTTTCTTTTTCTTATAGTTTGAGATATCGCTTTTGGGTACATTCAACGTGCTTGTAGCCACGTTCCTCTACCAAGGCATTCTTCTCAACCAGCTGATCTCACAAATGACTCATCGTAGTAACTGCTGGATAGTAAATGCATTGTCCTGCGCATCTGTGGAATATATAGACATGCCACGTAATAATTGCGACAGTTTTTTTTTTTTTTTTTCCTGAACCAGAGGCGCAAGTGTTATTAATTCATGAAACCATTTGTTACCTAAGATTCAGCCATTCATAAATAGTTCATTTCTACCATTTGAAACCAAAAGTACCTCAAGAATACATCGCGCGGTTTCTAGTCTTATGTTTTGAAAAGACGTTCCGAAAGAGCGGTTTTCCCAAACTTCACTTACGTTCGGGTTCACATATGGACCCACGAGCAAACTTCCAAATCTACATGAATGATCCAAAAAACTGTAATCCAATCGCCTTAAGCTTGTTTTGTTTGCTACGTACAGCACTGCGAAAATGTTAAACAATAAGCAGGTTCAAAATACATATTAGAACGTCACCACCTTTTCTTCTTCTTCTTCTTCTTCTTCTTCTTCTTCTTCTTCTTCTTCTTCTTCTTCTTCTTCTTCTTCATCATCATCATCTTACATCCAGGGATTAGACAAAACCTGCTCCGTCCTCAATCAATTCCACCTTTATAGGACATTCAATGTTTCCTTTTCCTCAGGCTTGTAATTATATGTATTGATCCGCGGTAATCTTCTATTGTTCATTTTGCAGATATGTTCTTTCCAATTTTGTTTATTCTCCATTATTTTTTTCGTTTAACTATTTAGCTCTTTCCGTATACTCTCATTTGTTATTTTATCCCTCCTCGTACAACCTTTCTTAAAATCGCATTTCAGGAGCTTCTTCTATCTTTCTATTATCATTTTGTCTTAATATCCACGATTCACCCCCACCGTACAGATATTGTCTTGTAGAACTTTTTATTTCCTCGTATTTTATTTTGTAATGTTCTAACTTTTTAATTTTAAATAAACAATTCTGATTATGTAACTGAATAGAAAAGGTTTTAACATATCTATTTTGAGTATTGTTCAAATACTTAACACTCTTTTATTAGTTACAGTAATCCCTCGAGTAAACTTACTGATCCAAACTATAAAACATCCACCATGATACAAAATGGCCAACACGAATACTCAACTTCAATAAAGGGAGACGCAATTCTCACCTATTTAGTTGCTTTCGTTAAAACATAACCTCTCTACTCCAAAATGATTTGGTGACGAACATATATGCAGTGAGCTAAAACCTGGACACCATTAATGTACGAGGGTGGGTCAAAAAGTAATGCCTCCTATGTTTTTTCTCTTTTAATTGCCAAGAAAATTGAATCCAATTTACATAGCTTGAAAACTACAACATTGACGATTAATTTGTCACTATTCAATATATCTCCGTCCTTTTCCACAGTTTTGGTCCACCTTTTAACCGGGGCATGTATTCCAGTGTGGTAGAACACACGGCCTTGCTTCCTAAGCCATTGACGCACGGACGTTTTCACAGCCTCCTCATCTTCAAAATTAATCCCACGATGAGCTTCCTTTAGTGGCCCGAACAGATGGAAGACTGATGGTGCCAGGTCAGGGCTGTATGGGGGGTGAGCTAAGACTTGCCATCCTAATTTCTCAATTTCTGCAGTGGTGTAACGGCTGGTGTGTGGTCTTGCATTGTCATGCAAAAGAACATCCGCCATAGCTTTTGTTGGGCGAACTCGGCGAAGACGTGCTTTCAGCTTTTTGAGAGTTCTGACGTATTGGACAGAATTTATTGTGCATCCCTGCTCCAAAAAAAAAAAAAAAATCTATTATAAGCACACCCTCTACATACCAAAACACTGTCGCCATAACTTCCTGCCAACCGCTGAGTTTTGAATGTGTTGTTTTGTTTTTTTTTTTTTTTCCTTCTTCGCTGACGTTGTGTGATGCCATTCCATTGACTGCCTCTTTGCTTCAGGTTCAAAAAAAATGAACCCACGTTTCGTCTCCAATAACAACTTTTTCCAGAAACTTCTCTGCCTCCAAATTGAAGCGCTGCAAGTGTTCGGAGGCTATTGTTTTCCTTGTTTCGGGTGATTAACATTCTTGGTACCCAACGTGAACAAACTTTAGTAACTCAGTTGTTGAATAATTGTCATCACACTACCTTTACTGAGGGAGGTAATGCGACACAATTCACTGTTGTTACCCGGCGATCACCACGAATGTCATCGACTCGCTGAATGTTGCATGGAGTCACTGCAGTCACCGGCCTGCCGCTTCGCTTTTCATCTGCCAATGGTGTTTGCCCTTCAGCTTCGTTACAGCGACGAACCCATCGTCTAACAGTGCTGACATCCACCGTTGCATCACCATACACATTTTTTAGCCTTTCGTGAATGCGAATTGGCGTTTCACCTTCCGCAGTCAAAAATTCAATCACAGAACGCTGTATAATACGAATGTCGATGTCAGCCATTTTGCAAGAGGATGCAGTGCTGCCACCGGTTGACTTAGGAAGTTACTACTGCAGGGGATTGGAGAAGGTTTGAGGAATTGCGCACAAATTCAGTTTTCACATAATTTACTTGTTTAAGGGAAAAAATAGGAGGTATTACTTTTTGACCCACTCTCGTAGTAAACCCAAAATATCAACCAGTTTTATCTTCGGTAAGCAACTTGATTGATGGACAACAAAACCAACGTTGTACCTCTTGATTATTCAATGTCTATTGACCGCTATGATGAGTTAGTGACGTCTTATCGAATCACTGATTGTGAACACTTATGCCCAAAATGCGTAAAATATATAAAAATGCTTAAGACAGTACTTTTACCATCTTAATGCAAAGCAGTCATTCTTCATTAAACTAAGTGTGTTTTTTCTTACATTACGCTTCCGCTCTTGGAAACATATTACTTCATAGAACAAAGACTGTTGAAACCTAATTGCTTTGCGTAACAAATTTCAAATTGGATTGTCTTCGTTAGTTAAATGGTGCGATTTAATTGTTATTCTTAAAATATAACCAGGCCGCGCCGTGACAGAGTGGTTAGACCGCTCGGCTCTAACCCAAGCGGCCTGGGTTGGATCCCAGGCGACCGCAAAGTGAGATCTGTGGTGGACAACAAGGCGCTGGGGTGGTTCCTCCGGTTCCCCCCACCATCATTCATCTTTCCAATCATTCATTTCATCCTCACACTATCATCCACTTCTCTCGCTCTCATCCTAGGCGTTGAACTGTTTCCTTAATCCAGGTCTCCTCTATCAGATCAATCCTTCGGGTCCCTCACCCCGAAGATACTCGAACAACAATTAACACCCGGATAGATGATGAAGAGAGGGTAAAATGTATAACCAAGGGCTTAGAAGGTGTCTAAAGGAATGGATTGCTACTCCAGGACTATATCTGCCCGCCTTGTTAGCGTAGATGGCAGCGTGTCTGCCTCACGTTCAGGATCCATGGTTCAATCGTAATCAGCAGCTCCATCACGAACTAGGACTCTTACCTCTTCACGACTACATTCGGAGGTTCGCCTGTCGCTTCTTTTCCACGCTGCAAGAAGTTCCAGGAGCTGTGCATTATAACATCGGCGTCCGCACGCGCCAACCCTCAGGCTTAAATGGGAGACTACCACAGGACCTGCTTCAGAGTGACATATCTGATTCCAGTGCTTGATGTGTGTCTTACACCTCCAATATTGACTTAATTCCTCAGAGTGTATTATTGGAGTTCTAACTTAATGTAGTTAGGGGGCGGCCTGTTAGTCTACCCCTGAGTGTTATTGTTCTTCAATTTATTGTTCTCTAACCTTCTTTTCACTCTGATTTGTAAAGCATTGTACTGCTGTTCGATCAATAAAAAAAATATTAAAAAAACGTTCAAGAGACCCGAGTTCGAATCCAGGGCGAGTTACCTGGATAAGGTTTATGCCTTATTCTGAAAGATGGATGTCGGGTGACTAACCTCTATGAACCATGGACTCATTTGAGCACAATTTCATCCATCATCCGATAGAGCTTAACGTTGGAGGACGTAAATTTAAAAAAAAAAAAAAAAAAAAAAAAAAAAAAAAAAAAGGAATATTACCTATCCTTTACCTGCCCTGTGATGCCACATTTGTTTTTGATCTAAGCGCACAGTTAAACATCAAATCGATATAAATTCTGTCAGAATTTGTTGCAGTATAGCCGCAAAGCACATACCTAGCCCCTGTTAAATTAATTAGCTACATTTCATATTTGCTCATAAATTTCAAGCTAATAATAGAGTCGGCTGACATACCACGGCAGAACAGTTCAAACTTACGTTTAATAACCTGCGCTAGCCAGCTTTTGATTTGTAAATGAAACCACTTTATTTTCTTGCTGTGGAGCTTCAGAAACTCTAATTTACCTGTTTCACATCGCTTCCGTCCCGTTTACTGATCTGCCGTTAACAGCTCCTTACACAGTGGAAGCAAGACTCGCCTATAAACGGAGAGAATATCTCAAGCGCCGCGCTATCAGGGCTGGTCTACCTTCAACTCCAGTCTTCCTGTTGAAAGTTTAACATTATTAAACGAAATCAATTCTTACGCATTTTGAATTACACTCACTGTCGTATTTTTTTAAACATTAATAATTATTTAAAATGTACTGTGAAGCAGCTGCAGTGAACCGCACCTAACGTGGATACTGGTGTTATACGCCGACTGACTGTCCGGTGATAAAGATAAGGAAACGGCGGAGCCTCTCCCACCCACATACATACTGGAAGTGTTATCGAGAGATAACCAGATAGTTCTAGAAGTTCCTCTTCTTTGCTTATCGCAAACATTCTATAAACTCTCGCAATTTTATACAAACGAACGTGTTCCAATTGAGTTAGCGAGTGAGATAGCATGTTGTTGCTCATAGTCCCACTCGTGCTGGTCCTACGAGTGGGCTGATAGCAATTGTGACATATAATGAAAGCTGCTACTGCAAGAGATTAGAGGTCTTGTGTTCGAGAAGAAGTTGCTTCGCGCTTGCTTCATTGCGTGCTTCGTCGAGAACGGTGATAACTGGATTAAATTACAATATAATAAAAAATGAGGCTGAAAGTATATGTATTGCCGAATTCACTTTAGTGTTCGAAAATATGGAAGTCGTGGCCAGGTCGTATCTCTGTGTATTTTACACGAACCTAGCATCCTTATCAGATCCGGAAGGCGACATAATCACAGTAAACGTTATTACGTTACATTCCTCTGACTTGCCTTATTGTGGTGGAGAGACAGCATGCACCTGCTAATGATTTCCAATAATGGTTAGCTTCACAAACTTCCGCCGAAACTAATATCAACCAGCGATTTTCCCCCTTTAATTTATGTCCTCCAATGTTGTCATATCGGACGATTAATAAGATGGGTAAAATAATGCTCAAATGTGACCAAGGTCCATAGAGTTTAGAGTTAGGTACCAGACATTTATATTTCAGAATAAGGGTAAACCCCAGAAAAAGCGTATCCAGATAACTCATTCTGACTGAGATTCGAACTCGGGACCTCTTGAACGTGAGGCAGACACGCTACCACCTACGCTACAGAGGCAGGCTCATCCAGCAAAGCTAGGCGTCCAGATACTTACATTACTTTAATGAGCAAATATTATAAATCAATGTTATTGTATTGTTTTGGTGACGTACTCTCTTCCCGTGCATCTCTTCCTATTTTGAAATAGAAATTAAATTGGCTCTTGAGAGGAAATTCCCAAACTACAGATTATTATTATTATTATTATTATTATTATTATTATTATTATTATTATTATTATTATTATTATTATTATTATTATTATTATTATTATTATTATTATTATTATTATTATTATTATTATTATTATTATTATTATTATTATTATTATTATTATATCATTGAAAAATATCCATTTCCGGACGAACAGAAGACTAGATGGTAAGAGTTCAATTCATTAAATAGCTTAAGGAAATGGAGTTCCGAATAATAAACAATGAAAGGCAACTACCGCTCAAATGACCTCAGCGACATTATCAAGCCTAGTTAAGGCCTCTGAGCAAAATGAAGCAGTCTTTCACGCCCAATATAGAATGTAACAATGAGAACCACAGCAGTTAAATAGCGATCATAAATAAAAACTCAACATCAAGTTAATAACAAGACAATGTTGGTTTTACCCTTTATTTACAACACGGCTTGGTATATTTTGTTTACTCAGAACAGTTTCGTAGCCTTTGTCGCTTTATTGTTCTACATCGACCGAACTCAGGCCCATTAACGCTCCTTGTTTAGGGTCCTGAAGACCTATGACGGCTGACATGCGATGATTAGCGTTTAAAACAACGTTAAACACGTTTAAAAACAGCACGTTCTCCTAGGCAATCTGATTAGCTCCACTGCTTGAGTTGTTTCATAAAGCTGACACTTTTTTTTTTTTTTTTGCTTTCTATTTTGTCCTTCAAAATTGTGTTCGTGAATGCGACAGGTGAAGGCGTCACAAGCTGAGTTATGAGAGAAATGCCCATCTCCACTTCCGAACTGTCTTGCAAAATGTCCCTGGTCATTATGCAAAACGCAGTAAATTCCCCATACCCATGTTTTAAGTACACGCTTGCTTACATTTGGTGTAGAATTAGGCAAAATGTTCAATAGAGCTTTAATAAGACCTGAATTTTTTCAATGATTTGACACTGCCCAATCACAGCCCTCTTATGATTATATTCTAGTCTCACTTCAACTTTCTCTGAAATAGCAAATGGATAGTGGGTGATAATCCTCATTCATAATGAAAAACAAGCGCAATCGCAGCATAAACGCAAAACTTTCCATGAATAGTATTCACAAATGCTTTACGTAAAGCTCAAAACGTTATGCTTGCTTGCGTTGCCAGTGTGGTTGCCAGCTTCTGTTAACAGCACACGATTGCGATGTGAGATTTTGCGCCATCTACTGTACAGTCATAGTGTTCTTTCATTTGGCCGTGCCATGCCATTTTAAGATGGCTAACTAGATAGTCGCGAATCGGAGTTACGTAGTCTTACTAACATTGTATAGCTTCATGATATAACTATCCTTTATACGAATTTAACCAGTTAATAATTTGTTTACTTAGAATATGGCTGTATTATGTAACTGTGGCTTTACTTCACTGCGCTATACCTGTAGTAAAAGAATCAGCTGATTTCAGTTCGCACCATCGCCATTCTATCTCCTTGGCCATGCATTTTATGTTGACGTCATACGTTCCTCTGCTTGATCTAACCAGGGGCGGCTGGTGGCTCTGAAAATTGGTGGTTCACAAAGTTATCCATGCAACTTAATTTTTTAAAGTAACAAAATTTCTTTAAATCTGTCACTACAGACTGCTCTACACACAAGTTAACGGTAATTCACAGCATACAACACATTCACAATTTCATAAATACTCTAAGAATATTTATCGTATACATCGTTGTTAAAGTTCCTGTTAAAACATCTTGTTTTTGTTTTGACTATCTGTGTGATGTTTAGTTTCAGCGTGGGTCTTCCAAGTCGCTTAAGTTCAATTTTTCTTTCTAAGGTCATGTTTGAAAAAGGATGTGCTAAAAGACACTTTATGGAATTCATTGTTTCTTCTTATAACACAAGTTACCTGTATTTATATAAATATTTCTGATGCACTACTCAAAACAGACAGGTAACAAAACACGGCACAAACCATGTGGTTACGTACTCGTAGGTTACATTTAACATAGGCGCAATAGATGCCGCTACTGTGATGAAAGAACGACCAGGTTAGGCATCCACTATTCTCTGGCAGCTAGGTTAACCAACCACATGCAGCCATACGTCCCGCATCACCCCCCTACTTGCCTCGGCAAATCCTAGGTTCGTCCTGCCAGTGGTTTGCATCTGGGAGTGAACTACTTGGCACCTGCAAACAATACAGCTCGCTCAGGTCCCCTGCACTAGACAAGGTCGAAATGAACTCCAAATGGAAATTGCCATCACATTAAAGGGAGACCCAGCATTTTGGTTGTAGCGCAAACATGCTACCCCCTTCAGAAGCCGCCCCTGGATCTAACGCACTTTTATGTTTTATTTATTTATAGGATTAGAAGAATTTTACTACTGGAAATGATTGGTTATGTTATTCAATTAAGAAACTTGGATAGGGTCCGGAAGTTTTGCGCATTGAATTTACGAATCCAAAAGTTTTGTATTACACTGACTGCATTATGAATGAACTTCACTTATACCGGCTTTTATGGTACATTATATTAAAGTTATATTTTCATTGTGCCCGCCTCGGTGGCGTAGATGGTAGCATGTGTACCTCACGTTCAAAAGGTCCCGAGTTCGAATCTCAGTCAGGGGTGTTACCAGAATAAGGGTTTTTTCGGGGTTTCCCCTATCCTGAAAGACGAATGTCGGGTAACTAAGCTTTATGGACCCTTGGCTCATTTAAGCATCATTTCAGCCGTTTTATTCATCGTCCAATATGACGGAGGACGTAAATTTACAAAGGAAAAAAAAAAAACATTTTCATTGTCAATGGGCCCATATTTGACACGCCACTTCCGTATTTATTACGTGAGTTATATTTTGTAGCCCCTACATTGGCGCAGTGGAATAGAGCGTGGCAGCTCTGGTTCCCAGACACGGTTTGCTCGTGTTCAACCCCACCCGTAGGTCCAAACATTCTAATATTTACTCCATTGGATTCCTGGCACGAGATCTTCAAGTGGAGGTATCTTCATTACTCTGATGGTCCAACAATATGAAATCATAGAATTGTTAATTTAGCGGCTTTTCAGCCAAAATCTAAAAGTTTCGGCTCCTGCAAAAAATATATTTTATTCTGCGAAGCGAAATTCTGGTGGGCTTTTATAAAGCTATTTTTGTAGTATCAGAGTAACTGTAGTATACGACGATTAAGATATTTCAAAACTTCAGGTTACTCAGCGGTTTAGTGGAAATTTTAAAACAATGATATTTCCCTAGTTAACTGTGCAATTTACTAATCTGGACGCTGTTCTGAGGTTATTTTTTGCTCTAAAGATAACAGATTTCTTTCGCAGACTGGACAACGTAGATGTCACTTTTTGATTATTCAAATACACTTGCAATTTACAGAGCTACTGAAAATGCTAAAGTTAATATATTTTTGTTGAAGAACATTCGATAATGGACTGAAGATATTATTACAGTCCTTTATTTTGCAGATGTCAAAACCCACAAGAGAGCAGAGACCTCCCTAGGTCTCGTATGCAAGAATGTTAAATATTAACTCACAAAATGCATGAGAAAATATTAATAGATTCAGCAGTCTAACTTTCGTTCACACTGATTAATAGATCACATGCATTATAGTATAATGCGTGTTTCCATTATAATAACATGGAACGTACACTCCCAGAGGATCGACGTATTTAATAAAGTCCCGTCCAAAGTTTTAATGAATGCACCCTTAGTCGTTAGCAGTCCAGCTTGACGTACGTAAGCTGAGATAGCGAGGATCGCGTGACTCTCTTACGTGAGCTCTTGGACCCAACATCATTTATACAGTAGCCTAATGCAAATATTAAAGTATCACTTGTTGAATGTGCACGTGACTTTATCCCCAGTTAACCTGCGATAAGATCGCCCTTTTATCATCACTTAAGCAGGCCATTTCCCTGTATATTTTACGAAACATACAGAAAATTCAGGTTTATTGACAAGGAGAATTCTTCGTGGAGATAAATCTTTCTCCATCATTTACATAGAATAAGGTGATAGCTGATTTTATAATCGGATTTGAATACGACCTAGATAAAAAGCGAGTGTATAGTAGATTATTGGTCCGGTGAACATGAATTCTGATATGTCTTAAGTGCAACCTACATCATTTTGGAGCAGATTTTCTTTTCCCCCATTAAAACACTGCAGGAATTTAAAAGATACATTTCCTATGAGCCTAGTTGTGACTGCAAATAAAGAGGTCCAATTTTGGAACATATTTGAGTGATCTTTTCTAGTTTTCTGTACATCGAAAAAGTGTACACCATAAAGTTTTCGAAAACTTCAAACCTTTTCTGCGAAGTTACTCCTGCAATAATTCCTAAAGCTGAACTTTATTACTGTAGCAAACGTAATCTCTCTTATGGTTTGTAACAGTACGTTTTATGTAAAAGTTGTTTAAAAGAAAATGCTCATATCGTATCCACTGTAATTAATGTTGAAAATGTTACATTTTTAAGTGTATACTCTACCAGGGAGTACTGTCTGCCTACCACAAGAAGGCAAAGCAGAGAATGTGTAACGTAATCACTTTTGCTGTGTTATGGTCGCTCGCCTTCCGGATGTGATATGGTTCCTGTAAAATATAGTGTTGTCACAAACTCACCCATGCATAATACCTATCACTGAATTTACTGAAACGAGCAGGGGCGGCTTCTGAAGGGGGTAGCATGTTTGCGCTACAACCAAAATGCTGGGTCTCCCTTTAATGTAATGGCATGTTCCATTTGGAGTTCATTTCGACCTTGTCTAGTGCAGGGGACCTGAGCGCGCTGTATTGTTTGCAGGTGCCAAGTAGCTCACTCCCAGATGCAAACCACTGGCATACAATAGGGAGGTATAGGGCAGGACGAACCTACGATTTGCCGAGGCAAGTAGGGGGGCGATGCGGGGCGTATGGCTGCATGTGGTTGGTTAACCTAGCTGCCAGAGAATAGTGGATGCCTAACCTGCACGTTCTTTCATCACAGCAGCGGCATCTATTGCGCCTATGTTAAATGTAACCTACGAGTACATAGCCACATGGTTTGTGCCGTGTTTTGTTAGCTCTGCTGTGTTTTGAGTAGTGCATCAGAAATATTTATATAAATACTGGTAACTTGTGTTATAAGAAGAAACAATGAATTCCATAAAGTGTCTTTTAGCACATCCTTTTTCAAACATGACCTTAGAAGAAAAAATTGAACTTAGGCGACTTAGAAGACCCACGCCGAAACTAAAACTCACAGATAGTCAAAACAAAAACAAGATGTTTTAACAGGAACTTTAACAGCGATGTATACGATAAATATTCTACTGTCCGGCCGTTGTATCTCCGGCTCTGACGTTTTGCGACTGCTAGAGGTGGAGGGGGGAAGGTTAATAGTACCAACATACAGTAATGAGCAATTGAAAACATATCCTCAAAATTATCATTAGAATGAAAATATACGAATATATTAGCTTTAAAACACATCATAATGCAAGATATGTATTACAACACCACTCTATTCGAATATTTCGTTCCCATCTTTCACACACACTAACTGCATCTGTTGGTAGTACTGGGAGTCTCTACATCCGGTGTCGTGATCAGGAAGTTAAAACTGTCTGCTAGCGCCAATCAGCATTGTCGCTGGTAGGCGTGGCTCCCGAACCCAACACCGTGATGCCAGGTTAAATTTGTTTGTGCCACGTGGCCTTTTAGCGGCTTGCGCTGGTGAACTTTCTTTGGTATATTTTTCGAGCGTGAATTCCAATGTTTAGTGTTCGTAAGTCCTATTATTATCGCTATTATAATAATATGGCTACTGGTTCGTGAAATATGCAAATACATGAAATATTTAAAATACGCATTGTTCCTTTGCTTGAAATTCCCGCTAAAGAACTGGCAACAGCCTGCTTCCCCCTCTCGAGAAATGTCAGAGCCGGAGATAGAACGGCCGAACAATAGAGTTTTTATGAAATGTGAATTTTGTGTTATATGCTGTGAATTACCGTTAACTTGTGTGTAGAGCAGTCTAGTGACAGGCTTAAAGAAATTTTGTTACTTTAAAAAATTAAGTTGCATGGATAACTTTGTGAACCACCAATTTTCAGAGCCACCAGCCGCCCCTGGAAACGAGCATCAGATTTGGCACCATGGGTGACTCGTATGCACTCTCATACACTCATTTCGTAACATACAGGTTCACTAACAGAGCAGATAAACAGTTCATACACCTTTCCCTCTTCATGCCCCTCTTGCCTTTTTGTGGTGGGCAGACACCTGTTTGTCCATCTGTCTGCATCATATGCACCCATGAACAAACTCTCAAGATGCTGCAAGTTGTGATTATATACTAAACATTTCTAATTTGGTTGAAACCGGAAGAATATTATAATAAATTTATAGGTAGAGTCTTTCAACTTTTAGAGAACCTACGCACATATGGAGTTGAAGCTCAAGAGCCCGAACAAAATTTATTAACACATTTCAAATTTGATTCAAGCGGTAAAACAATATGCTAAAAAGACTAAACATTGAGGCTATTTATGAGCGGTGGGATATCAACTGGCACCATGAGCCAGTTACACTAATGGTTACACTATTCACAATATTGAATTGCTGAACCAACTTAGAGCGGGTATCCAAAAACTAGGCAGGTGGCTTCTCCCTCAATAACCAGTAAGTCACGCGGACTAACATACAACCAGGTGTCTCGTATGACTGAAGTCTTAATTCATGTCTATGGGTTGCCTTGGCACAGGTTTAAGTTTCAGTAACAGGGAGATTTCCTGAAGTATCTAGCCATTCCTAGACGTAGGAAATGTGAACCATGAGATTTCTCTAGACACTCGTGGGGCCACGATAGAAATCTCTTGTTCCCGAGTTGGCGAACTCATATGGAACTCCTCTTCGAAGAAACCAGCACACCAGATGTGTTGTAGAGCGACTGTGTGCACTGATATCAACATCATCATCATCATCATCATGGACTATTCTCCTTTTTAAGAAAAACGAATCTGGGATCGGCCAACAGCGATAGAAAATAGAGACTACAGAATTGCTCTGTGGCATTATATCCTCGCTTGTCACGTGGCAGACATGCGATGAATTCCACACCGGATATTAAAATTGTAATCTACCTTAATAAGCCTAAAAATTAGTTAAATGTGATTAAATTTAATAGCAAATCTATTGAAGGTCATAATCACACAATGTACTTTAACATTTGCTCTACCGGTGTGTGTGCGTGTGTGTGCGTGTGCGTGCGTGCGTGTGTGTGTGTGTGTGTGTGTGTGTGTGTGTGTGTGTGTGTGTGTGTGTGTGTGTGTGTGTGTGTGTGTGTGTGTGTGTCCCCGGAAATGTCAGGTATGCATTGGCACCTCTTAGGATGTCTTCACGAATTAAAACAATACAAAAGCTAACCTTGAGAATAAAAAAATCCTTAGGGAATCTCATTCTTGCGAAGTATCCCATCACACACAGCGATAAACTCCATGAAAATGCAGACATGTTTAAATGACGAGATAAAAACATGTTAAATGTCAACAAATGTGTTTTTTCAATTAGATGGAAACGTAACTTTTTAATCGATATTTAAAGAGTAATTAAATGACTCTCGAGCTGCAGATGTAATTTTTATGTGTTGAATTTGCTAATGATGTGGTCTTTATAGCTCAGTTTTTTAAAATTGTG
The DNA here is from genome assembly GCA_030765055.1 of Mantis religiosa. Classification (NCBI taxonomy): domain Eukaryota; kingdom Metazoa; phylum Arthropoda; class Insecta; order Mantodea; family Mantidae; genus Mantis; species Mantis religiosa. The sequence continues at coordinate 89,105,180 of CM060959.1, forward strand.
TATAAGAAAGCAAGACAAACTTTTGCGAATTTATCTGTAACAAAGTTGTGCACAATTACATCTTAACACTCTGGGGTAGGATAACATGCTAGCTTCTGATTCCCAAGGTCGCGGGTTCAAACTAGGCGGAGGGCGATGGATTTTTTTTTTTTTTTTTTTTTTTTTTTTTTTTTACGGGCGTAAAAATCCTTAATATTCCCCTCCTTCGAAAGGGAAATAAAGCTGGTCGTACCTGCCGTAGATCTGCGGCACATACATGAACATCAAGCCTAATAAAGAAGCCTCTGAGCAAAATTAAGCGGTCCAATACACAATGGAACGCTGAGAACCACACAGTTAAAGAGCGTATATAAACAAACAAAAAATCTGGTACTGAATAAAACAGCAAGGAGCAACCTCAATCTCATTGATTACACTTTAAACTATGCTCGGTACTATGGTAAACGATCTATACGTAATACCTTCCAAATAACGAAATGAAAGGATCCGGTTTAACAAAATTGAATGAGACCCAGTATTGATATGGTATTGCTATCGTAACACTAAAGCAATTTCAATATACTTTTCCCCTGAGGAATGGGACTTTAAAATGAACCTAACATTATCAATAAGTGCTCCTTCATCATTTCTCATTTCTCAATGTTGCTCTTCAAATTTACTTCTTAACTCCGCGATGTTGAGTGATCCATCTAGGGGCTTAGCCAACATATTCTCTACCACCCGCCAGAAAATCTTGAGAAAACTTCGGTTTAAATAGCAAGAAGTACTTGACCACGACCGAGATTTCAAAATGGAATAACAGCTGTGAGATCGCCATGGTAGCAATCCACTGGTCTCTCTTATATCTCATCAAAAACGCCATTTTTCTTCACTAAGAATGTAAGTGTGCAACGATCTGTATACCGATAATGCAACTAAGATGATCATAGCAGTTAAGCGAAACCAGCTCCTATCAAGTGGGGAAGATATTCTGATATCTCCGAGTTAGATATGAATCGATTCCAAGCAGACGGACGAACACTAGGAGCTGGTTTCGCTTTACTGCCTTACTTGCGACGTCAATCTAATTATAAAATGGGCTACCTATACCTCCAAAATGAAGGAACGTCTTCGATATAAATGCTAAACAATGTTGTACCAGGCTTCAATGATAAAGTTGATCAGTCAACAATGTGGAATACCTGAATGTTTTAAGCGTCATGCCTATGGACTCTATACTTTATTTTTAAAAATACGGTAACAATAGTTGTAATTCCTGAAATCAAAATTTAAAAAAAAAAACGCATTGCAGTGACCCCCGTAGGACCATTTAATTCGCCTTAAAATCCCACATTTATGTATTTGGTTTTTGGCTTTTGAATAGCGCATAAAACATTTTAACATCGACTATATTCCCCAAAAACATGAAATTACAAAACAATATTAATCTGGTTACATCTGTTTCCCCGCTTCCTTAAACTGTTCCATGTCTGCCTCCAGTATTCCTTTCTCTCTTTTCCTTTCCACTAATTGTCCAACGACCTTACTCTCCTCCCTTCTGTAACCTACGTCGTGTAAATATTTATGAGAACGGTTAGCCTTTTGTGGGCGTTAAATTGTTATAAATTCTTACATATTCATCCCATAAAAACGTAAATAATATAGCTTGCTATTTGCAGAATCCAGGGGAAAAACATGAGAAAAGCCAAAACTAAAAATGTTCACGAGATCAATTTTCAACATTCAAGACTCAAGAGCATGGTTAAGAATGTGCAGGCCGGCACTGCAGCTTGCGGCCTGGCTGTAAGACGATAGCAGCTCATAAATATTAATAACAGGAACAAAGTAGTATTCCCAAATGAAAAAAATGAAAAAAAAAAAAAAAGGAAATTCATAAGAAAATGCCAATTTTGACAAGTTGGTTGACCAGATTCATGTCCTGCTGTTTTGTTATATCCCAGTAGAGCAAGCTTACACGTCTTCGCTGACATTATTTACAACATACCTAGAAACCAGGCTTCATACTCAAATGTGGAATATTCTAGCATGGATTTGTGAAGTTTTCCGTTTGAGTGCACATGAATTGTTTTTCCCCTATATACCTCAAAATCTCAGATGAATGACTTTTCCACCAGTGTTACGTTCTAAAAGATGGCACCAATATCTTAAAATTGGGGAACTGACGTGGTAAAGCCGCTTGATATGCTTTCCTCCTTCATTTGTTAATGCCAAGTTTCATAGCATCAAGCCGACGTTCCTCCACACTCTTTAAACATTCTTTCTTCCCTCTCCTGCAATTATTAGAAGGAAAAAATCTATGTTTTTAAAAGTACAGATAGGGGCTTCTGGAATTACTGTTATATTTTGCATTGCTATTAACGAAAGCAATTTGATCGAAGAACATCACCATCGAACGTATTTGCAGTTATTTCAACGCTTTTAGTAGTGTCTAAAATTCCTTCACGTACAAGAATGGTTTAGAGATATAAGCGTATCAAAAACGAATAAGCCAAATATTTAACTCTCAATCTAATACACGTATGTATACTTTACTTCCAAGAAGGATGCAATCTTTCTTCAGCAACACTGCACAAAGGTTCCATAAATCAGAAACCTTGATTTCACTTGCAGCAAAATGGAGAAGATACCAATCTCGATTACCAGTTTTTAAAAGGCAAGGTCAGATGACACCCAGAACACATTCCAGAGGAGGTGTGACCGACATGCTAATTAAAGATAACGCTACGATTGAAGATTGAAATTCCAGACAAGGGCTTGAACGATGCAGCATAACACAAAATGGGTACCAAATCCTGGCATTTAAAATGTGATAACTTTCATTAACCAGCTGATACTTGGACGATAAACATTGCTTATATAATCATTCCTGTAGTTTAACTGAGTGGTGATTAACAGCGTTATCTGTGAGCAAAGAAGCGAAACTGCAACCAATAATATTCCATATCGTTTTCTTCTCCTCCTCAACATCGCTTTATGGAAAAAAATATGTGAAGAGTACATCTTTTGTTGGATTAAAATATTCTATGTCATAACTTAACATTGATAATAAAAACATATGTGAATAGAACGTGCTTATTAGATAGAGCTTGGTTGTACGGCGTGAAACAAAAGTAAGGCGTCTCCAGAGTTAATGGCTAAAAGGATGTGTACATGATGTATCAATACGTCGTAGTCGAGCGATAAGTCGCCATGCCAACGGAGATGCCGTTGCTATAGCAACACGAAAACCTGTTTCACTGCCCGAGTTTCCATAGCAACGGTTCCCATTAATGAGCAAGTGTCGAGCGAATGACGACACCTCTCATTTGTAGACGGGATAAATTAACCCGCTTTTAAATACTACCTACAAATGCCAACAAGTGAGAGGGGCTGCGAAGCGCAGCTCTACACACCCCCATCGTAGCAGCTTTGACGTGTAATGTATACGGCAACGCTTTTCACTAATCAGGACTATTTCCGGAAGGATGATACAATCAACAGTATCAGTTTTTAAAACTAGATGGTATGAGAACGCTGACCCAGTTTCATTACGTGTACAGTATTGGCAAAGTTTTCCGTCGTTGACCTTGCAAAACACGAACACTTTATGCGTTCAATACTCTTATTTTTACACAAAATATTAATTTTTTTAGTTCAGTTTCACTGATAAAACACGTCAACTAAACCTACACACAGCTGTGGTTTATGTTACGTGGACAAGCTGCTATCCATCTTGCAAATTACACTCCAATTTACGAAGCACGCACAAACCACCGTGCAACATCCTAACATATGAAGCACTTTCATTAAAAATGCATAATGTATAAACTTCTGAAATAACAAGTAAGATATATGGGTCATATTTCAGCCATTACGCTTGTGGACGAATAAGGCCAAAACATGCATGACCAAGCGGTTAACAGCTATGGTTATAACACGTGATAACATCTAAATTTATAAAACTACTTTGCTTTTAAAATACCTTATGAACATTGTTTTGATATAGTCTTATTCTTACTCACCACAAAAATTGCTTAAAAAAATCCTAATCTTTCGAGATGATATCCCAGCTCTCCATCCTTCTGCTACAAGTAACACCCAAACATATGTGCCTGCTTTTTCCACGCTGCAACACTGTTTACAGTTGTAACGAAAAGGCGAACAAAAATATAAAGGAAATAATTTTCATTTGTGTTTTTAAATTACATCGTGACATGCTTGTGAACAAAATTGAAATAATAAAATATTTAAACTATAAATAAATTATTAGAGATCAAAATTTTTAGAATGAATCAAATATGTAACAGTTTATTCCATCGAATATATTTTCACCTATTACATTTGCTCAGTGGTGCCAATACTGTGGCAATATTTAATCTCCACATAGCAGCCGAAAGATAAACTGCATCGTGTTTGGATAACCTAAAGGAACAAAATAAGAGATAGTTCAGCGCTATTAATAGTTTTATTTTAAGATATTCTGGTGCATCAATACAGAAAAACTACAGGTGACCATGGCTTATATTATAAATAAACGGCACAAAAGTACACATTAAAATCGTCTGCTAGGAAACCAGGAATGCAACTAGCGCTACACACCATCCTGTCTGCAACTAATCAACGAAAGCGCGAATTTTAAAACTGTATTTAGTTGTCCAATTCAACAAAGGACCAGTATCAATCCATTTAAAACGGATACGCATACAATAGAATAAATAACATCCATTTGGCAGGAAAAAGCTAAAAAATAATTTTAGGAAAAATAAATGAAGTGTTCCAAGAAAATTCATTCAATTTTACAATAAGATTTTATGTTGAACAAAATATGATAATGTAAGTTGCTTACATCCCTTTACTCTGAGTCCATCCAATAAACTCGCACTTTGTAGTAGATGTACCACCTCTGATTATACTATTCCCCATTCTTTCAGAAAAATGGCACTATCAGACCAAAAAAAAAAAAAAAGTTATGCAGTTAATTTGTTAGCAGATACAAGTCATAACACCTGACAAATTGTAAATCTGTGCTTATCCTATGGTTATGAATATAACAGCATACGTAGCAACTCAACCATAAGAAAATTCAATCAAAATTCCCAATATATATCAAATAAAGCAAAAAAAAAAAAAAAAAAAATCCTGGAAACTGTATTAAATGATATTGATCCACAGGTTGTTATATTGTCTGAGCATAGCTTAAAGCAGAAACAGCTACATGTAGCACACTTTGTAAATTATAATTTAATCTCATAATGCTGATGCTCATCACATAAAGGTAGTGGAGTCCTGCTGTTAATAAAGAAACTCATTAATGGCATCATAAGCATTTATATGGTCTTTGAAGTAGCTGCAGTTAACTGGACAGAGAAATGTGCAATTTAATCATCAGATGCATATATAGATCATGTAACTCTCATATTCAAGAACTTTTAACACATTTTGAAAACCTTTAGAGCAAAGTTGCTAGGCATCTCGTAACACTAGGTGATTAAAATATAATAGCATATAATTCTGATTTAAATGATATACTTGATGGCTTTAAACTAAAAGTTTTCTCCCATAGTCTGAGTAGAATTACAGATCAAATGAATCTTAAGAATGATACATTTTGTACACTAAATAATGAATGAATTTCATGTATCTGATATTATGGAGAGCAAATTATATATGTATACTTGCCAAAGTAAAATGGAGGATAACATCTGTATGAATGCAAAGGAAATACAGAAGAGGAATTTGATCCAGTTACAATATAAGTTAACAAAGAGGAATGGGATGGAAGAATATAAAGCATGCAATAACAATTAAAAATTGAAAAGCTTTCTACAAAAGTTCAGTTTTTTCTTTGAACAAGCCTACCACTTTCTAAGCAATTCAGCCAAAAAAAGGAAGAAAATAGCCACACGAATTAGTGATACTAAAAGAAAAAGACATTTATTTGCATTTACATTCCAATAAAAAGGCTTACAATCTATATAAACAATATAGAGAACAGCTACTCAAACTGAAGGCGAGAAAAGTGAAAATGAAATCATAAATTCTGATAGCATAGCAAAAACAATTTTGGATATCATAAACAGACTAACGTTCCGGCAGCTAAGTATATGAATATAAACTTGAACGCAGATGGGAAGATAATAAACAACACATTTCATATCTGTAAATCATTCAATACCTTCTTTCTAAAACCAAATAACAATCTCACTTTAATTAATTGTGATAATAATATCAGTAGCAGGTTAACTAAGAACAAAACTATAATAAATAGCATGTAAATTAAATTTAAAGGGAGTCGATTAATGACACTAAACAACACTTACTTTTAAATTTTTCTGGAACATGATTCAGAGACTTTGCCTCCATCCTCAACCGGCCATCGACTGGTTCTCATTGGTGTAGTTGACGATATTTTGTCACAGGTCTCCTCTGGTGGCGGTTCAAGGAATTTGCTGAACAAATCTTTCTGGGGGGATGTTGAAATTGAATACTTTGTTCCTATTTTTTGAAATGAAGATTTGTTCCCATGTGGATAGTTCTTGTTTTCCTGATGTATGTTTTAGTAGTTTTGGTTCTGGATTTATGTTGTGGTTTTTTTCCCCAAAAATGCGTGGCAACTGCTGATTTTTCTAATTGTTTATATTTTATGTTTCTAAAGTGTTCCTTTGCTCTTGTTTCTAAATTTCTTTTGGTTTTTCCAATATAAATTTGACTAGTCACTGTATTCAATTTGATATATACCAGATTTTTTGTTAGATGGAATGCCGTCTTCCACTTTTTCAATATAATCTGATTTATCCATTATGACTATCTTGTTACCTTGTCATAATGGATAAATCAGGTTATATTGAAAAAATGGAAGAAATGCTGACAATGAATATGAAATCAATAACAAAAATCCTCTAAAAACTTGCATACAATCATTTGGAAAAACAATAGCAAAATCAAGCATAATACCAAACAAATATACAGTTGAACCGGATAACCCAACCTTACCTAGACTTTATGGCTTACCCAAAATACACAAACCATCCATAACAATGAGACCTATAGTTAGCAGTATAAATTCACCAACATACAAACTTGCAAAGTGTCTAATAAACAAATTCAACTCATTTCCAAAATTTGACAGCCTAAGCATCAAAAACACATATGAACTTATAGAACACATTAAGGGTACTGAACTAAAAGAAGAGGACACACTAATCTCGTTTGATGTCAGCATACCAGTTAATCAACTCCCACTGTTGATAGAAAAATGGCTTAAATCACTTGGAATGTCATCACCTGAAATTTCAGATGACATCGAACTATCCAAATTATGCATAGAACAAAATTTCTTCCAGTTTCAAACAAAATACGAGGCATGTTTTTTAAGTCAGTGCCGTTTTGCGATTCCGCCGCCGCAGCGCTACGGTCGGCTTTCCGCGCATGCGCGCTGGTTACCTACATTTCTTGTCTATGCACTGACGCCACTAAAGTCTGATTCTTCATTGTATACGTTGGTTACTGAGTGTTTCAGATGCCTCCAACAATCGTGAGTCCCGCCGATTGTGAAGTACGGGCTGTTATACGATTTCTTAGTGCTAAAGGCGTAAAAGCGATCGATATTCATCGTGAGATCTGTGAAGTTTACGGACAAAATATTATGAGTGATGGAATGGTAAAGAAATGGGTGAGAGCATTTAAAAATGGCCCCACAAATGTGCATGATGAAGAACGGAGTGGGTGTCCTTCGGTCGTTACTGAAGATTTAGTGGAGAAAGTGGACGAAAAGGTGAGAGAAAACAGACGCTTTACAATTTCATCATTGTGCGACTATTTTCCTCAATATTCTCGCAGTGTTTTGTATCGCATTGTGACCGAGAACTTGAAGTACCGGAAATTGTGTTCACGTTGGGTTCCGAAAATATTGACGAATTTGCACAAAACCCAACGTTTAGGCAGTGCATTGACTTTCCTTGAGCGGTACCACAATGAAGGTGAAGATTTTTTAGACCAAATTGTTACTGGTGACGAAACATGGGTGGCCTACGTTACACCAGAATCGAAACAACAATCCCTGGAATGGCGACATTCATCATCACCCACAAAAGTGAAATTTAAGCAAACAATTTCTGCCCGGAAAGTCATGTACACAGTTTTTTGGGACAGAAAAGGAGTATTGCTAGTGGAGTTTCTGCCTCGTAATGAGACAATCAATGCAGCGTCTTATTGTGAGACATTGAACAATCTGCGCCGTGCAATCCAGAACAAAAGACGTGGCAAGTTGAGTAAGAGTATCGTTTTGCTGCATGACAATGCCCGTCCACACGTGGCTAATCGGACCAAAGATTTCATCAAATCTTTTCAATGGGAAACTCTAGATCATCTTCCATACAGCCCTGATCTGGCGCCCAGCGACTACCATTTGTTTCTGCACTTGAAGAAACATCTGGGCGGTCAGCGTCTTCAAGACGATAACGAAGTCAAAACATTTGTGATACAGTGGTTAATACGTCAGGCGGCAGAATTTTATGAGGACGGTATTCAAACACTGGTGCCACGTTATGACAAGTGCCTCAATATTCACGGAAATTATATGGAAAAGTAGATTAAGGTACAGGCTTTCATGTAAAAATAAAATTATTGCGATATCTACGCACGTCTTTTTTTAATTCCAAAACGGTACTGACTTAAAAAACATGCCTCGTATTTCCACCGAACTTCAGATTTAGCAATGGGCAACCCCCTATCACCCTTCCTGGCCGATCTGTACATGAGTGCATTAGAAATAAGGATCACCAAAGGTTACCCTTGGCGGTTCAAACACTGGCAACGATATGTAGATGACATCTTTGCAATAGTACCAAAAAAAAAACACATCAGTGATGCACTAAAACTTTTAAATATCCAAGAAAAAAGCATCAAGTTCACTGCAGAAATAGAAAAAGACGAGTATTTACCATTTTTGGATCTAAAAATAATGAGAAATAGAAACAGACTAAACCTTGGCATTTACAGAAAACCAACACAGACAGACAACTACATAAAAGCTAATGGCTACAGCCCAAGATCCCACAAACAGGCAATCTTCAATAGTTTAGCACACAGACTGGTCAACATTCCTCTCACAGCAGAAGAATACAAAACAGAATACAACAAAATTATTGAAATAGCACAAAAAAATGACTTTCCCAAATCATTAGTAGACAAAATGGTGAACTTAGCAAAAAAGAAAAAGCTAATAAAGGAAACACAACCCTCTCAGCTACAGAAACTAATATCATTTTCCAAAAATTCACTTACCATCCATGGGCCTTTGGTAAATTAAAAAAAGTCTTCAAAAAACAAAACATTAAACTAGCACCAGTCAACCAATTCTCCTTAAAAAACCTAATTTGCTCAAACATCAAAGATGCCATTCCATCTAACAAAAAATCTGGTATATATCAAATTGAATGCAGTGACTGTAGTCAAATTTATATTGGAAAAACCAAAAGAAATTTAGAAACAAGAGCAAAGGAACACTTTAGAAACATAAAATATAAACAATTAGAAAAATCAGCAATTGCCACGCATAAATCCAGAACCAAAACTACTAAAACATACATCAGGAAAACAAGAACTATCCAGATGGGAACAAATCTTCATTTCAAAAAATAGGAACAAAGTATTCAATTTCGACATCCCCAAGAAAGATTTGTTCAGCAAGTTCCTTGAACCATCACCAGAGGAGACCTATGACTACACCAATGAGAACCAGTCGATGGCCAGTTGAGGATGGAGGCAAAGTCTCTGAAACATGTTCCGAAAAAATTTAAAAGTAAGTGTTGTTTAGTGTTATTAATCGACTCCCTTTAAATTTAATTTATTATGACAACACTGTGTTCAACACTTCCAAGAAAGGAATTGAAATATCAAGTATCTTGAGAAAATAGTAATACATTTAAAAATCAGAATTCAGCAGGGTGCGATGAGGGTGTCACCTATATACTTTAAAACACTGCAAATGGGAGCTAATGAATATATTAGTTTATTTAATAAGTTATTCAATGAAATATGGATTATTTTCAGATGTGTTAAAAATAAATGTAGTATGACCAATTCATACAAAGAGTTCAAACACTAATGTTAATAATTAAACTAATTAACCCAACCTCTGTTTTCAGGAAGGTATATGAGAAGGTTCTTGTGAATGGAATAAATGGTTTCATAGAATCAAATAACACATTTATCAGTTTTCATCATGATTTTAGAGATAAACTCTCAACTGTAACAGCTACAGCAGAACACTTACATGAACTACGGAAATTGAAAAATAGCAATAAAAAGGTTACAGGTCTTTTTTTTTTTTGGTGTAATTTACATCCTCCCAACATTAGGTCATATCGAACGATGAATGGAAAGGGGTGAACTGATGCTCAAATAAGTCCAGGATCCATAGAGCTTAGAGTTACCTGAAATTAGTCTTCCTGGACAAGGGAAAACTGGAAAAACCTCATCCAGGTAACTCACTCTGTCCGAGATTCGAGCTCAGGATCTCTTGAACGTGAGGCAGACATGCTACCATCTATGCTACCGAGGCGGGTAGCTACAGGTATCTATTAGACCTCTCAAAAACTTCTACATCGATTTGCATCATTACCTAATTAAAAAATTAGAAAATTATGTTTCAGAGGACACGTTAAAAAGTGTTAGCAACAACTGGGTGTAGTGTGCTGAAATAAGTTAGAAAAAAGGGAATGTTAGAGATCCTGTCAAGTTAGAATATAATATAGTAAATTTAGGGGTACTTCAAGGATCAAAGCTTGCATCTACTCATTTTTTGATTTAGGGAAACAATTTACCTACACTGGAAAATAGTAAACTCCTATGCTGATGATACATCTTTAATACGTTGGAGTGATTACAGAGATACATTAGAACAAAAACTGACAAATGCAATTGATGAAATCTCACAATAACTTCTATTTAGCGGACTGAAACTAAACATACATAAAACTAAAATTAAGATATTCCAAAAGATCAACAATCTTACAGATAGAATAAATATATTAACAACTGTACCTTACAGCAGGTGAACAACTTAAAATTTTTAGGGATAAACAATGAAAATTTAACGTATAATATGCACATATACACTGTAAAAAAATAACAAGACTATTTCTTCTAAGAAAATTGTAGAAATACAACACCTCTGTTCTAAATACAGCTTACTATGTCATAATTTACCCACATTTAGCCTAAGGAATTCAAATTTAGGAGGTTACAAGTAATTCCAATAATGACCAGATATTAATATATTAAAAAATGTATCAGATGCATGTACAACCTCAACTACCAACAGTCCTGTAGAGTATCATTTATAAAGGAACAAAAAAATACCACCATATTTTCTCTATATGTTTTTAAAAGTATCATACTTGTCAAAAATAATAAGGAATTTAAAACGCTCAGTAAAGACTACCAAATACAAGGTGGTGGGGGCAAATGATTATCATAGGGTGAGCACAAATAAAAATAAATAATAAAAATCAAACTAATAAAGACCCTAATAAAATAGGAGCCCTATTTTACAGTAAATTACCACTGCAAATTAAAAATAATATAACATTGAAATTCAAAAATATTTTAATATCTTACCTATTTAAGAAGTGTCTGTACAGTATTGCAGAATTATAATATATTTATGTATCTGTAATTATACTCTTGCATGTAATTGTAATAATTTCTATTAACTGAAAATAACTTTACTATAGATATTAAGTCTGACAATGTTAGACACTCTTGTAAAGAATCTATTGACAGCAATAAAGAAATTGGAAAAAAAAACAGTCTAAAATGTTCTTGCTTATACAAAATGGAATCAAAGTTATGGATTTCCTTATAGTTTTTTAATACCTTACTATCAGGAAGCAAATTGTGCAATGAATAACTTTTTGAAACCTTTAACATAACATACCTTTTGCCTACTTTCAAAATTTTCACATTTTTACTCTGGAGCTTTCATTACAGCTAAAATGAATATTTATAAATATAATTTTTTTATAATAAAACTATCAATGTTTAGGATAAGTCAACACCACCAATATGACAGAATTTTGTTGCTCAGGAGTTCATTAATAGTCCAGTAAATTCACTCACATGAAGCTATCACCTTTAAACACTTTTAAAATTCATCAGTCTGGGACAATTTAAACCTGTGACCTTGTGATCAGCACTTAGTGAAACCAAAACCACCTCAAAACTCCTTTGGCACTAAAATCATCAGCCCAATGCTAATTTGCAGCAAGACTCTGTTTTACAAAATATACACTTCTTCGACATGTCTTTTTAATCGAGATTTAACTGTATTGGAACACCACAATGAATTAATAATGTCTTTTTAATGTTTCTTTATGTCTCTTTAGCATGCGCTACTTGTGCTGCTAGCAATCTTTCTGATATATACCCAGGTTTCATTCTTACAAGGAGCTACACGCCAATTCTGAACACAACTCCAATATTTGCAAGGAAACTGCTTCGCTGCCTGTACCACAGCTTGGCGATTCCTCAAGTCGTTGCTCCAAGCACCAAACACAATGCTCCCACTAATACTCTTCTGCTCTTGTATACTTCTGCTTCTGTCCGTCTGTCTGTGGTGTCTACAGACTATACACAGCCCAAAGGCTTTTGCTGCATACGACCCTTATATGGCTTTAATTGTAGAAAGGGGCTATTTTCAGGACTTTGTAGGTTGGGTCATGAGGATTATAAAGGAAGAAGTGTATGAGGTGGTAGTTATAATTTCTCTGAGAGATTTACAGGATTCAAGACATGCTGCAGTCTGGTTGGCATGGTTATTTTTAGCCTAAATATCCATTAGTTGGAGAATATATTTTGAGGCCAATCATTTCTTGATTGGATTATATATGAAGCTCAGCGTTTGCTGCTCAAAGATAAGCTTCAGTGTTACCTCAGATCCCTGCACATCATGCCAAAATCGGCATCTATTAGGGTCATAATCTCGAGACCTAACCAGGACACTTTTATGATGTGGTAAAGTACCATAAAATTTTGTAACTTGGTCCCTAATTTCATCCATCATGTATGGAAGATGTGAGGCTTTGCAAAGCAACCTCATGGGGAAACAGCAGCCAACAGAATAGATGGACCAAACTCCCCTATTCTGTCTGTGGCCTTGCCCCAGATGTCACAAGTATATAGCAACAACCGAATCACAAGCAACAGAAAGGTTTCCAAGTTCGAAGAGGTGGAAATTGGATTAGTCAATGGACCACATTGTCCCACAAGCACAGCCATGCCGCCTCCAGGACAACCATGACAATCCGTATGATGACAGATGTAGGCTGGGATCCGGAACCAGATTTTTGGACAAAGATGTGTTTCGCTTGGATCTTGCATCAGCCTGTATATATTCCTGCCGAGTGCAGTAGATAATGATCTATGATCTAATCTATCTAATGATCAGAAGCGTAGTAACAACACAAGGCATATCATTCCCGTTCTGACAGGCAAAAAAATCAAGGTGATACAATCCCCCTACTCCCACTTCTCCGTGATGGCGGCTCAATTGTCCAAATCGACACTTACCCTGCACAACAGATGGCAATATGTAATCTTTTGGCAAGCCACGTTAACATCGATGTGACAATATACTTTCCTGTTATTTTATAAATAACACTTTTACCATTTATGCTAATACTTTGTTAATTTTATATTTGGGGTTAAATAGGGCTACAAATAGAATTTGGAAGCACTGCAAGGAGTTCAAGCATTACAAAATATGTTCCTCCAAAGGAAAGACCATAACTGGTTCAAAACATTACTTATAATGTGCTTTATAACATACATGATCACTAAATTCAACTGAATTCTCTGGTTCAGTAATTTTATGATCTCCATTGAGAAAAGAGAGGCACAAACACACACATTTGTTAGTAGATACAATACTGCAACCACACAACCTGTCATGAGAAGCACTTTGGTATATAATGAATGAGACAGGATTATTATTGCTCTATACTGACATGGTTTTTTACCTTTTACCTTTAATATCTCTCAGCAGCACATAGTTTTTTTTTTTTTTTTTTATGAAAAATAAATATTTAGCTCCGTTATTATTGGAAACAGATATAGAAAATCTTTCATGTAAATGAATTTGCTGACACTTTGCCTTGCAATATTTAAATGACTCCCAACTTGAAATAATTTAATTATAATTCCTTTATTAATAAAAATTGCTAGTGCTCCATTCACAAATTTTATAATCAAGTAATCACTTCTGCCTTCTCAAAAATTATGCTGAAATCGCCAATTATATACAGCAATGATTTATCGTTGCCATTTGTATGCAACAAACTGCAATTTTAAAGCTTAACTATTTAATGATAATAGGCATGGAATAAAAAATTATACTCAAAAATCAATTGATATATATTGAAACAATTTCATACAATTTTACATAAAACTGTGATATACAACATGATACATATTTTAGTATACTATTCAGCAGAAAAATACATACAAGAGGCATGAAAAAAAGAAAGAACAATGTAATTTACAGGCATGTAATTCAAATAGGAAACTTGAGAACAAACACCCTTAAAACCAACTACATAATGAACTGAACAGTCTTGAAACAAAAATTCTCTAAGGATTAAATGCACTAAGAAGTATTAAAATCCCAAAATAATCTGCAAATAATAAGTATACCATTTTATTTACAAAATTCACCCTGTTTTTTAACCACTGCTCACAGGTTTCCTTTACAATGTACACAACCATGTCCTTTAAAAATATTCTTTTAGATTTCTGAATTTCAAAAATCAATATTAAAAGGAAAAGAAAAAGAAAAAGGCACCAAGAAAGAATAACTAAAGAATAACTGCTATAACAAATTTTAAAATTTAAATAACTTCCTTTAAGTATGCACATGCCAGATACAAGAATATATATGTTTATTACCTGGATTTCCAAATGTAGGTCATTTAAATACATTTTTCACTTTAAAAGAAGAAAATAAAATTTGTAATCACAACAAATATAATATGTGACAAACTATTAAAAAATAGTGTTAAATATGTACATCCGTCCATTAAAATCACTATAGACTTTTTTTTTTTTTTTTTGCACCAGATGCAAAAGTTTCCCTTTTAAGATTAAAAAAGAATACACTGTGTGTATTTATGATAATTACAATTAGTGGCAGCTTATTCACAAGAGCTATGGCATTCATACCTTGACAATAAGAATTGTTGTGCAACTTTCAGATGAGCTGTTATAGTAATACTGCAATTACTTCTGATGGTAAACCATTACATTAGTAAGTCATACTAAAATTAGAATAACCAATACCTCTTTAACCACAAATAAAATTTACCTATGTAGCCAGTATTCTAAAAGAGTAAGAACTTTATTTGTGAAGCTTAAATCATACCTAAACATTCTATATTTTCATGATGGATACCATTCCTTTCTTGCATAACTGAAAACTAGAGAAGAAAATGAAATAGAAATTTGTAAAAGAGCGAGTTAGAAATAACAGTATAATATAAGGTAATTAGCAAAATGTATAATGAAATTTGAGTAATGAGAGTGAAGCGAGGGTAAGTGTACAAAGTGGGAAAATAAAATAAAATAGAAATTAAAGGGGAAAGTAAGAGCAGATAGATTAGGGAACAAAAAGCAAATGAACATGCCCAAAGAGAAACTGGAAATGAAAAAAGGTCACTATACACAATATAACCATGGTTTCCTGCTGTATGAGACATAAGTATGTACTTCAAACCACTGTCCTGCGCTGTGATGTGAATGCATCTGGAATGCGCCCGGAATCGAACCCACGCTGAGGGATGCAGATTATAAGTCCCAGGTATAAGACTCAGCATCATGAGGAAATTGAGGAACTACGCTAGGTAGCGAACCTTGGTCTAGAAAGCCAAATTCCCAGCTGGGGGTGCCAAGATGCTGACCACATCTCCTCCCCATATCAGTTGGATGATTGCCCACCTCTGCCTTGCATGAGTGGGCATGAGGCCAGCAGTCGGGTTGGCAGACTCAGGCCCTCTTTGGGCTATTAAGCCATTGATTATATTTAGGTTACTTCAAATCCATTGGAGCATGCAAAAAGCCTCGGGAAAGGTTTAATGCTTGATGGAAAAGACAAAGACTTCAAATCTAAGAAAAATTGTAATGGTATGTAAATGTAATCAAATGTAGTCAATAAAATGCATGCATTCAGTCTTACATGACATAGTACAGTGTTTCTCAAACTCTTCTGCCTCAAGGACCCACTTATCTAACAACTTGTTCGCGGACCCCCCTTAGTTTGGCAACTCAATTTATATGAACCAGTCGACTTTTGGTTGAATTTTATAATTGGAATTTAAATAATTACTGTATATATAACTTAAGATCCTTTCTTGTATATTTATTCTAAAATAGGAAAGGAGCCTAATGGTTTCTTTTCTACATGACCTTTCCACACTTGAAGTTTTCCTACTGTTGCTTCAATTTTCTCATGAATCGTGAAAACATCTGGTTTTGGTCCTTGCAATTTTCGGTTTAGTTCATTTAAGTTTTATTACACACTCTTCTATTGTTTCCTTCAAATCTGTCAGAATTCTTTTACAGCCAATGCCTCTCTATGTATCGAGCAATGAGTCCACTTAATCTCAGGGTTGACAGCTTGAAATTGAGCTTTCAATCCAGTGTTGTGTCCAGACCTCACTGCGGCTCCATCGGTGCTTGCGGCTACACAAACTTTCCACTCAAGACCTTGCTCTGAAATAAATCGTTCAAGTGTCTTAAACACATCCTCTTAAGTGTTATGCAAGACTTCCCTATACAACAATAAGTCTTCAACAAGCTCTTTTTCGTGTTCATAACGTACACAAGGTAACAAATGAGACTTGTCAGTGACATCAGTACATTTGTCAAGTTGTGAAGCATACTTTGTTGTTGAGTTTAACCTCATAATTAGCTGGTCCAGGACATTTTGAGACTTCTGCATTTAACTGACTCATTTGATACTGGGACTGAGTTAACTCTTTAGCAGCTGAGTCACCAATCATCAGTCGCTTCCTGGTAGCGGTCGTGTCAACACGTTGGGCCACACCGTTCTGAGACCAGGCTAGCAGTGTACGAGTATTTCTCGATTCTTTCAAAATGGAAACAAAAGTAATGCGTGTTAATACTATAAAAGCAACGTTCAATCCAACACAAACGAGGCCCTCTGCACTGGATATACACAACTGGGTGGATGACGAACTTAAGGTAAGTGTTGATGAATTGCAAACTTTACAGCTTGTAGGCAAAGAAAATGCAGTCTACTTAAAATTTAAAACCAATATCAGTTATGAAAATCACTTGCGAAGACATGCTGGAGAAGCAACAGTAACTCTAATGAATGGGGAAAAGGTTGATGATGTTATCACTCCGGCTGAAAGGAATTTACTACAGTCAGATTATACAATATTCCACCGGAAATTTCCGATGACCGAATTACGAATGTATTACAAAATTATGGGATTGTGCACATGGTCAAAAGGGACAACTGGACAGTCAAATGGAAATTTGCTAATGTAGAGACAGGCATTCGACTCGCACAAATGATCATTACGAAACCCATTCCCTCGAACTTACTTTTAGGGAAATGTGAGGCATTTGTCACCTATTTGACAGGAACAAACCTGCTTTAAATGTGGCAGCTCAACTCATATAAGGCAACAGTGCCCTCAACGTTTGCAATTCGCCCAACCTGCACCTGCTAAGAGAACGTTTAGTGAATTATTTTCTGCGGTGGCCCACAGCATAGAGCCAACTGAAGGGTCCTCACAAAGTCGGGGAATGGAACCTAGCCATCTGCAGCAAAGTATTCCTGCCCCACAGGATGACTAAGTTGCCGGAAGTACGTGGTAAAGTGTGCAGTCCACATGACAAGGAGAGTGCGCCATACACCTCTTCGGATACTGAAATGTTGATGGAATGTGTTGCCCGGCCGGTATCGGTTCGACATACACAAAACAAAGGGAAGGGCGGAGTCGAATTGGCCGTGGATATTGACACTGACACAGCCGAAGATGATTCTGTAGGTGAGAGGGCAAAGTGCAGCAATAGTGATGCGGACAGCCTACAGGTAAACAAACCCCCGAGAGAAAAGAAGAAAGGCAGAAGTTGTGGTTCGGTGGTTCTCACCGGCAAGTCGGAACATAAACAAACAACACCCAAGGGTACCACTTCTGAAAATATGGGTACAACTCGCGATCTGCGGGTACGAAAGAAAGCTCCTGCAGCAATTATGACTTGGAATGAAGAAGTTGAGGTTTTCCATGGACAGGAACATATAAGGATGGTGTGCAGGCAGATGCGTTGTTATCTATGGAAACAACCGAAGATTCCCCTCACAAACCAGTATCCTCTTATAGTTCTATGGAAAGTAAACATGGTTTTCCTTTGCTTAAACCGAAGGACTAAATCTAGTTTTGGGAAATTTACTGCTCTTCTGAATGTCGTGTTTTCCTTTTAGTTTTCATATGGCGCTGACCTTTACGGTGATAACCTTTAATTTCAATGGTAATTACTCCTCTACGAAAATGGTGATGCTACAGTCCTTTTTAACAGTTAATGACGTTGATGTACTCTTTCTCCAGGAGGTAAAATCTCCTGATTTTTCAGTTATTAGACATTATAATGCATATGTAAATAAGGGAAGTGAATCATTAGGCACCGCCATTTTAACTGAATCAGGCATTCAATTAACTTCCATTGAAAAACAGCCTACCGGAAGAGGAATAAGTGGAGTATATAAAAATGTTCTTTTTGATAATATTTATGCACCATCAGGCTCTAATAAGTACAAGGAAAGGATTAACTTTAAAGAGAGTCGATTAATGACACTAAACAACACTTACTTTTACACTTACATCGACTCTCTTTAAAGTTAATTTATCATAACACTGTTTTCAACACTTCCAAGAAAGAAATTACAAGGAAAGGAATTTGTTTTTTCAGTCAAATCTTCCATATCTACTGCGTTCCTTACCACAGTGTTATATTCTTGGTGGGGATTTTAATTGTGTTCTGCAGGCAGCAGATTGTACTGGGACATTTCGACCGAGTAATACTTTAAATGAGCTAATCACAGTGATGCAAATGTGTGATGTTCGGCTACAGGTGCATTCAGTGGTACGCTATACACATTATACAGGAAGCTCAGCGGCAAGATTGGATCGCATGTATATTCCCGCCCGCCTGCAAAGTCATATACAAGCTGTTGAACTCATACCAGTAGCCTTTAGTGATCATGAGGCGGTCAGTCTGCATATTTCCTTAAATTTGTATTTTATTCCACATGGACGGTGATATTGGAAACTTAATACCTCTTTACTGACTGATCCCACGGTGACAACCAGATTTGCAGCGGTATGGATGGTGTGGAAGTCACGCTTGCCATCCTTCCCCAATTATACAGAATGGTGGGAGCGTCTTGTTAAGCCACAAATCAAACGATTCTTTCAACAGTGCTCCTATGCTATATGCAAAGATGAGGAAAATTTGATCAATTTTTATTTTCGATGTATTCGTGAATTGCATAATGCTTACCAACCAACAACAGACAGTGGGATGCGATTGAGACAACTCAAAGCAAAAATTCGTACGATTTATCACAAACGAATGGAAGTGATCCAACTTCGCAGTGGAGATGCAACAACAATCTGATGAAATTGAGCAAGAGACGTCAAAGCAGCACGATTAAGCAACTTCAATCGGATGGGATTGAGGAGACGACCCAGCATGGAATCAGTGCTGCCTTCTATAGGCATTTTTCTTCCCTGTTTAGCGAGCCTACTGTAGAAGTGGCCAGTTTACAACATGTGAAATTCCCATCTCTGCCAAAAGTAACTTCGGAAGAGAATAGTGCATTAGACCAGCCCATTACAAAGGAGGAACTGTATGAAGCCTTGAAATAAGGAAAAACATCTAAAACACCCAGTTCTGATGGCATCCCGCATGAGTTTTATGCAGTTTTTTGGGATGTTATTGGTGATGATTTAGTGCATCTGTTTAATTGTATAATAAGCACAAACAATTATGTGTGTCACAACAGAAGGGTGTTATAGTACTCATCAGCAAGAAACGAGATAAATCTCAGGTTACTAATTACAGACCAATTACTTTATTGAATTATGATTATAAGTTATTGGCCAGAATAGTAGTCAATCGAATCCGGCCTTTACTTGATAGGTTGCTTCATCCAGCACAGGCATGTGGAACTTCTGGTCGCTCTATGATTTAACGTGTTCTCTACGGGATGCTGTAGTCTATTGTGGATATACTGGAAAACAAGCAGTTATAGCCTCGCTGGATTTTAAGAATGCTTTTGATAGCGTGTATCATCGGTACTTGTTTCAGATCCTGAAGTGGCATGGTTTTTTCTGAAAAAGTTATATCCGTCATAAAGTGTTTATATAGCGGTATCACCTCCAGTTTGCAAATTAACGGATTTTTGACCAGAGAAATACCGATTAAGCGCTCCATTCGTCAAGGTTGTCCAGCATCCATGATGTTGTTTGCATTGGCCCTCAATCCTTTATTATATAAATTACATGACACAGTGAATGGTGTACAACTGAACGGCTATAAATTGGCAGTTTCAGCTTATGCGGACGATGTAAGTGTTCTTCTGTCCACGGAGTCAGATGCATCCAATATGACATGCATCCTTCAGGAGTATGGCCATGTCTCTGGCTTGGCACTTAATGCTGATAAATTATGTATATTGCCCATAGGTCCATGGAGAGAACCGCCTGCACTACCACCCCTGAAGACTGTGTTGCAGATTAAGAATTTTAGGTGTACTATATTCCGCCTATATAAACGAAATGCAGTCGATAAATTGGGCACCAATGGTACAATCAATCAAAGTACACTGCAAAACCATGTATCACCGAGAACTTTGCTTATATGAAAGAATGTGGGTCATACACACTTACGTGCTTTCCCGGCTGTGGTACTTGGCACAAATACTTGCCATACCAAAGCAACATCATCGGCAAATAACTGCAGCAGATGGTTGGTATATATGGCAGGGGAATATTTTCAAAGTGCCTGTGACAACCCTTTATCAGCAACCGAAAGAAGGTGGTATTGGTCTTTGGAATATAGAGCTAAGATGTAGAGCACTTCTCTTTAGTCGGAATTATATACTACAGCACAAAGACTGTACTTTCTCCAGCAAGTGGATACAACATTGGGTTACTGCCGTCGGACTAGACGCCCCATTAGATGTTAGACGGATTCCAACAACCCTAGACTATAAGCGAAGCTATGTGCATGACCGAAGTTATCTTCTGACCGCAACTGACTACACCTCGAAGCTATTGATGCTTCCCTGTAAGGCTCCTGCTATGCACATATCCAGGAATTGGAGAGCGGACACTCACAATTCAGATATGTTCTCTAACATCTCATCGAAACATCTGTCAGCAAGACTCCGATCCCTATGGTTTACGGTGGTACATGATATCCTGACCACCCGCAGTCGTTTACATAGGATACGGCGCTCAGATTCAAGTAAGTGTATGAAATGTGATGGGGAGGATACCATACAGCATAGACTTTATGAATGCGCAGTTGTGGCGCCGATTAAGGGATGCCTTTTGAAGTATTTACAGCAACTCTGTTTGACCCGATATGACTGGTGTACCCCACACATTCTTCTCGAACTGAACTTTGTGATCACTCCGTCTGCCAGACATCGGTTTTGTGTGTGGTTACTAGCTCATACAGTGTATTATGTACTGCAATATTCGGAGTATGTAAATCCTTTTGAATATGTGAGTTATCTGAAAACAGAACACGCTAAGCTCTTTGGAGTTAGAAAATCTGCCAAGTTTTATAAGGCATATCAATTCTTTTTTGAACGAAGGTAATTGTTTCTGTAGTTATTTAGTGTTTAATAATTTCGTTTCATTGTCAAACAAGTTTGTTCTCTCATTTGTTCTTGTCCAAAATGTAAATATCAGAATGTGAATCAAATGTAAATATCAGGTGAAAT
The DNA here is from genome assembly GCA_030765055.1 of Mantis religiosa. Lineage (NCBI taxonomy): Eukaryota > Metazoa > Arthropoda > Insecta > Mantodea > Mantidae > Mantis > Mantis religiosa. The sequence goes on from CM060959.1 coordinate 89,127,198, forward strand.
AAATGTATTAAAAAAATCATTATGATACACATCTTTTTAGCTGCTGGCAATATTAATTCCTCTGTAATGTTATAAGACCTGCCACTTTTAGCAATGAGTAGCACTACTTCTTAGGAAGCTATTATTGCTTTTTCACTATTGGTTCTGTAGAATTTTTTTCTATTCTAGATTTACTCATTTTCATCTCTTTACTTTTTATTTTAAAATAATCAAGTATCTTATCAATGCAATCTGGATGTTTCGTCTCTGAATATCTTCGCAGCTTAGCAGGCTTCACTATGTCATTGGACAGTACATCATAACATACAGCACATTGAGGTTTTTGTTCATCTTCAGTTCCAGCTCTAACAAATCCGAATCTTAAATATTCTTTGCTGTATTTTCGCCATTTTACTTTTTGCAGATTGACTGAACAGCAGCTAGTTAAACTAGTAGGCTCACTACTACAACTTGCCTCTTGATCGCCAGTTATTGTAGGCTTACGTTTAATTCATCCAGGCTGTAACCAATGATTCATGTTGAACGACGCCAATAAATTCTCATGATTCACAATTACAAACTGTCAGGACAATCAAACACTATCTTCACTGGCTTCAACACAGCAAGAACGACTGGTTTGTTGTGCATGCGTACCTGTAACCGGTGCCAGTGACAGCACTGACTCATACCTCTGCACACAGACTTGGCTGACTTCACCCGCACGCAGCTAACCAGCCACGCTCAGTACGGTTGCATCGTTGCTATTATAACGCTGTACTACACGCTCCCAACTGTTATGTTGATTGCACCTCTCAGCTGCATAACATCATTACGACATAGCTGCATAAAAAATGTTAAGTAAAACGTATGTAGTTCAGCACTGAGCAGAGAAGTGACTCAGTAAATACAATTCTACGTTTCTATTGGTTTTATTTAACATTATAACTTGACTTAAGGGACACCCTCGTGGATCCCGACACCCCCTCGTGGACCTCGGGGGTCTGCGAACCACACTTTGAGAAACACTGACATAGTATATCCTGTTACCTGAAGTATCCTTTCTGCATGTTGGTCAAATATACTGAAACTAAAGAGTGTTTGGCTTTCTCTCCATGCTTCAGCCACACACAGATCTTAGTGATGTGTTTGGTGGATAACAGAGGGGCACAGAATATGGAAGCAAAGCAGAAAATTATAGTTTGAAATTATAAGATACAGGTAGGGTGTAGTAATTATAGATCAGAAAGGAAAGGGAATTAACTCTTTGAAGCCTTGTAACAGTCAACACAAGTTTAGACACAAATATTATGAGTCAAACTTTGGGACATTTGCTTCACTTGCATTATAAATTAACACAACATGTTTTTAAAGCTTTTGCTTCCTTCATCATTGGAGGTCAATGTAAGTGAAGAAAATGTGAGCTAAATTTCATTCTAATATGTATCTAAGGAAAAGGAAGTTTTCTCACTCCCTCAGCCCTCTAAGCTCAGCTACAATCATGATACTGTAATGTCACATCTAATAGATTCTTTGCCTTCTTAAAATCAAATGGCCACTATTTGTTTAGATATAGATAACAGTATAGTATCTGGTATTTTCCATTTAAAAAATTCTTTTTACTGAATATCATTGTGAAACAGAATCCTTTTAATATATGCAGAATTTGAAGAGACCTGCTTCCAACTTACTGAAATTTCTATATAACCACCTGTCAATGAGTATTTGCTTAACATCATAAGCCTTTCACTTCAAAAAAAGCAGAAATTAAGTTACAAGATAAGCCTACCATTCCAGTTAAATCTTATTCATACTTAAGACCAGATAGAGTAGCAGATGTATGGAGGTTTTAACAGAAAATCTACAGCGTTTGGATTGTTTGGATGTGAATGCAAATAATGCTCTTTTGTTTCCATTGCCCTTTCATCTCTGGAGCTTTAAACTTTACTTCTTAGAGTGAAAACAAGATGTCTGACAGGCTTGGTTTTAGCTCCTACTCTTTCAATACCAAAGAGGACACAAAGAGCTCCTGTTTTATACTGCAAGTCATCTGAGAATAATCTTAGTCAAATAAATAATTGTAAAACTGACGAAAAATAAGATAAACTAACAATTACATTTTTCTTATAAATTAGTCAATTTGTCCAACCTAAAGATTTAAGGTGCAGATCTACTGAAAATTAATAAAATATTACCAGAAAACGTATCTAATTTATCTTTTAAAATTAAAGTTTCAGCTTTTAAAAAATATTTTTCATCCCAACCCTTTAAAATGTAATTTAAGTATTTAAAATGCTATTTACATAGCAACCTATTAAACATTTTGTTATAAAATATAACTAAAAACCAGATGTTTTAAATGCCTCATTAAGAAATTGCAAACATTTTAAATCAGACTTTATTTTTCAAAACCTCTATTCCAAAAACAGTATGAATTCTAATGCATTAATTTCTGTTCTCAAAAATTTGGAAACAATTTCAGATCTGTGAAATCTGTTCAACTTTCTAATTTTAGTGATTCCTCACCATTACTATAAATACACATATTTAACAATTCTGTTTTGGTAATATTTATTGCCAATTAGGAGAGATTCCCATTTTTTTTTATGTACTTTTATAAACTTCAGTTCTGGGCAACGATTAACGTTACATTACACACATGATCATGTGGTAAGACACATCACGAAATAGTGCTCAACTCAAATCTAAGTACAGCACAATAAACCCCAAACTGAAGTTCATGGCTCTATTTCTAATAAGATAGCAACATTCTTTCCAAGTTTGATATTAAAACCTATTTTACCATACCAAAGATCCATCAATATCCTATGCAGATAAAATATCCGTTGAACTTTGAGGTCCCGGGGGTGTATAAGATTCCTTGCGAATACAGAACAATGTAAGTTGGACAAACAGGATGCACAATAGAGGAGAGGTGTAAAGAACATTGACGTCAAATCAGACTCCTTCAACTAGAGAAGTCAGTTATAGCTCAACTTTGTATAAAGTACATTCACAAAATTAATTTTAATAACACCTCAGTTCTGGAACATTTGGATAAGCATTTTGATATACTTATAAGGAAGCCATCCAGATTAAACTCCATCCATGGAATTTCAATAGAGATTCAGGTCTTCAGTTAAGTACAGCTTGGATTCCAGCCATAAAATATACCTGCAATAGAAACCCCGACCAGATGACAGACCTTGCAGATCACTCAAGATGGGAGAATACATAACCAGACGACGGACTTCAAGGAAAATGGGGGACTCTTCCTCTGGACGCCGAGCGACAAAGACCTGAAGAGCCCTACCAGCTTGATTGCTGACCAAGCGCGAAGACCGAAGCTGAACCTATGGAGTGAACCAGCCAAAGAGCGACTGTGCCTGCGCCCGCCTGCGCCCCTAAGCAGCCCTACGCTGCAGTGCCTTTCCCTGCAGGCAACCACCACTGTGGCTGCCCCCTGAGCGTTAGCCAAGCCAACACCTCTTTACTAGGGCAGAGCTGCAAGGCCAAAGCCAACAGTCCCTGACTGGTTTACTGGCGACCCTCTCATGGTTTCGACCCTCTGCCGCTCATGCTTCTTAGCACCCCTTTACTGAGGTCTTTCTCTTTTCTAGCTCTTCCTCTGTTTTCCACATTTGCCCCACTCACTACCCCGCTTCACCATGGGGAAGTATGGGAAGCCAATCGTACATTCCCCGTCTGAAATGGCGCCACCGGGCCAAATAGTGGCCAGGAATCTCCTACGCGAGATTGGCACTGACCGACCCGATCCCTCTGATGCAAGCCATCCTTCTTCCTCCCCCTCCATCCCATCCACTCCCCCTGTGAACCTCTCATCGTCCTCCTCACCCAACACCACTCTTCATGAACCTATCAACCACCCTCTTGCCTGCTCTTCGCGCCCTTCCTCTCCTGAGGATCCGGAACTCCTGGAGTTCATAAACCCTGGACCCTCTAAATCTCCGAGCCCACCTAGCCCCTTCCCCAGAGCTCCAACCCCATCCTTGGAACTACCCTCAGCTACATCCGTGGAACTGCAACCTGCCAACCCTCCCGACGCCCCAGCCCAACCTGCCCACCACCCGACCCCCCACTAACTCTGGACCAGAAAGTGAGTAAGATGGCGGATGATGTGGATTCGTGTGTTGAAAGTGCTCTTGAATCTTTGCTTAGTGTGACAGAAATAAGCAAAAATTTACGATGTGACTTGAAGGATAACATAGTGAAAGCCGTAAGTAAATTAAGGAAAGCATTTGTTAAGCTAAGAAATGATATTTCGGAGAAGGAAAATGAGTTGAATGGTCTGCGAATTGAGATGAAGAATGTGAAACAGCGGTATCCCAGGGGCCATGGTAATACGTCACTCGCGGGCCATCCTGCGCCATCTGTTGCGGGACCGACAAACCAGCTTGTGAAGTGGGCTCGCAGCGTCGTGTGCCATCTAGCGTCGGGGACCGAAGCTACGCGGCGGCTGCAGCCGGGAATTACGAATCGGCTCGCCCGAAACCACATAGGTTAGTGGTGAAGTCAAGAAATAATCAAAGCACTGAGTACATGAAAACTTTAATCAAAACTAAGTTGAATTCAGTGGAAATGAAAGTCAGAGTAAATGCTATTAAAGCCACCAAAAGTGGCCATCTGCTCATTGAGACAGAGAGCAATGAAGAAATAAATATTATCTGCAAGAAGATAACTGAAAAATGTGGAACAGAATTGGATGCCAATTTGAGAAAGCTATGGAATCCGAAAATAATTATTTTCAACGTTCAGGAGGACATCACACCTTATAACATAGTAGCTGCAGTAACTACGCAAAACAAAGAAATGAAGGATTACAAGAGTGAATTGAAGCCACTATTCGCATTTGAGGATAGGAAAAAACAAAAGAACATTGTTCTAGAACTGAGTGCAGCAGCAAGAAAACAGATAATTGATAGGAAACTGAAAATTGGCTGGCACATTTGTAATTGGAACGATTACATCAGAGTTAATCGGTGCTACAAATGTTGCAAGTATAATCATAAGGCTTCTGACTGCAAAGGGAAACAAACATGTCCTAAATGTTCAGGAGAGCATCTTCTGAAGGAATGCCCTGTAAAAAAGGAAGAATATAGGTGCATAAACTGCATTAACTATAAAAAATACAACAAAGAAGAAGCGATAAATGTTAATCACTGTGCACTTGATGGACAATGCCCCAGCTATCAGTTTGCACTAAGAAGAATCGAACAAAACACAGATTACTAACATGGATAAAGGTAAATCCAACTTGATATGTTTCCAAGTAAATGTTCAACACTCTAGAGCAGCAACTTCTAACTTGGTGCAACTAATGCAAGAGCAATGTATAGACTTAGCATTTATACAGGAGCCCTATTTAATAAATAACAAGTTAGCTGGCATACCATTAACATCTAGGATTTTTACTGCTGGTGATCACAGATCAAGGGCTGCAATTATAATAAACAATAAAGACATTGATGCTACCACAATCAGACAGGTATCAGATGAAGACTGTGTGGTTATACAGGTGACACACGGGAATAAAAACTTCTTTGGAGCTAGTATGTACTTCGATGGGCATGCAGATATAGAAAACGACATTCGAAAGATGGAAAAAATTATGCAGTTTACCACTGGTCATGGATTGATGATTCTAGCAGACGCCAATGCCAGAAGCAAATTATGGCATGACACCCTATCTAATGAACGAGGCAGAAACTTGGAAGCATTTATTACTATGAACAACCTACATATTCTCAACGAAAACAGTGGAGTGCCAACCTTCGAAACACAAAATGGTAAAAGTTGGATTGACTTGACCATAGTTAATAACAAACTACTGCGGGACATACAGGGTTGGACCACAGGAACAAAAGAAAGCAGTGCTGATCATAAAATAATATCTTTCAGTGTAGGGAATGCCACCCGAAACCAGATGCACACACACAAAGCAATCAGATATGTTACAAATCCACAAAACTATGACAAATTTAAAGAACTCTTAACAAGAAGCTTCACCAATAATTTCAACTGCAATGGAAACCTGGAGGTTTTAGATGAAGAACTGGTTGAAAAGGTTAGATCCAGCCTAGATATTGAACACCTGATTGAGATTTACTACACTAGCATTCACGAAGCATGCAGTGGAGCATTCCGTCTAAGTAGAGGCAAGCAAGGAAAACTTAAAGGGAAAACCGTACCATGGTGGACACTAGAGCTAACTTTGCTGAGGAAAAGAACAAATGAACTGAGACGTCGCTATCAAAGAACCATGAACAATGAACAGCTAAGAGAAGAGCGAAGAAATCAATATCTGCAAGTTAGACAACAGTATCAAGTAAAAATACAGGCTGAGAAAGTGAAGTCATGGAAGGAATTCTGTACTATGAACAAATCACGCCTATTAATCATCTCCACATACAACCCACCTGGCACACTAGACACTAATGACCTGGATGCTCTCCTTTCCCTCAACTGAGAAATCATAATTGCTGGCGATCTAAATGCCAAGCACCAGCTTTGGAACTGCCGCAACAACCAAGCCGGACAAATCCTACTATGTCACGAAAACGCCTCCACGTACATCATTCTCCCCCCCCTTCCCCCCCGATGGCCCTACATATATCCCCAATAACCAGAGACACCCCCTTGACGTACTGGACATAGTTATAACCAGGGGCCTCGCTCAGCGAATCACCCTACACACATCTAACGACCTCTCCTCAGACCATCTACCAGTGCTAATCACGATGCAGGGCTCACTAGCACCTCAACCCCTGCAATTCAAACGGAACTTCAACAAAGCCAATTGGCCAGTCTTCCGCGACACACTAGAATCCGTAGTTCAACTCAACCCCCTCAACGCCACCATTGACCTCAATCAAGCTGTCACAGAACTCACCATTAACATACAGTATGCAATCTCCACTGCCGTTCCCATGAATCCCACCCCAAACAAACTGAATCCACTTCCCCCAGACATAAAGTCATTAAATGCAGCCCGCAACAAAGCACGCTGCAAGTGGCAGCGCACTAGGCAACCAGCTGACCTTGAAGTGCTACAGAAACTCCGGGCCTCGGTGCGCCAATGCACCAGAGATCATATCCACACGCAGTGGCAACAAATACTGGATAGCCTTGACTCCAATCATGCATCTGTATGGCGCATCTCAAAATACCTAACCAGGGAGCATGCGCCAATACCACCACTTCGAAACCTCCTACACATCGCAGATTCGGACAAAAGCAGAACTCCTGGCGGATACCCTCCAAAGCACCCTAATGCCAATTGACGACCCAGCGGATCCCCAGTTTACCCGCGAAACGGATGCCCTTACCAGCCAAATACACCTCGCACCAGCACACAGTAAAATCTGCAAAACCTGCTCTTCTGAAATTAAGTGGATCATCCAGCACCTGCCCAACCGAAAGGCCCCCGGACCTCATGACATCCCAAACATTGTCCTAAAGAAATTATCCCCTAAGGCTCTCAACCGAATTACGCAAATCTACAACTTCTCCCTCGATCGCGGACGCTTCCCCGATGCCTGGAAACTTGCCAAAGTCCTCCGCTTCCTCAATAAAAATAAAAGCCACACAGACCGCATAATTACCGCCCCATAAGTCTCCTCAACACACTTAGCAAAGTCCTTGAAAATGTAATACTCCAAAGGCTCAATGCCTTCCTACACAACGTCCTTATACCAGAACAATTTGGTTTTCGCGCACACACTACCACCCTACAGCTCCTACGCAAGAATGAAATAAACACCCAAGGTTTCGATACAAAACACTCAACTGGCATCGTCCTACTAAACTTTCAGAGTGCCTTCGACTGAGTTTGGCACAACGGACTCCTCCGGAAACTACAAAACCTTCATACACCCGACACGATGACCAAACTAATTGCCAACCACCAACTAAATCGCACGTTCTCCTCAGTCGCTAACAACTCCCTGTCAACACCTCACATAGTCCGCGCCGGAGTCCTCCAGGGAAGCCTTCTCGGCCCGACCCTCTTTAACATCTACATCAACGACATTCCCAGGTCACCAAACACACACTTATTCCTCTACGCTGACGACACCTCCTACGTTGCACAGGCTCGCAGCATAAAAACAGCCCGAAACAGACTACAGAATGCACTAGCTAACCTCCAACCTTGGCTCCGCAACTGACGGATGAAGGTAAACAGCCAAAAATTCCAAGCCATCATCTTCACAAAACGCCGGACTCATAGATACCCAGCACATGGTCTTCCAACCCTCAAACTTTTCAATGAGAATATTCCCTGGTCCACCCAGGTAACCTACCTTGGCATCCACATGGACCAAGGCCTCATCTGGAAACCACACATAACAGCCATCAAAAAGAAAGCTCAGGGCCAACTCGGGCAACTCTACCCCCTCATCAATGTACACAATTCGCTAAGCCCAACTTTCAGACTTACCCTCTATAAGACACTTATTCGCCCAATCACAACTTATGCCTCCCCGGTATGGGGCTAATCCCAACACACATCAAGTCCCTCCAAACCTTCCAAAACAGAATACTCCGCATCGTCGCTAAGGTACCACCGTTTGCCCCTGCTGATCAGCTACACCAAGAGCTCCGCACTCATACCATCGAAGAATTCATTAAGAAACTTGCCTCCGACCTGTACAACAAACTTCCAAAACACCCTAACTTACTTGTACAACAACTAGGAAACTATAACACAGGACACCTTAAACACAGACGACCTTTACAACTATTTGACCGATCACTCAGCAACCCATCCCAAGCCATTGATGTAGCCGAACACTTGTTCCACACATTCAAACCTCCTTAAAGAGCCTGATTCTCTTTTCAGAAGCACCAGCCACTCACACACTGCATTCCCCAGAAGACAGCCAGGATTCATTGGACCACACACAGGAATCACAAAGCAACTCATAACCGTCACCACAGCAGCACCAGCCACTCACACACTGCACTTCCCTGCAGACAGCCAGGATCCACTGGACCGCACACAGGAATTACAACACAACTTATAACCACCACTACAGGTAACATCTCAAATACTACAGGTAACCAATCACGTTAATTTATAGCCTCACGATAGGCAAGCACTCCCACCCCCACCAAGACACTACCATACATACCACATACAGTCAAGTCAGTCTGTCCGTCCCCCTTTTTCAGAGATTATGTGCTAAACTATCACTCGTCACAGTCAGTCTTGTCAGTCATCCAAACTAACTCCTCTACTAACTACCATGCTGCAGGTTATTAACAACACCACTAACTGGGTTCTACTCAGACCTCGGTATGAGTAGAAACCAATTATTTCGCCCATGACTGCTCGCCATCTGCGAACAGGCTAGTAACTGTCCGTCACTAACTGGGGTGCTCAGCGGAACCCGATTACTAACGCATGCACTTCACTCACAAGCACCTCCCTTGCCCTGCCTATTTCTGCATGTTTAGCCTTAACAGCATGTGCATGGGGAGACGATGTAGCCTCTGAGGATGATTGTCACCAGGGGCGGCGGGTGTGCGGCAGGCTCCAAAATAAAAAAATAAAAAAACAATCCACAGAAAATGCAAAATAACGTGAGGTCATTCTTCCTGTGAACCAGCCAGACCAATGGCAGACTGCTATGCAGCCACTGGCTGGGGTGACAAGCCCTACCCACATGATGAAGGGGACAATTGGCCAGCTTTTCCATTCAGTTCCTGAGGAAGGCTATGGAGCTTGTAATGGCAGAAATTTCAACATTTTTAACATTTACCCAGCTGATCGCCCATGAAGCTATGATTAACGTGACAATCAACTTAATATGTCAAAGTAAGTCAACTCCAAATAGCACTATTTAATACAATATGTTAGACTTTCATATTGCATTGCACTAAGTCAAGTCACATTAGGTTCAGTTCATCCTGATTCTGGTTTCACACATGCCAACTGATGAAAAATTGGAATAATGTGCATACTTATGAAAGTATTATTTAAATTAACATTAAAATCATTCTTCCTTATTTTTTAAATGATTTAACTATTTGAAAGGATAATGGGAAATTATATTGTTGGATGTTATAATAAAACTGCTTAATAACAGAATTTAACAAAACAAAGTCACATACAACTTCATTCTCATGTAAATATCAATTTGATGCAGGCAGCACCAACAACCTGCCAATAAACAACTGCTAGACTGAATGGAAGGGTTATAGATGTCATGCACTGTGGTGATTCTATCCACAAAAAACTTCATTCTTTGAAATCTCTTTTGGAAGAAAAATGTGCATCATAATAACTCAGAATATATACGATTATCGTTAACTAAAACATAAATGAGAAATTATTCCTCTTCTTAACAAAACAGCATTAGCTTCACAAATTAACAAATTATTATTACATGAAGACATCATGGATTAACTTATTTCTTACAACGTGGAGGAGCATAAAATATCATATACATTACACAGTGACCTTCTTTGAAGGTTATACTATTGCTTAAGCATTCAATACACTTATATAATGAAATATACAAAAACTATTTTTGCAAGTATCTATCTTGATTAATATGAAGTACATAGGAGGGAAAGAAAAGAAAGAAGCTCTTGCTTTTGTAAGAATCATTTGTAGACTAGATCTAAAAATAAACAATAGAACACAGAGAACTGTGGTGCTGAAGACAATGGATAGTATTACTAATGCTGCAAGTTTTTTTTTTTTACACCTTTAATTTACATCCTCCAAAGTTAAGTCATATCGGATGATGAATGAAATGGGTGAAATTATGCTCAAATGAGCCCCACATCCATACAGTTTAGAATTATCTGACATTCAAGATAAAGGAATATGTCAGAAAAACCTTATCTAGGTAACTTACCCTGACTGAGATTCAAATTTGGGACCTCTTGAATGTGATGCAAACATGCTACCATCTATGCTACCAAGATGCACAACTGCAAGTTATTTGCACCAATTTTTATGTCTTTTTCTGAATATTTGGGTTATTTCTTATGCTCTTTTATTAAATGTTTAAGCAAACCAATTTATTCAAAGCTAAAGCAAATTATTATTATTTTTTTTTTTTTTTAACATTTCACTGCAAATAAACCAAAGAACCTATGAAATGAGCAGAAAAGTTAGTATTTTTCTGCAATGCAATAAATGTAACTGCCTTTAGAAACCCAGTACACATCTACTGAGGGCAACTATTACCATTCCTCTAATATGCAAATTTTCCTGTCAACAGGAAAGTGAAATATTTCTTTCTTTTCCTTCCCACATCAATGTACTCCACTCTATAACATTAGAAGAAAAGCACTAACAAATGTTATGATGTATTCATCTCTGTTTTATTGGACAACACACGTACCCCTTCCATCCAGTATATCACATACTTCTGAATTTGCTCAAAAGCAACTTACATAAGTTGACAATTCCTTAAAACACTTTCTGAACTTAGGTTTTCAGCTTGTTATAGTTATGTGATTCATGTTTGAGTGGCTCATGCCAATTATCAGAGGTTGTATACCGTTATGCAGTGTCTTTTAGGGTTGAGAAAAATCAGCTGCAGCAAAATTAAACACAATAACCAGTGTTTTGAATCATGAAACAGAACAAATGCCATATTAACTGCAATTAGTACACAGACTGAAAGAAAGTAATCATTAATTGCTTCATTAACTGTGTATGTTTCACAAGTACTCCATCCAGGCATGCCCAATTTTATGAAAATTGATACATAAGCTAATATCAGATCAATAAGAAAATATAGTGATAGTTGAGTATGTCTTAATTTCAGACTCACGCTATGATCTAACCCACCACTACAGACCAATGTCACAGAAGTGGTCAAATATCTGGAACAACCATCTGCTGGATCTTTGGCAACAAGCCCATAAATTGAAATGTAGTTTACTTATTCAGACTTCCAACTTAAATGACAGTGATATTTGTTCAATTCCGTTATAGAGTCTCGATTCTTTTGTTCATGTTCCATGCTTACAAATTTACATGTTTTAACACTACTATTTAATCAAGGTTCATATCCTTTCATGGTCAGTGCTGATACCAGTTAAACAAATTCGTTGGCTTGTAGGCTGTGGTCAAGTGAGCTCATTCTTCTCAGATATTCATTTATGCCTGCAGTACTACATGGCATTTGTGTTACTTAGTTTCAGAATACTATAGTCCTTGCTCAGTTTCCCATAATGCCATGACACAATTACAAAACAATTTCTTTTCTACTAACTCCTTTAATATTAGTTTCCAGAAAGATTGAGCACATGGTTGCTTCCTTCAGAAGTGATGTACGAGCTTATAGAAATAATATTCATATTTTCATGCATTACAATTAGCATAGGAAAAAAAAAAAAAATACAAATACAGTAGAACCTTAATTTTCCACTCAGATGAAGTAAAGATAAGTGATCAATTGAGGTGCTTAGAACCATAAGGTCCTAAAGCACAACATCGTCAATTTTGAGATTTTAGCATGTATGCACGCTGCTGACATTTGTCGATCCTATGGTCAACCAGCCATAGCTGTAGCTGTGCTTTAGGCCCTCTTTGATATAATGAAACATTTATAAGTACTTGTATTGCCAGTGTTTCCTGATATTCAGTTACATAAGGGTCCAGAGCATAAAGTATCATTTTGTTTGCTCTACACTGTTCTATTTTTATCTAGTGTTGCCAACATAATTTCCTCTTTACACCCCGCTCGCAAGTAGTACTTCTTAATGGAAATTTTTATTTTAACAAACATCTATTTTTCTCAAAACTATGTTTCTGTGCTTTGGGCGCTTATGCTTCCCAGTACCTCAATTAATCACTTATTAATATTGTTACAAAATATAGTTCAGTTTAAAAATTACAATATCTGTATCTTCCTCCTTTCCTGTATTTTTCAATGCACATGGTGTCTTAACACCATGTTTTTACATTTACTTTACTTCCTTTCCAATGACATCTTATGATAATTCATATACAAAGCAGAGTCATTGCATACTTAGAGCTGTGCAATATTCATTGAAGGTTTATTTACAATTTTGTGTATATTGGACTTAAACAGAGTTATGCACTAAATTAAGTTATTACAGAGCCAATGTTTTTACACTCTGCCAACAGCAAAAAGAGATTAAAAGAAACCAGTTTATACTTTTCATCCTGGATGATAAAGAAGAAAAAATTTAAGAAATTCACATACCAGCCTATGCATTTTATCAATTTTAGAAATCTTCAAGCAGCCAACATCATTTTGGCCTTGAAAAATAGTAGTTCCATCAAAAACATATCAAATTCTAAATTAACAGATGATATCCCAAAAGAACAAACCAGATCAGCTGCAAAAACGGCAAGGAAATCTAAGTTAGGAAGAGCCACAAACGTGTGCAAAAGTTCATCCAACCACCAACAGGGATACAGTCAACCATCACGTGGAATAATACAGGCAGTCAAACAGGAACTGAGGATAGAAGCAGCAACTCCTGAATTTTTTTTTTCTAAATAATAAACAAGTAGTGTAAAATATCAGCAAGTTAAATTTCGAAATAAGTAATTGTTACATAAATTAATTATGCAGACAGATTTTGGAATGTAGCTGCTGCTATGTAACTGTTTAAAATGAGGGAAACTTTTACCTAAGGCACTTGTAACTCTCAGATGATATGGCTTTAAACCGGAGACATATAAGCCATAGGTTAACTGCAATTAAGGTTCAACTCCAGTGAATTTAATTTCCAGTCATCAAATACAATTCTTAGTAAATAAGAAGGCACACATTCTGCTTTTCCTTCCATCTATGTTCAGAAATTATTAATAGAGGCCAGATCTTAGGCAAAATGTGGTTCAAATCCCAGCGATGGCATTGAATTCTTCAGTCTGGCTTTATCTATCCAAAATGTTATACTTTATTATTTCAGATATTATATAAAGTAAAGAGATAATAGAACAAGCTTAGAATTTCAGTAATTAAAAATTATAAATGAGTCGACTGAATTACTCTGCGTTTCACATACCACAAATTTTCTTTCAATGCATTTCACCTCCACTTGAAGGCATTATCAAGACACTGTCGAGTCGACAAGAGAAGTACAGAGTATCTCAGTTGACTCTTTGTATAATTTTTGATTATTACATTACTTCACAATGTTAATTCCAATTTGCCTTTCCAAATTAGGTTTCAGTGTTAGGACAATGTTAACCCAAGGTAAGCAATGCAGTTCTGTACAAATTATATGCCATTTTCAATTTGTGTCATATTCCAAAAACATACTTTGAAAGCTGAAATGTATATTAACAAATATTAAGTATGAAGAATAAACTACATACTCTTGAGAAGTAAAATAATTACATGAATGTTTTACAGTAAACATAAGCTATGGTGTAATAGCCACTTTGAGAAGTAAAATAATTACATGAATGTTTTACAGTAAACATAAGCCATGGTGTAATAGCCCAAAGTGGACCTGAGCCTGCCAACTCGACTGCTTAGCCTCACACATACATACACAAGGCAGAGGTGGATGATCATCCAACCGATATGGAGAGGAGATGTGGTCAGCATCTCGGCACTCCCAGCTAGAAAGTTGGCTTTCTAGATCAGAGTTCGCTACCTGTCATAGTTCCTCAATTTCCTCACAATGCTGAGTGGGCACTGGTCTTATACCGGAACTTAAAATCTGCACCTCCCAGGGGTGGGATCGATCCCAGGCATATTCCAGATGCAGGGAATCAAAGCACACGCCCTAGCCCACTATGCCATGGCACAGGACATGTTTTACAGTAGTACATCTTACAAATTTAGTAATGCTTAAAAAATATACTTTCTTTTTTTTTTAAATAAAACATTGTTACTCTTTTAAAAATGTTATTGGATCTTAATGTGCCTTAAGATCAATTTTTTATACAGCAGCACATATAAAAGCATCTATATTTTAGTGGTGCTGTTAGATTAAATAGGAAGTAGAAATTTTGAACGAAAAGTCCTAATGCAGTGAGTGCAAATATGTTTATACACCAAGAAAGCTAATAAAAACAGCTCAGAAATAAAAACAAAATGTTGAGAAAGTGTATAAGTAACAAAGTTATGATGGGAAAATCACATTTTATTTTTACATATAAAAATAACTAACCTTTTCTTTATTGTCAAGAAATAAATTATTTCCCTTTTGTGGTTGTAAAATATCACTAAGATTTAAAAACATCTGTTAAATATTCACCATTATTCAGCATTTTATGGTTTCTCCTTTTGATATTATTTTTTCTAATCTAGTGCAGTGATTTAATCCATTTGTGATATAGCTTCAGTAATTAAATCCAATTTTTTCTGAAGTACTAGTTACAGCCCTCACTATTTGAGAAATATGCCTTTGATTTTCACATAATGTCCACAGATGTTCTATGGGATTAATATATATATGGATGTATGAAACAGTGATGTGATGAGTAAAGGAGGTCATTCCAAAAGAATGTGCTTCATTCCAGAAGTTCTGAAGTAAAGCAGTCCTTTTCAATGAACTAGCAGTTCCAAAGCATTACTGCATTAATAATTTGGAGTTTCCTCCATAACCATTACTCCTACTTATTTAGAATCATCATCTCATTGTATATTAGGATTTTTTATTTTCAAATTATCTCAGCTCTGCATTTCTCCTGCCAATTAGTTCTCTGGACTAACTATGGAAAGTAGCTTTTATCCATTCATTATATAGAGTTCTTTATTTAAAATCCAATAGGGCATGGCACTTCACCTTTGTGCATTTGGGTGTGCCACAGCCAGCTTTACTTCTACATAAACTCTGCACCTTATAGAAGATACTGGAAATGTCTACCCTCAGCTAAACAAGCATTATATCGGGAGAAAGCATTCTGATCCATATGATTAAGTTGGGACACACAATGTTTCTGATTTCATTTCTAATATTTATTTTAGTTGTATTGTATTGTATTCTTTATTCACCAATTGAAAAACATTTTTACATTTTCATGGCTTCGTCAAGTTGATGTACAATTTACTATTCTTCCAATGTATGAGGATTTGTCTCAAACTGTGTCTTTCAAATAAAAATCACATACTGTTAGATCAGTGAAGTGAGAGGGCCATACACCAGCATTAATCACTATCATGGGACACTTACCTAATTTTATTCATGGACTCCTCTGTTATATGGGCAGTAGCAGAATCTTGTTGAAACCACATACATGATTTTTCTTCTTCTGTCAGTTCATGATAAAATGAGGTCTAAATGTCACTTTGGTACCTCTTTGCATTTAAAGTCTGCTCATAGAATATTAGACCAATTAGCGTCTAGCACTAACAGCATAGCATACCAAACTCCCACTTTCCAAACATAATGCGTGACTTCTTGAACGTGATGTGGATTTTCAGAGGCCCAGTACCGACAGTTATGCATGTTAACACGACCACTGAACCATGGAACATCCCTCATCAGAAAAGAACAGAAGCTCTGAATCAATTAAACTGTTATTTACTAATGATAGAAACCATTCAGAATAATGCCAACGTGATACTGGATCGCCTTATTTTACAGCATGGACACTTTTACACTTATATGGTTTTAGTTTTAATAATTTAACATTGTATGCTTATGCTTTCGTTTTTTGTTTGCCACAGAACTAGTGGTTTCAAATTACCTCACGATCTCATGATTTATAAAACCTGGAAAGAGGTACTTTACCAGGCAACGTTTGAATATACTCTGTGTGAACATGGCTTTGTGATTCCCATTTCTAAAGCTTCTACATACGATAATATGTTGCTCTAAAGTCAAGCACCTGTTCATATTGGTGGTCAGTACAATACTGCTGAGGACACTGCTAGCCCCCGTGCACAACAGCAGCCTATACTGGGGGGTTCCAGCAAGGTCATGGGAGAGGTGCAATCCTGTGTGCCTCGTTAATTTTTAATGCAGATTCTGTACATGTTCTCTCCATTTATTTCCATACTTTTGCATGACAGTTAAGATACTCTCTTCTTACAACATTGCATTTTATTTTATCACATATCCTGCATCCTTAAATATCTCATTTATAAATCATGCTTCTCAACTTCCAATTCTCTCGCTGTTACAGCGCATTCCCATTATTTACACCTTGTTTGCTTTATTTCTGGTTGACATTTCTAATGCTGGTGATTTTATATTTATTTTCTTATCCTTGTTATTGATTTCTTCCATCTTTATTTTTATAACTAAAGTTATAAATCTAGCTCAAACCAAGCCGAATGTAGTGCTAGTGCATGTGGGATCAAATGATATGGGGCCTGGTGTGTCTCCGGAAGAGATAATGGGCGAGACGATGGACCTTGTGAATGCAATTAAAGAACAATCAAGTGATACCAAAATAGTAATTAGTGTATTACGTAGACGTGGCATATATGCAAGGTATGTCAATCAAAATCTTGATTGGTTATGTTCTGTTCGGGACTGCCTGATGGTGGATGGGAATCAGTGGTTACGTGACAATGATTTCAGCAGAGATGGAATACATTTAAATAGGAGAGGTGCTTATAAGTTTGGAAGTCTGATGAATAATGTAATCTCCTCAGTGATAAAGGGAAACTAATAAGCTGTGTGGTGGATGTAAAGTCTTTAGATACTCCTGACGCTCAAAATTGTAAAAAGCCAGTTTAGTAAATGTTCTAGTAATCTAACCTGTGCAATAAAAAATGATAGTGAGCATAAAATCAATAGTATTGAAAGTCATGACACAAATACTTTTCAAATACTTCATCTGAACACTCAATATTTAAATAATAAAGTAGTAGCCTACGAACACTTTCTAAATGAAATAAAACCAGAGCTAACTGTTGTGACAGAACATGGGCTGAGTAAAGAGCAACTAAATCTGTGTAAAATAAATGGTTATAAAATTGTTAGTAGTTTTTCTAGAACAAGTTGTAAGGGAGGAGGAGTTTTAATCTTGGCTGCAAATGAAATAGATATCTCCAAGGTAAATGTAGATAAGTATCAATTGGAAAAGCACTTTGAAGTTGCAGCTGCAAGAATAAAATTTAATCAAAAATCTGTATTGTTATTGGGATTATACAGGTCGCCGGGTACTTCTCCAGAGCACTTTGTTGATTGTCTTGAAGAAATTTTAGGTCAGTTGTACAATAAGTATAAACAGTTAATTTTAGCAGGTGACTTTAATATAGATTTAGACCACACAAAAGGGGACTATAAAAAGCTTTATGTTTTTAACACTTATGGTATAATGGATCTTGTACGTGAGCCAACAAGGGTAACAGATTCTTCATCTTCCATAATTGATCATATTGCTACAAACATGACTATTGAAATTGTAAATATAATGAATATAAACACGCACATTTCTGATCATTATGCTCAATATATAAAGTTTAAGGGGCTAAACTGTAATAAGCAAAGCAAATACGAAATCAAAATTTTTCGTGATTTGAATCAGGCATGTATCAGCAATCTGGTGGATAGCTTAAAAAACGAAAATTGGGACATATGTATAATGCAAAAACTGTAGACGAAAAATGGAACCATTTTATAATACCTTTAATAATCAATTTAATGCATGCTGCGCCATAAAAACGAAAAAAGTTTATCTAAAGAATTCTAGCCGCATTAAACTTACCACACACTTAGTAAAACTCAAAAATGAAATGAAGCATTTCTATAAACTGTACAAATCTAGTGGAAGTACTGTGTATAAAACCAAGTACAATACAACAAAACAAAAATATCTATATGACTTGGCAGATTTAAAAGCTAATGATTACAAAGAGAAGTTATGTAAATCAGGGAATGTTAGCAAAACTGCATGGGGTTTTGTAAACATAGCGCGATCTGACACAAAAGTACATAAAAACTTAGAACTTTGTATCAGTGATGAAATTGTAAATGAACCAAATAGAGTATGTAATTTTGTAAATAATTATTTTCTCAGTATAGCAGAAAAGCTTTCTCCTGGCAAAAACACAACCATTTTTTGAGAACACTGTAAAGCCATCGTTTTTCATCTATCCAGTGTCTGCAAATGAGATTATTACTGAAATAACTAAACTTCCAAAAAAGGTCACAAGTGGGTGGGATGAAATTAGCTCAGTCCTTTTAAAACATTGTAAATACGTATTGGCCAATCCACTTGAACATTTAATAAATTTTGCTATAGTAAATGGAAAATTTCCAGAGTGTTTAAAGAAAAGTGTAGTTCGTCCTTTGCATAAAAAAGGGAATGTGAATGATATAAACAACATCAGAGATAGGGAAACTCTTTGAAAGACTCCTACTAAGTCGACTAGTAGATTTTCTGGATAAAAATAACATTATGGTAAATTTTCAGCATGGCTTTAGGAAGGGACGATCAACAGTTACTGCAATAAGGGAATTGATACATATAGTCATAGAAAACCTGGAACAAAATGAAAAAGTTGCATCATTATTCTTCGATCTTTCTAAAGCATTTGATTGCGTTGACCACACTATAATGATAAAGAAGCTGGAAGCATACGGGATAAGAGGCTTGGCAAAAGAACTGTTCAGGTCCTATTTGGTAAACAGGAAACAGTCAACATTAATATATAATAGAAGGGGAAAACTGGTAAACAAAGTGCAATCAGAATTCAAGCAGGTCATGTGTGGGGTACCACAAGGGTCGGTCCTGGGACCATTATTGTTTACACTATATGTAAATGACATACCAAACTCCGAAAACACAAATATAATATCGTATGCAGATGATACTACGGCTATATGTAAGGGTGGGAATACAGGCATATTAAAGGATAACTTATTGAAATCTATTGATTTGGTTATACATTACTTTAAAGAAAACCATCTTTCTTGTAATATGACAAAAACAACCTTAATTCTTTTCTCACAGAGTAACAAAATTACCACAAATCTGTCATTACCTGTAAATGACTGCAACATCGAA
Source organism: Mantis religiosa (assembly GCA_030765055.1). Lineage (NCBI taxonomy): Eukaryota > Metazoa > Arthropoda > Insecta > Mantodea > Mantidae > Mantis > Mantis religiosa. Next base: position 89,147,110 of record CM060959.1, read on the forward strand.
GATGTGAGTGAACATAAATTCTTAGGAATATTTCTTGACAGAAAACTAACATGGGCAGGACACATAAATCATATTTGTGATAAAGTAAGTAAAGCTGTATATTTGTTACGTTACTTCAAAAATGTCTGATGAAAAAGGGCTTAAAATTATTTACTATGGAGTCATATATCCACATTTATTATACGGAATTGAAATTTGGGGCTGTGCTGCTGCAACGCATATGGGAAGGTTATTTCGATTGCAAAAAAGGGCCATCAGAATTATTTACAATTTGAGTTCCCGAGAATCATGTTGGGAAATATTTAAGGATAAAGGAATATTAACAGTATATTCTCTGTATGTTTATAAAGTAGTAACTTATGCAGTACAAAAGGAAAATATTAAAAATAGTAATATTCATAGTCATAACACTAGGCACAAGGACGATTTTTTTAGGCAAAGTTTTAATAAGAATATTTCCGACAGGGTTCCAAATGTGATGGGCTTATTGCTTCACAAAAAATTGCCAGCACATCTAAGGTCTTGTAAAGGCAAGCAATTCGAGGGTGCTCTGAAGAAGTACTTGTTAACAAAAAGTTTGTATTGTATTAATGAATTATAATCATTGTACCACATGAATTTATTCCTTAATTTGTAGTACATATGACATGCTGAATTTATTCCTTAATTTGTAATTAAAAACAATTGTATTTATATAGGTATTTATATGTATAATGTCAGAAACTGCAGAGTCTATTGACAATAAATTATTATTATCATTATTATTATTATTATTATTATTATTATTATTATTATTATTATTATTATTATTATTAAACATGGTTACATGTCTCAGTTAACTCACTGTATAATTTTAATTATTACATTACTTCAGTTTTATATGTGTTTGGAGGAATTTAGTAACAGTGACATAAAAATTAATCTCAGAAACTAGTTTCAAAACTAGTCTCTCATAAATATAAACAAGTAAGTGACGAGTATTAATAAACCAACTACTAATAGTTTGAGATTACTTCAGTTTTAATTACATTTTTAAGTTTTCAAAATGGTTTCATTTGTTAAGCGGGACATAATGCTACAAGAAAGGCTTAGTTATTGAAGTAGAGAGAAATTGAAAAAAAGAAAGGAAAGAAAGCTTGATAATAGACCAACATCAGCATTTGGCTCCAACTTCAAACTCCATTGTGGCCAAGAAGTACAAGATCTGGGACCAAGTGGATACATATGGCATATCTGCAAAGAAAAACAAGACTGGAAACAAATTCACTTACAGACTGGAAGAAGTCTGTTTGTTTGGTACTGGCTGGTCCAGGCATCTAGTATACTAAAAGATGAGAACAACCTCAGCAAGAAATATTGCAGGTAGCTGCAAGTAAGGGTAATGCAGAGTTTTCTGCATTCAACAGCCGGATTTCCCACTTAAAGAAAAATAGTGAAAAGCTGAGAAAGAGAGTGCTGCTGTGGACTCTGTGAATGGAGATATCAGGAATCATAGAGGTATGAAGCCAGGAACATTTACAATGCGATGAAATTACCTATTTTAATCATCCATTGGCTATGAAAAGAGAAGCCTGCCACGATGGAAAAAATGCACGGATGAGAATTACTACAGTAAAATATAATAAACTGAGATCAATTTCAATTATCTTTTTCAAAAATTATTAGTTCTTCCAAAAGATTAGTTTTGCAATATATCTATTGCTTCCTCAGCTTGTTTAATATTTATATTATACAATAATTAGTACTATTCTTCTATGCACTAAATACGACAGATTAGTGGATCCCAATTACTATGGGCTATCCACAGAATCTGAGAGATTTGAAAACACAGTTCAATATTATATAAACAAAAAGGCATGGATGACATTTTTGGTAGTTGCATTTCTTCAGAAGCTCAGTGCATCAATGGGCTGAAAGTACAGAGAAATCTTATTGTTCATTGATAAATATGCTACACATCTGCAAGATGTATGTAAATCCTGTGGAATATTTTCTATAACTGCCCAGATAAAGCCGCACTAAGCGGCTAGGTGCTGAGGACAAAACACCCCACTCAGGAGTGACTTGACTCTTTTGCTGGTTTGCAGGGCATGCATTTTACATTATTTCTGTTCGACAGAGCAAGCTCATGCCGCCAAAGGCCAGTGGAAAGGCTGCCAAGAAGTCTGGCAACACACAGAAGAAGGTGGCAGCTATCTCTTGCAATCTACCACACTGTTTGATGCTGCTCAGGAGGAGGAAAATGATGGTTACAGCAGCCATAATAAATAATGGTCCAAAATTATAGGTGCAGTCAATTTTGACACGTAACAATGGATAAAGATTTGTCCAAGTATGAAACAAGCAGTGCAAGCTTGTGAGGGGGAAAAAGAATAGGGGAAAATGTTGCAAAAGCTGTCATGCCAACTTTTCCTAAACCTTTGAGTTTGTAGAAAACTGTACAGGGGTTTATGTTCATAACAGTGCTGGAAGCAAGCAACAGAATGTGTTGAATGCAAAACAAGAAAAGATGGCGGCGGTTTCGGTGTTGACGAGAAGGCGCAAAAAATTTTAAAAAATGAGAAAACGATGGAAGATCGAGGAAAGGATAGTGATACAGTGTAAAAAAGTGGAAAATACGCCATGGGAAATGAAGATAGAAACTGTTAAAATGTAGAACTCCAGAAAAGTGGTAGGCCAAAATTGCCAACACAGAAGCCCAGAGAAGAAGAAACGATTGTGACGCTACACGTGGTAATTGATATCCTAAATAGGGATTTAAAGAAAGCTGCTGAAGAAATCAACCTGCTGAAACAAGCAAATCAAGAACTTAAAACAAATCTATGGCTAATAAACGAAGAAAAATCATTTTCTACGGTGCTAAAAAAGACCCCAATCAGGAAATGCACAAGCACGCAAGGCATCGTTACTTCAAATCGTTTCGAGATTTTCAGCAACCAAGAAAACAAAACAGCTCCAGAAGTAAAAGGTCAGGCTGAAACCCAAAGACTTTTTAAATCATGCTACAAGATAGTAAACAAACCACAGATGAAACAGGAGAGGCAAGGAGAAGAAACAAACAACGAAAAGAAGAAAGCAGCAAAGAAGGTTATAGTGTATGGTTATTCCATAATAAAAGACCTAGTGATAAAAAGTGAAATGGAGAATGTAAACATACTTAGGTGGATGAAAGCGCAGTATCTGCCAAATATTTTGGAGAAAGAAGCTGGTGCAAAAGAAGCCAAAGTAGTGGTGCTGCATGTCGGCACAAACAACATTTCAAGAAACAACAGTGCAGATGAAGTGATGGGGGAGGTGTACTCGATGATTAGGTTTCCAAAAAGTGCTTTCCAGTGGCAAGAATTGTAGTAAACAGTATTGCAAGAAGAAGAGATCTGAATTTTGAACACATAAAGGCTATAAATGCAGGTATTCATTGGGCTTGTAATGCATTGAAGGCTATTTTTGTTGATATATATTGTTTTTTGGATAATAGTTGTATTGGAAAAGATGGGGTGAGTGAGTGTGTGGTGTTTTAGGGCCCGTTGACAACAAGGTCATTTGGGCTCGTGGAAAAGATGGGTTACATCTAAATAGAAAGGGAGCTTTTGTTTTGGGTGAGGCAATAAAAAAAAATTGTAAGCATTTACATGGGACAGGGAAACTAATAAAGATAGCAGATGTTGTTAAAGAAACAAAAAATCATAGTAGGGCAAATTCAGAGGAAATACAAAATAGCATGACAAACAGACACAGGGAGAAAGTAGGATATGATACTGGAAAAAGCATAAGAAAACAAATCAACAAAAGTGGGGAGAAATATTATTTCACCAAAATGTACAATACATTAGCAATAAGAGGTTATCTATTGAAATAAATGTAAATGAGATCAGACCAGATATCATGGTCTTAACAGAGCGTGGCCTAAAAATGGAAGAGGTGCTAGCAAATAATTATCAAGGTTATGTACTAGAGGCTCATTACTGCAGGCAAGGGTATCTAAGTGGTGGTGTAGCTATTTATGTTGAAAACAATATAAAGTTTAAGGAGATAAATTGCAGTAATTTTGGTAACAATGGTAGTGCAGCTGGACGGAAACCAGAAGATCCGTGGTTCAAATCCCGGCTATGGCATTGAATTTTTCAGTCTGACTCTACGTTTCCAGTAATTTTGTTGTCGATAAACATTGCGAGGTGGCTGCAATTGAGATAATTAAAAGAGAAAGTAATATAATAGTTATTGGGATATATAGATCCCCATCAGGAGATAGAGAAATAGTTTTCACCAATTTAGAAAAGTTATTAAAACAATTACAAAAAAATAAGTTAATAATAATGGGAGATCTAAATATCGACATGCTTAAAAATAACAAAGAAAAATGCACAATGACTGAACTACTAGACAGACAGAATTTATCAACGGGAATAGATAAACCCACTAGAGTAACTAAGACTTTGCAATCCTGCATCGATAATGTTTTCACAAATTTTCCAAATTTGAAATGGGAAGCATCGGTAATAAAAACAGGGATAGAAGATCACTAAGGGCAAATATTAAAAATTAACACACAGAAAGAAAAAATACAAAATATTTTTATATATAAAAGACAAGTAGATAATGAAAGCATAAAAAATTGAAAGATTATTTGAAACAAACAAATTGGAATAGGGTATATGAAAGTAAAAACGTAAGCGAAAAATATGATATATTCAATAAAATAATACGGTTTAGACACCGAAATTCCATTGACAAGGATTAAAATGAGTGCAGGCGGAAAAAATAAAAAACCGGAACCCTGGATGACAACAGGTATAAAAATATCCCTCTAAAGAATGCACTTTCTAAACTCAATAAAAACACCACATATGAATGAAAGATCATTAATATATATAAATTACTATAATGTAGTAACAAAGAGAGTTATAGAAAATGCAAAAACAAATTACAATAGAGAAATAGTTGAAAGATCAGAAAATAAAACAAAAGCAATATGGAATATTGTAAACAGAGTCTATAAGAATAATAACAGTAAACAAATTGAAAAAATATAAAAATAAAGCATAATGATGAAGTAATTGAAAGTCCAAAAGAGATTCGTAATATATTTAATAACCACTATTTAAACATAGTTAAAAAAGTCAAAACCATAAACACTTCTTCACAGGACAAAAACTTAATCACACAGAAAACACAGTTAAAGTCAATGGCAATTTTTGAGATAACTAAAGAGGATGTAATAAAAGAAATAGATAAGTTGAAATTAAAAAAATCTAGCGGTTTGGATTAAATCTCAAACGAAGTTGTCAAAGCTATAAAGTTGGAAACGGCAGAGGTATTGAGCCATATTATAAATGCCTCTCCGACACAGGGAATTTTTCCAGATACACTAAAACAAAGTTATTGTAAGACCAATATACAAACAGAAAGGTGTAAAGTTAGAAAAGGAAAATTATAGACTGATTACACTATGTGGTAGTTACTCAAAGATCGTAGAAGGGGTATTTTTAGAACAATTACAGTCTTACTTTAAAAAACTGAACATTATAGCGGAGGAACAATATGGATTTCAAAAACACAAATCCACAATACAAGTGATAAAGTGAATAGCACAATAATAAATGCCTTAAATAAAAGAGAAATACTTATTACAGTGTTCATAGATCTAAGTAAAGCTTTTGATTCTGTTAACTTAGAACTACTAATAGAATAACTAAACAGATATGGGGTACGAGGAATTGCACAAGATTGGGTTGAATCTTATCTAAAAAAGTGAATGCAATGAGTGGAAGTAAATTTTAAGAACACAAAGGGAGAAATTGAAACTATTAAGTCAGACTGGGGATATGTAACATTAGGTATACCTCAAGGTTCAAAATTGGGACCATTTTTATTTTTACTTTATATAAATGACCTTTTAGAGTTGATAAGGAAGCATGGTGGTACTGTAATAGGATATGCAGATGATATAACCATAATAACAAATGAATCTACAGAAAGAGAAGTGGAAGATAAAGCAAAGGAAATCCTAAAAATAGTAAAACAGTATTTCTTAAACTTAGACCTAATGATAAATTTAAATAAGACATGCTGGATAAAGTTCGATCTCAAGAAGTGTTCAACGAATATAAAAATTACTGTTGATTGTGAAAGTATTCCAGAAACATGCCAAACAGAATTTTTGGGAGTAGTAATTGATAAACACCTAGGGTGGAAGCCACACATAGAACATATAATAAAAATACTAAATAAAGATATATACAAAATGAAACAAGTTAAACGAACTATGGATAATAAAACCTTAAAACAAGTGTATTATGCAATTCCTTTCTTGTAAGTGTTGAAAACAGTGTTGTTATGATAAATTAACTTTAAAGAGAGTCGATTAATGACACTAAACAACACTTACTTTTAAATTTTTCCGGTACATGCCTCTATCCTCAGCCGGCCATCGACTAGTTCTCATTGGTGTAGTTGACGATATTTTGTCACAGGTCTCCTCTGGTGGCGGTTCAAGGAACTTGCTGAACAAATCTTTCTGGGGGATGTCGAAATTGAATACTTTGTTCCTATTTTTTGAAATGAAGATTTGTTCCCATGTGGATAGTTCTTGTTTTCCTGATGTATGTTTTAGTAGTTTTGGTTCTGGATTTATGTTGTGGTTTTTTTCCCAAAAATGTGTGGCAACTGCTGATTTTTCTAATTGTTTATATTTTATATTTCTAAAGTGTTCTTTTGCTCTTGTTTCTAAATTTCTTTTGGTTTTTCCAATATAAATTTGACTACAGTCATTGCATTCAATTTGATATATACCAGATTTTTTGTTAGATGGAATATAGATGGTATATATCAAATTGAATGCAATGACTGTAGTCAAATTTATATTGGAAAAACCAAAAGAAATTTAGAAACAAGAGCATAGGAACACTTTAGAAATATAAAATACAAACAATTAGAAAAATCAGCAGTTGCCACACATTTTTGGGAAAAAAAACCACAACATAAATCCAGAACCAAAACTACTAAAACATACATCAGGAAAACAAGAACTATCCACATGGGAACAAATCTTCATTTCAAAAAATAGGAACAAAGTATTCAAATTCGACATCCCCCAGAAAGATTTGTTCAGCAAGTTCCTTGAACCGCCACCAGAGGAGACCTGTGACAAAATATCGTCAACTACACCAATGAGAACTAGTCGATGGCCGGCTGAGGATACAGGCAAAGCCTCTGAAACATGTACCGGAAAAATTTAAAAGTGTTGTTTAGTGTCATTAATCGACTCTCTTTAAAGTTAAAGTGTATTATGCATTTATCTATTCACACATAAAATATGGGATATCTTTATGGGGTAATATAAATGCAAAAGAGGTGTGTTAAAAATTTTCAGATTACAAAAGAAAGCTATCCGAATAATTGAAAATGTGGAGAGAAGATCCAGCTGTAGGCAGATATTTAAGAAGCATAATATTTTAACTGTTCCATGCATATACATATATGAAAGCATTAAATATGTAATAGAAAGGGATACATGTAAAAAGAACTGTAATGTACACTCACATAATGTAAGAAATAAAGCTGACTATTTTAGGACCACACTAAGGGGAACACTAAACAACAGATCATTAGAAAGTATCGGAAAAGACATGTATAATAGTTTGCCAGGTAAAATAAAGAATACTAAACTATGTAATATTAAGAATATAAAAAGGTATTTGTCAGAACAAGCTTTTTATAGTGTGGAAGAGTACAAAGCAAAAAATAGAAAATAAACAATGTACATTTTAGTTTCTAAGCAATGTATATAGTAGACTTTTAGGTATATTTTTAGGTTTTCCTATAATATAAAATAATGTATCCTTTGTATGAAATATAAGGAATGAATAAATTGAATTGAACATTCATTGATTTAAGTGAAAAGGAAAGTGACTAAGAAATCTATATTAACTAAAATCTGCTATAAGAAACTGATGAACATGTAATATATGAACATGTCTAAAATACAGTTTGCTTATGTACTAGACTGTGCACTTCTAGTATCCATTGTTTTGCCTATGTTTATAATTTATTTTTAAAACTCACTTTTTCATAAAATGATAACCATATACTCATCAGATGAATGTTCGCATATCTTTAGTTAACTCCAGACTGGCAAGTAACTGCAAGTAAAGTAGAGCAGTAATAATTGATATTTTGATGTGATGTCTGCAGAGCTTTCAGCTGCTGTAATGTTTTTAGAGATCATATGGAAAATGGAGAACAAATGATATATCGTGCTCAGTGGGTGATGATGGAGCTCTTGCTCTAGTGGTGTAAGAACTGACAAACAAAATGGGAATAATGTGTGGAAAAGGACAAATAGTACTATGTATACATACACTTCAACGGTTTTAATAATCTTTCGAGATACACTCAAAAGCATGTGCCTATTTGCAAGTCCAATCGACATCAATTCAGCCAGTATTTTTAATTTAACACTGCAACTGAACTTTTCAAAATACATTCTGTACCAAAAAGTTTTAAGTTTATAAAAAATAAAATAGAGATTGAAAATTCTTAAAATCCTTTTTTTGTGACAGCAGTTAATTTTTGTGTACAAATTAGAGTGCTAGTCCTTTTGTAATTCCAGGCTAGCAACTCTTCCAGTTGTATGATCTGCCACAGGGAGTATCAACCTATACAGCTGTTAGGGACCACAGTAGCATTCTCACTGGTCAGCTTTTTTCAATAATTAAAATTAGAAGTTAATAATAGTGAAAATCATGGAATGTTCCCATGTTCAATCCCACCCATATGTGTGGGGCTTTTAACTTCAGATATTCTTCCAGTGTTCAGTTCACAGGACTCCTAATAGAAGATAGAGATAGCATAAAAGATCTTTAGATTGAGATGTGAGGGCCATTGAACACTCTCCAATTACCACATTTACTACCACTAATGAAGCAACAAGAATAGTCATTCACACCATCCTTAAAACACAATAATTCTGTCAGGAGTTGTGATGCTGTTGAAAAAAATTTTAGAACTACTTTAAACTCAGTACTGCTATCAGTTGTATGTACATAAGATATGCACAAGATGTATATAAGATATGTATAAGATTGCTGTTGAAAGCTTCCATCCTTTCTTTTGTCCAGTTGCATTTACTTCTTTAACATAATAAGAAATGGTTTGCTCTCCTTCATATCATAATTTTGAATATCAGATGAAGTCTTTTCTACGAGGGTGGTTCAAAAAGTACCCATACCCAAAATATATGATGTTGCTAAGAGAAGTTGCTAAGCACTCACTCTTCGACTTGGAGCCATGGAGTACGCATCGCAGAAGGATGGCGGTACCCAATCAACCGAGTAAGCGAGAAGAAGCGACCACTTAAGCAGACCTACACAGTTGGGACAACAGAGTTCCTGCTAGACTGCTACGAAAAGCTACAAACAGCACTGTAATTGGGTAGATTAGCAAGGCTGCAGCCAACAGTCCTCTGGACTGGTTTTTAGGCGCCCTTAGGGGTAGGTCCTCTGCTCTTCGAGCTTCTTAGCGCCCTAGATGTGCTTCTTTTTCTATTCTATCATTCTTATTTCCTCTATTCTATCATTCACCTCCCCCAACACACAGACGTACGATTGACTTACTGACTCCTGATTGGCCTTTGCATTAACTAATGTCATTGGCCAACATGGACCCAGCCAGCAACACCACCACCACCACCACCACCACCACCACCACCACCACCACCACCGCCGCCGCCTCATACTCGGAGGTAGACTTCTATCTCCTAGGTGGAGATATATGCTCTTTCATGGGTAAAGAGCTCGTCACCAACCCACCGTTGCCAATGAGCCAAGCCTGCCACGACTTGCTTCAGCTGGAGCTTCGTGCTAGGCAAAAGTATTAGAACAAGGCTGATGAAAGCCTTATAAAGAGCGCTAAGGTCAGCGATAGCATTGCCATCTCAGACTTCAGAGTCTATGTGGCTCACCGCTCTAGGATTGAGGCCATCCTGAGTCTGCTCACAAAGCACAACCACAGCAGTGCTTCCACATCATGGGAGACAGTTAAGAGGACCACTAAAACGTCCCAAACTGCTCCCTCCACCACCACCACCAGCAACAGGTTTGCTGCTCTTGAAGCGGGTCTTCCTGACGAACCCACTTCATCACAGAAGAAGCGTAAGTGCTCCACAACAGCCCCACATCCACCACAACCAGAGCAGATGGAAGAGGATCATCATGCTCCTACAGTTTTACCAGCTGCTAACACAACGCAGCAGACAGTTCCCACTGCACGGGCTAGTCGACCAACGCCCATTTTCCTGCGCAATCCCGCAGATGCCAGGAAAGTACTATCGTCTGGTGTCTGCAGAATACAGCATAAAGAACCTCCGTGGTACCGTGGCTCTCTTACCTGCCACGGCCAATGACCATCGCCGACTTAGGCGTCACTTAGAGAAGCAGAACATTGAAGCTGTCACCACACTCCTCTCTGAGGACCGTCACCTGCATGTGACAATTAAAGACGTGCCTTTCTTTGTTACGGAAGAAGTGCGAGACCACCTTGTAGCAAAAGGCTACACTGTAGAGAGGGTCACACAACTGACCACCAGAGGTCCCAAACCTCAACCACTTCCGCACTTCCGTGTGGCACTACACGAGACATCAACAGTGCGCGATATCTACAAAGAAACGCACATGTTTCACGCCACAGTAAGAGTGGAATCTTACAAGCCACCACCAAGACCACAACAGTGCACAAACTGCCAGCAGTTTACGCAGAATTCTGCTGGATGTTTACTTCAACCAGTCTGTGCTTTCTGCGGTGAGGTTGGACATAAACGTGCCAACTGTCAAAGACTCGGCATCCAGGGAGCTACTCCTAGATGCTACAATTGCGGGGACTCCCACTCCTGCAGATATGCAAAGTGCCCTGTTTGGCAAGAAGCACGACTTGAATTGCTGGCAACAAAGGACGGGCAAATGTCCAAATATAATGCCAAACCCAGGGTTCGTCACAATACAGAGCTACCCAGGGAAGCTTTTAGTGGAGCACGATATCCAAGACTGACACCGCGTACACGAATATAGTACCCTAACTATGCAGCTGCAGTGACTAACACTGTCAGTCCAGCTTCAGTAGCAGACAAGGTGCCGGAAGAAATACAGCACTCGAAGCCACCACAACCCTCTACCTACACAGCTCCAACTGTAACATCCTCACCGCCTTCCAGGTCCCCGACGATCTCCCTCAACCAGGACAAGACAGCCTCCGGCGCCCAGACCACCTAGGGCACAAAATCCGGAACCGCTTCGGCCTGTTTCTACTGCCAATAACGGTTCAACGTCTCATCCTACCATTCCAGACGAGGCGTTCCTCAACACCATGGGGCAGATCCCCATTAATCTACAACCTCTATTTGCCGCCTATCTGGCTGAGGCCCTGAGAACTCACCCCTCCAAAGTTCATCCCTACACCATCTTCGTACATGCCGTCCTCACCTTCATGATCAATAATGGCTGTTAGAGGGGGCAATACTACAGATCTTCTATCCCTCAAAGTTTGCTACTGGAACGCTAATGGACTTAGGCAGAAGTTGCATGAAACCTCCAACTTTATAGCAGACAAAGGGGTGCATATTTTACTTGTGCAGGAAACACATTTGTCTGCCAATATCAAAGCCCGAATACCTGGCATGACATGTTATCGCACTGACAGAGCAGATGGTTATGGTGGCACTACCATCTATGTGCACCGCAACATTGCTCATCACCCATTGGTCACCCCTCAGACGCCCAACTTGGAAGCTACAGGTGTACAGGTGGACACAAATAGAGGGCCTCTTCATCTATATGCCGTCTACATCCCTCCCGGCAAACCCACTGTTGCTGGCGAACTGGATCAGCTATTCACTTCCACTGCTGCCACCCTCGCCAAGGGTGACTATAATGCCAAAAGTCCAGCCTGGAATTCCAACATCCGAAACGCGCGAGGAGTAACTTTGGAGCACTACGTCAACAACAGAAGCCTCGTGGTACTCTCACCCTCATCTCCTACAATTCACCATGGTGATCGTAGCCCGCCGGACTGGCTAGATATAGCCTTAGCTAAAAATGTCCAATACCATCCACGGCTTTTCACCCTTCCCGAACTATCTTCTGACCACTATCCTGTCCTCTTATTATTTCAATCCCGACCAAACTTCAAGGCAAAACGCCTCTTACCAAACTCCCGGCGCACCAACTGGGAGGAGTTCAGCGAGATAATGGTAGCAAATCCACCAGCCTTCAATAGATGTGAGACCACCAATGATGCTGACGCTGTGCTCATGAACATTTCATCCAGCATCACAAATGCCAAAACCAAGGCTACACCACCTACCCGCAACACCCATGGCACAGTCCGGAAGCTCCCTCGCCACCTGCGCGATCTAATTGCAGCAAAAAACAAGGCTCGACGTCGAGCACAGCACACAGGTTGTCCCCTGGATCGTAGGGAGTACAATAGATTGAGGCGTAATCTCAAACTAGAGCTTCAAGAGCATGCCAATGCAGATTGGGAACGCCGGCTCTCTACCCTGGACACAGAAGACCAGTCTCTCTGGAGAATGTCCAAAGCTCTTTTACGCCTCCCGGCTCAGGACAAACCTTTCCGCCATAGCCACATCACAGCACAGTCTGCCAGAGAAAAAGTGGGACTCATGGCCACCTATCTGGAAACCACTTTCTATCCAGCTGACACCTGCAATCAGGACCACATCCAACAAACTAACGAGGCAGTTAGGGCATACCTCTCCCAACCACATGATCACGAACAACCCCCACCTACAAACCTGACTGAACTGCAGCAATGCCTATCTTCTGTCCAACCTTTCAAAGCAGCAGGCTACGACAACATTCCATACAAGGTGCTACAACAACTACCAAACTGCTGGAAGAAAGCCTTAGTAAACCTCTTCAATGATCTGCTACGACTGGCATACTTCCCGACCATCTGGAAACATGCCAAGGTGATCACCCTCCCGAAACCAGGAAAGGATTCCTCCACTCCGGAGGGCTATTGACCTATTAGCTTGCTCCCCAGCTTGAGCAAGATCTTCGAGAAAGTCATCCAATCCCAACTTAATGAATCATTGGAGACACTTGAGATTCTAAGACCAGAGCAGTTTGGTTTTAGGAGGCAACATTCCACAGTCCACCAACTTCTCCGCCTAGTGGATCACATCATCACTGGCTTCAACAACCGCCACTTCGTCGTAGCCCTGCTTCTTGATCTAACTCACGCCTTCGACTCTGTCTGGCATGCAGGCCTTCTCTATCGCCTTATACAATACAACATTCCTTCTTACCTTATTCACCTTATCAATACCTATCTCCACAACAGAACCTTCAGTGTCACTATCGAGGAAGTCACCTCTGACACTTTTCCTATTCACGCCGGTGTACCCCAAGGCAGTGTCCTTGGACCCGTTCTTTTTCTCATATACATAAACACCCTGCCATCCTACGTCAGTTGCACGCTTTACCAGTTTGCAGATGACACTGCGATCGCCACCAGCTCTATACGCCGTGAACTTGCAGTGCGTAGACTACAAAAATACGCGGACCAATTGACCACCTGGTTCAACACCTGGCGGCTTAGTGTCAATCCCACTAAGTCACAAGCCATCACCTTCACCAGGAGAAGGGAAGACAACGTCCCGGAACTATGCATTGCTGGCAGTTCTGTTCACTGGGCAACACAAGTCAAATATCTTGGTGACATTCTCGACAACAGGCTTACCTGGAAACCGCACATAGAATATGTGCACAACAAGATCTCCCGTATGATGGCCATACTCTAGCCCCCTCTATCATCGAAATTCCTGCATGTCCATTCCCAATAAACTCTTGCTCTACAAGCAAGTCCTTCGTCCCGCCATTACCTATGCTTGTCAAGTATGGGTGTTTGCGCCATAATCGTCATTTGTTTGTCGGGAGCATGAATATTTTACTTGGCGCCAGTTATGCGGCAAACTGGTCATGTGACTCGCCAGCGTGCAAGAAAGTAGTCTTTTTCCAGTTGCCAGGTCAGACATGTTTGAGACATGTAGAAGATATGTGATGTGTTTCGTTGTGTGGCTGAGTGCAACGTTGTTGCAGTGAAAAGACGTTTTTTAGTTTATCTAAATGTTAAATGTATTGTCTTCTTTATGATTATTCATATAAGAAATGTAGCGTGTGCAATAAATTTATCTAGAGATATGAATACAGCTCTATCGAGTACAGTCCACAAAGTCAGTTTCCTTGATTTCTGCTAAAATCAAGTGGTCCTCCGAATTAAATTAATCATGACACGAACATTGGTCCTTCACGGGTGGATATTATTGTGCATCGCAACAGTTTCTTCTGCATGGATTCAGTGGACTCCAGGACGCCAGGCATCGGGATCTACACAGCAGATTATCAGTATTTCATTCGCAATGACGCAGTAGCCTGCATCGCAACACATTTCAGGTCAGAACATTCCTTTTCTTTCTTTCTCTCCTTTAAGCAAGTCTCATAACCATGCAATATGGAGCAGGATTTGAAAGCTCTTGTCAAAAGAAGGGGTATAATTAAAAGAAAATTTACCTTTGTTCGAAAATTTCTTGATGAATTACCAGAACAGGTCAACATTTTCATATTGAGAGCTAATTTCGATAACTTAAGTGAAATTTGGGACAAATATGAAGCTATTCAGACCCAAATTGAATCTCTTGTGGAAGTGGAAACTGAATTAGATATGCATGCAGAACACGAGGAGGAAACAAGAAACAGTTACCTCGAATTGAAAGCTAGGTTAGCTGAATTAATGCAGGATCATGAACAGCAAGAAAATGGTTCTGGACATTCGCAGCACACAGTGCAGTCGCAATCGTCACAAGCAGCTAAAGCTATCAAACTGCCTGTGATACAATTACCTAAATTTGAGGGTGATGTCACTCATTTCAAACATTTCTATGACACATTTACAAGCTTAGTGGTAAACAACCAAGCTTTAGATGCTATTCAGAAATATCACTACTTACTTTCCTCTCTCAAGGGACAAGCTCATTCACTAATACAGAACATACCTGTCACTAGTGAAAATTTTGATGTAGCATGGGAGCTCATATGCTCACGCTATAACAATACAAGATTAATAGCTAAAGCTCATATAAAAAATTTATTAGCACTACCAGTAATGCATAAGGAAACAGTAAATGAACTACGTACCTTGCTCAACCATTTTCAAAATAACTTGAATGCCATTGAAGCATTAAAACTTGAAGTGCCTTTGCATGAAATCATTTTAATGCAACTTCTCCTAGAACATTTGTCTGACACCACACGTAGAGAATGGGAAAGTAAAATAGATTCTCAAAACTTCCCTTCTTTGAAGGATCTTATGCAATTATTTTACTGCAAGAGCACACTAACATCAATTCCTTTATTTAATTTTTCTCTCTTTCATATAAGTTTTGTTAACTGCTTAAAAACAAAGAAAGAAAAGTAAAGGTTCATTTATTACATTTACTTGACTTTCCCTACTCACAATGATTCATAGTTAATATTTATAGAGATAAACTTTGCAGAAATGGTTTGATTACAAATTTTCTTACTGGAGGCTGCAGGGATAGTCACAGTTTTAAAATAAGGGCTGCTATTTGTCTACTTTGAAATTTTATATGCTTGCTTTAAGTCATTAGAGCGAAAGACTAATGAGCTCCAAGATGGCATAAGGCAATTGAGAAAGATGAGGATAATCTGGAGAAATGAAATGTTGCTCCCAAAGGATGCATCTTCACACTGCAAAAATTTCAAAGATATAAAATAAAAACTGAACTTTTAAAAAAACAGTGTGCATTTCTTTTGGAGTGAACCTCATATCTTAGAAAATACTGTAAGATTAAGGACTTAATCTGTCTATAGATAATATAGTGTAATGCACAAATAAGTGAGTTGGTAAACATCAATCCTCAATTAACTCAAACAAAATATAAATTTACATCACATCATTCTCAAACACTAATGAAATACTATTCAAAATATCAAATAATTATGTGATCTGAGCACAGAGCATGTTTGCTAGGAAGTGACTGTTTTCATATTAAGGCAGTGCTACTTAATGTAGCAAAAGTAGTAAAAGTAAAGAATATATATATATATATATATATATATATATATATTTTCACTGGAACTGGACCACTTTTGCCTCTGCTGGAGTGAATGTAGATAGTCGGTTGACCACCGCCGCCACAGATGTTGTAGACGATCTTGGAGCTGTTGCCATTTCTGTAACTGATTCAGATTGTCAGAACAAGGTGATGGTATGGAAGTTAATGGTTCTCCAATGAGGAAATGACCTGGAGAAAGGTAGGAAGTATCAAAAGGATCATCAGTAAGGCGTAGCAATGGACGGGAGTTCAAGCAAGCCTCAATTTGAATTAGTAATGTGGTTAATTGTTCATAGGTCAGTACTTGTGTACCCATTACTCTACGAAGATGATATTTCATAGATTTCACTGCAGCCTCATGTAATCCTCCAAAGTGGGGTGAGCTGGGTGGTATAAAATGCCATGTGCATTCATTAGATGAAGCGTAGTCTTGTACAATCTCTTGGTGCTTGCGAGATTGCAAAAGTAGTCTAAGTTCTCTAAGTTTGTTGTTAGCACCTACAAAATTGTTACGCCTGCAGAGAGTGACAGCATACATGCTGAGATTTGCATTCAACTGTAGAAACAGCAACGCGAGACGGCAAGGTCCTCTCTCAGCACTTGAGCTTCAACAGTCATTGCACTGCTGCATTAAACTTGCTCAACAATCAGCTTATATCACAGAGTTAACAGAACTTAATGATAAAGGACACGTTCCTACTAAAAGCTCATTGAAATCTTTGCATCCATTTGTCGACAATGGAGGTTTACTCCGAGTAGGGGGAAGAATTGACAAGGCTGAAACTCCCTTCCAGTCAAGACATCAGCTCATCTTACCTCCTAAGCATCATCTTACCAAACTAATTATTGAAAGTGAACATGTTAAACTTTTGCATGCTTCCAATCAGCTACTTACCTCTTCTCTTCGACAACGGTATTGAATACCGAGAATAAGGGAAACTCTTAAGTCAGTCCTACACAAGTGCTTGCCGTGCTTCAAACTCAAGGCCAAGGGAGCTCAACAATTAATGGGCAATCTACCTAGCTACAGAGTGACTCCAGCGAGACCCTTCCTACGAGTTGCAGTTGATTATGCTGGTCCATTCTTCCTACGTTATGGCTCGCCTCGCAGCAAGAGTCAGGTGAAGGCCTACATAGCTATCTTTGTCTGTTTATCCACAAAGGCAATTCACATTGAGTTGGTTTCAGACATGACTTCTGATGCTTTTGTTGCTGCCTTACGAAGGTTTACAGCTAGATGAGGATTGTGTAAAGAGATCCTAAGTGACAATGGCACAAATTTTGTAGGTGCTAACAACAAACTTAGAGAACTTAGACTACTTTTGCAATCTCGCAAACACCAAGAGATTGTACAAGACTACGCTTCATCTAATGAATGCACATGGCATTTTATACCACCCAGCTCACCCCACTTTGGAGGATTACATGAGGCTGCAGTGAAATCTATGAAATATCATCTTCGTAGAGTAATGGGTACACAAGTACTGACCTATGAACAATTAACCACATTACTAATTCAAATTGAGGCTTGCTTGAACTCCCGTCCATTGCTACGCCTTACTGATGATCCTTTTGATACTTCCTACCTTTCTCCAGGTCATTTCCTCATTGGAGAACCATTAACTTCCATACCATCACCTTGTTCTGACAATCTGAATCAGTTACAGAAATGGCAACAGCTCCAAGATCGTCTACAACATCTGTGGCGGCGGTGGTCAACCGACTATCTACATTCACTCCAGCAGAGGCAAAAGTGGTCCAGTTCCAGTGAAAATCTTAAGGCAGACACCATGGTCCTGCTAATGGAAGACAATTCATCTCCTCTGCCTTGGGAACTTGGAATCATCACTGAGACTCATCCTGGTGGTGATGGTTTAGTGCGGGTAGCTACAGTGCGAACTTCTAAGGGTGAATATAGGCATCCCATTGTGAAACTGTGTCCTCTGCCAGTTCAAGAACAGTGATATTTTTCAAAGTGTGCCTATGTTAAATTAAAAAACTGTTCAGTTTTTTGGGCCCCAGTATGTTTGCGCCATGATCGTCATTTGTTTGTCGGGCGCATGAATATTTTACTTGGCGCCGGTTATGCGGCAAACTGGTCATGTGACTCACCAGCGTGCAAGAAAGTAGTCTTTTTCAAGTTGCCAGGTCAGACATGTTTGAGACATGTAGAAGATATGTGATGTGTTTCGTTGTGTGGCTGAGTGCAACGTTGTTGCAGTGAAAAGACGTTTTTTAGTTTATCTAAATGTTAAATGTATTGTCTTCTTTATGATTATTCATATAAGAAATGTAGCGTGTGCAATAAATTTATCTAGAGATATGAATACAGCTCTATCGAGTACAGTCCACAAAGTCAGTTTCCTTGATTTCTGCTAAAATCAAGTGGTCCTCCGAATTAAATTAATCATGACACGAACAATGGGGCATTGCTGCAAAAGCTCACTTCAAAAGACTACAAGTCCTCCAAAGCCGTTTCCTCAGGATATCGGTTAATGCTGGCTGGTATATTCCCAACTTGAATATTCACCGTGACACATCCATGCCCACTCTACGTGACTATATTCTCTCTCTATCACAAAAATTCTTCGACTCTCTCCCGCAAAGCTTCAATACGGTCATACGAGGTCTCGGAGAGTATGACATAGACCCCGGCGAAAGCTACAAACGACCCAGACTTCTCCTCACTAACTAAAATCACCCCATCTTTAAAACTTACCAAACCATCCCCTTTCTCAATATCACACTCTACCTTCCATTAAATAAAAATCCACCAACACTATCCCACTGTTATTCCACCATCTGCTATTAACCACCACCGTTCTACCAGCAAAGGACATAGTCCTGGCACGGTAATAGTCAGGAAAGCACCGCCTACAAGGCAGCTCAACTTTACGACGCGTACATGAGGAAAGTTGCTAAGAGAAGTTTGTGTTATCATGTATAGTCATTTGTTACACATTGTCAAAACAAATTTGGTGCTAATTCATAGGTTAGTTTGGGTTTTACAGACATCGCAATAAGTTGTTCAATGTGTTTTTGCTAAACTGGAAATAGTGCAGTATCATTCAGTGATTCAGTTTTTATTTTTAGATGAGAAAACTTGCGAGGAGGTAAAAGTGAAATTGGATGCAGTGAGTCTAGAGGAAAGTAGAGTGTGAAGTACATGTGTGCAAAAAAAGGACGAAATAGGAGAACAAGAGTATTTAAGGTACGTAAGATTGCTTTTATGTATAAATAGTAGAGTGTTGCTTCAGGGGAAATAATAGTAGAGCTGCCCAGACAATAACTTCAAACAAATGGGAACAAAACCCAAGCTGAGATCAGAGCAACGGTCAAGAGAGCAGTAGGGCCAACCACTCAAACAAACAACTTAAGATAGAAACACCCAGCGGATTAGTCAACAACTAAAACTAAACGTTGTAGGAGCAGCTGTAATGAACCCCTCCCAGCGGCTATGGCTACCTCTGCCATAAGCTTCAAAATTTACCTGGACATTCTCCTAAACATCAATGAACAGGCTCCCAAAATCAAAAGGAGTTTGAAGGAAGGTATTACAAACAGTGTTAGCAAACTTCGAGAGATATGAAATGGCCTTATCAATGATATAGCAACAAAGAGCAGAAAAATAAAAGAATTACAAAAAGAAATCACAGAAGAACAAAACAGTAATTCTGAGGAGATACAGAGGAGCAGATTGTACTCAGAAGCGTTAGTAGTAGAAAGTAGTCTCCACAATGGAAGCAAGAACAATAAATCATCAAATCTAAGAACAAACAGAGTACAGAATACATCAATACATGCTGGGTTAGCCCAGCACAATCAAAGGTTGGAGTAAGCAAATTGAAATACAGACAGGAAGTAAAAGTGATATGGACAACATTTGTCGGAACTTGAATGAAAGGTGCAGAGAAGAAGTGGAGGCCAATGGCACAAATCTGTGGAATCCAGGTTAATAGTCTACAACATGGTAGAAGACAAGGTCGCCTTAATGCATGCATTCATTCAACAAAACCCAGAACTGGATCTTCAAGAAACTGACATAATGCGTAAATTCATTCTTAAAGACAGGAACGGAAATAATAATTTTATAATTGAAGTGACTCCTGAAACCAGGAACAAACTGCTTGGAAGAAAACTCAAAGTGGGCTGGAACTTGTGTGGACACTGATTACATAAAAATGAGATGCTACAATTGTAACAAGTTTAACCACCGGGCTAACGACTGCACCGGCACCCTAACTTGTCCTCTTTGCGCAGGTAACCATCCTATGCGAGAGTGCACGGCTCCAAGGGACCAACACAGATGCAACAATTGCATCAACATTACACAAATAAAAATATTTGCTACTAAGGCTTCACTTATCTTAAGAAATTGGTGTTGATACTTCTTTTCAAATGGAAAATGATTTCGCAAACAAATCGCTTGCATCCTCAGTCCACAGATAAACTCTGTTGTCAAGAATACCGGTTAACATGCCTTTCTTATGTTCTTTTTTAGTATTACCAACATCTGAAAACGAAACAGAACTAAAAATAGAATCAACTGCTGGTATTTCAAAATTCATTACACGAATTGAAAGTTGTGCAGACCACAAAATCATAACTTTCAAGATAGAAATCAACAAAATATGTACCACAACTAAACACTTCCAACAAACCGTTGGAAGATTAAAAAACATAATAAATAAAATGGACTTAACCACATTTGATTTCAACTTAAAGTTTTCCAACTTGAAAAATTTAATATTAAAGTTTCAATTAGGGAACACGGATGACTGAAAACAATTGGAAGAAGAACTAATTGTGAAAGCTTTCAACAGAACAGAAAGAATGAACATATGTGATAACACATACTTATTTTCTTGTATTAAATCTGCAAGTAAATCTTCCTTTAGAACTTCTACATGCAGGAAAAAGTCAATCAAAGGCACATTGGTCCCATGGTGGAATGACAATCTAACAGTACACTGCAAAAAAGTAAATGCCATGAGGAAACGTATCAGAGAATACAAAACAATCTTTCTACAATTAAAAAAGCAGGTGGAAAGTACACTGAAGTTTTGCAAAGTACTCTAAATGACTTTATTCCTGAGGATAACAATAAGAACGGCAATTACTATCACAAAGAAGTAAGGAAATTAGTAGCGGAAACCACTGAAATCAATGATGATAGACCCTTTTCAACAGAGGAAATACATACTGTTATTAGAAACAGAAATGGACAAAATGACGGCGAGTAACATGAAAGTTATGCATTGCTGTACAAATAACGGACAAATTAGTGAATTTAACATTCACAAAACTATAACAACTATCTAGTTTCCTCTGAAAAACTTAATTGGAAAGATCTCCAAAACAAACTGAAGACAATTCCAGATCTACCTCGAAAATCTTCAGTAGCAATGTTCAGATTAATCACAGGCCACGATTGTTTGAATAGACATTTATTCAAGGTTGGATTAACAACTTCTCCACAGTGCTGTTTATGTGGTAAAGACAATTTAATGAACATAGATCATCTAACTGTATGTGAAACTCTCCAAAATCAAGATCTAGTCTCCAAATATTGGGAAGCAGGAAGAAAAATGATTTTACTATCAAATTCTGAGCATTAAATACACACACACATTTGTGAAGGAGCTAATATGGTTATAAATGGTGAAACCATACTTAAATGTAGTGGTACAAGTGAAGGTAATGAAATACTGAACAATACAGACAAACCGTATTTAAAACTAGGTGGAAGCCAAACATGTATTACGTAAGAAAGTGCTGCATCCCTACAAATGATAATTGGAATTCTAAAAAGGGACTTTGATATAGCTAATGAAGAGAGGTATAGGTTAATAGAAGAGAACAGCAGCTTAAAAAACGAGATAACTATATTGGTAAACATGCGGGGAAATGCAGACTAGAAATATGAAAATATGCCTACGGATCGTAGCAATGAAAACGGATCAAACCACTGGACCACTGTACAGGGAAATAAAAAGGGGCATATTAAAAATAAAAGCACCCCAGTCACAAAGACGCAAGTGATGAGTAAAATGTTGCAAAGAAATAAATATTTACCACTGCAATAGAGTACGCAAGAACCTAACCTCCAACATAATGAAAGTGGAAAAAAAAAAAAAAGTGTTTCAGAAGCATCTGAAGACTCTTACGAAGGTAAGGATGTCCCTTCTGCTGTTTTGTATGAAAGAAAAACAGCGATAATAATGGGGGACTCCATGTTTCGACATGTTGGGAAATACATAGAAGCTGATGCCATAGTGTACTGCTATCCTGGATCCAGAATACAGCATCTTGAGAGGAAGCTACAAGAAAACAGAGATCACTCGGATGTTGTAATATTGCATTCAGGTACAAATAATCTAAATTCATCCAGTTCTTCAGAAAAAATCATGGACAAAATGAACCACATTGTGACATTGAAAAAGGATTTATATTCCAAGGCAAAAGTGTGTGTTAGTGTAGTGTTACGCAGAAGAGACCAGGACTTATGATATGTGGACGCTGTGAACTCTACACTAGACTGGGTATGCCAAAAAAAAACCTGCATATTTGTAGATGGTAATGTATGGATCGGGGAGTATGATATTGGGTGGGATGGCCTGCATTTAAACAGAAGGCGAACTGACAAATTTGGTAGACTAATGAATAGGGTGATACAACATATTAAATCAAAAAACTAGATTCAAATTACAGCAGTAGATTAAAAGCAGGTGTAACAATAACAAATAGAATATCTCCTAGTATAAATTGCCCCTTTGTGATACCACACCCTAATTCATCTGACTGAGCTGGACATAAACCCAATGAGGGTAACTCAGCTCAGGAGGATGAATAGACAATGCACTCTCCTCCCCATTTACATGGTGGAGGTGCGTACGGTTGAAGACAGGGACACACTCCGCAGGATCTCTGAAATTCTCCATTTTAGAGTCCACATAGAGGACTACTCCCCACCTAAAATCCCACCCCAATGCAACAGATACCAGCTCCTAATGCATGTCGAGAGCCAGTGCCTTAGCAAGGTGCTGGTCTGTTTGAAGTGCACGGGAAATCACAAATCTGTGGACTGCTCTACACCATGCCAGCTGCGCAAATGTGCGCTCTGCTGGGCAACTGGACATGGAGCGCGCTGGCACTCCTGCCTGGTCTACCGACAGCAGGCGGCTATCATGCGTAGCTGCCACTCCCGCCTAAACCCAACTGCTCGTCCATTCCCACCAGTCCCGCAGGCATCTGCCTCCAGTTCCCCAGCCCCAAATCCACAACCTAAACCTGCTGCACCTCTGGTATTCACCTTCTCTGCAAACAATCATGACAGAGATCCACGTGGAAGAGATTCCAGGAACAACAAACCCAAACCATCGGTCCCTGCCCTGGAGCAGGCATTCATTAGAATTATATAAAACTAAACCAATAGCATCAGCATGTGAATTTTACAATAAACTTCCACCATACCTAAAAAGCATCTAAAACCATAACATTTTCAAAAAGGAACTTAAAAAATATTGTATAAATGGATGTTTCTATTCAATAAATGAATTTTTAAACAAAGAATTGTGAATACAGTAAATTTGTAAATAATAATGTATGATTATTGATGTACTATAGTAAATAACTTGTACCATTTTATTTTGTAACCATGACGTGTCCAAAAACATGTATATGTTTTAAAAGGATGAATAAAGAATGAATGAATGAATGAATGAATGAATTCCTTGATATGGAACAAGCCTTTGACCGGGTATGGCATGAGGGACTGATTAGAAAACTCAGCCATTACCACTTCCAAGAAACTGCTATCAAACTAATAGCCAACTACTTACACAACAGAACATTCTATTCCTGCGTCAACAGCCATAACTCCAACCTGAGTCCGATTCAAACCGGAGTCCCCCAGGGAAGTAAACTGGGTCTGACCCTTTTCTCCATATACATGAATGACATCCCTAAGACTGACAACATTAGCCTTTCACTATACGTCGATGACACAGTCCTGATGGCACAGTCTGGCGACGTAAAATTCATCTCCACTCGACTCCAGGATGCCCTCACTGCACTTGAGCGCTGGTCTACTCAATGGCAAATCAAATTCAATGCCTCCAAAACCCAAGCAATAATATTCACCAAAAGAGTCAAGTACCGACAGAAAATTAGAACCAATCTACCTCTACAACTATTTGGCACCCCCATACCCTGGAAAGACACTGTCACGTATCTAGGTGTGACTATGGACATAGGTCTAACCTAGAGAAAGCACATCCAGAATGTCCACCATAAAACTGGTGGTCAACTGTGGAAATTATACCCCATCATCAATTACAGCTCCACACTTCAAACTCACCTGGGCCTCACCCTATATAAAACTCTACTCCGACCCATCTTTACATATGCAGCACCCGTCTGGGGATATGCATTCAAATGCCATTTACAAATGCTCCAAGCTTTACAGAACAAGGTTTTGCGTACCATAGCCAAAGTTCCATTTATGGCGCCCTCCAAACTCCTCCACAATGAACTACACATGCACACCGTCAAACAATTCATTAAAAAACTAGCAGCAGACCTCTACGCCAACTGTGTCAAGAACCCAAAACCATTAATTCAAGAATTAGGGCAATATGACATGTCCACTAACACACACAAATGATCCCTCTCAGTATTCCACAAGAGACCTAACGAAACAACCTCCGATGAAGTCCATGGGTACCTAAATAGCATTGTCCCACTGAATCCTTAATTAAACTACACGTTACATAATTTCAGATACAACAGACCATGCAGGACCATTAATCCATCAGGACTCAACCTTCACACATTCACACCATGAAAAACAGACTTCACAACGATTGCTCCAACAATCAAGCAGAGCAGGTTGCCATATTGAAATCCATTGAAGCAATCCACAAACTACCCATACCACTTCAAGATAACAGAGTAGCAATTTACATGGACAGCAGAATCACACTGGATCTGATTCGGAATAACCACAAATGCAGCTATCTTATTGAGCAAATCAAGAAATTGGCAAGAAAACTCAAGGACCACAAAATACATTTTGGATGGATAAAAATCCATATGGGAATTGCAGGAAATGAGATGTCAGAAAAATTACCCAAGGAAGCATCAGCAGAAGAAGAAAGAACCAGTGTACTAGAAAATCCCAAAAACTGCGATAGTTCAAGCAATTTATGAGGAGAGATTAAATAAATGATAGGCTGAATGGACCAACACGACTAAAGGAGCTATTTGTAAGACATTTTTTCCATCAGTACGACAGAAAATAAGAAAGGATCATTTTGACAGCACCAGTCATAACAATAATCACTGAATATGCTATAACGAAATCATGCCTGAAGAGATTCCACAGCATAAACGATGACACATGCTCCTGTCTTCAAGAGACTCAAACTGTGGACCACCTAATATATAGATGTAGTGAACTCCAACAACAGAGAGACATTCTAAACAGGCCAACTGAAATCAAACAGGGACACTGGCCGGTTCCTCCAGATCAACTCATCTTGAAATACTATACACCTTTTAAAAGTTTTATACACTCAATTGATTTCAATCAATTATACATAATAACTCAGGCTTAGATAACAAAGATGTATAACATTAGAACATAATGACAAATGTAATAACATGTAACCAATAGTATACCTGTAGTTCATTGACCTAATTTACATAACTGTAAATTACTGCATGTAGTATTGTACATATTAAAGCAATGGAACATGCTGTATTTCCTCTTAAATAAAAAACATAAAAAATTGGATGCTGTTTAAGAAGACCTTTGGCCTTCTTTTACAACAGTCAGATATTGGTATAACGAATTTAAACATGGTCGAACATCTGTTTTGGACAAGCAGCACTCAAGATACTTTGCAGATGTGGTTACCAAGGAAGTCATTTAAAAAGTCCATGATATGATTCTCACTGACCTCCAAATGAAAGTTCGTGAAGTGGCAGAGGCCACAGGTGTATCGACAGGACAGCATTTCATACTTTGCAATGTTGAAGATGAGAATGGCAACATGACAACGGCTGGAGTTTTAACACGGCATATGCACTAAAAAATGTGCAATAATAGTGGATATATTTATCATAATTCTAATACAGAGTGGAGTGCTTTAGTTAAAAACAGCAGTGTATATGACAGGAATAAAGGGGAAAAATGCATGGTGGTGGGGAAGAAAAAAAGCAACAAACTGAGTATGCCTGCAACCGTAATGCGGAGAAATGGCGATAGTGAAATTATAGCGTCACTCCATACAATAGTGGACATCCAAAATAATAAATTGAAATGTGTGCAGGAGGAAATGAGTGATGAAAAAGGAAAATGATACCCTGAAGATACAGCTGGCCCAACTTAGCGCAGAACTGGAACAGGCTTTAACTCAACTGGAACATAGCAAAGCAGAAATGGATGCTTCTAACCAACAAATGCTGGACGGATTTGCGAAGGTGGTTCATACTAGAAGCAGACATGTGCGAAGGCATTCTGAGCCAGATAAGAGTATGGCCGAGAACAAAATCAAGGAAATCCATTGTGCAGTACAGGCATTAAATAAATTTGAAGCACTAAATGCTCATAATGAGGTTATGGACACATCTGCAAGTAAACAATCTACATATCGCAATCCAATGTATCCCAAATTGCAGACTGAGAGAAACCAGGGGGAAAACCTAAAGTTTTAGTTGTATGTGACTATTAAAATTTGCTGGTGAAATTTGTAGGGACAAAGGATATGACGTCCGATGTTTCCCCGGAAGCTACGGAACTAAAATATCAAACTGAGCAAATGAACTTAGAAAAAATCAGACTGGAAGCTGTGGCTCTACATGTGGGAACAAATAATGTGAGAAATGGAGTTTGTGCCGAGGAAATTATGGGGGAAATTATGGATATAATTTAGGCCATCAAGCGGCAACTTCCAGGAGCAAAACTGGTTTTAAGTGGAGCATTGTGAAAAAGATGCATGAGTAATAGAAGAATATTCCAGATCAATAGTGAGATAATTGGATGTGTAAGGTGAAATACTGAAATGGTAGATGGAAACTGGTGGCTAAGTGACAGTGACTATGCTAAAGATGGGGTGCACTTGAACAAAAGAGGTGTTTTCATATTTGGTAATTTATTGTGTAACACTATATCCTCTTAAATATTATATGCACAAGCATTATTTACAGTGAAGTAATCTTCATTTTTGAGTTAGATTTATGAGTCACTATGTTTACACTCAATTTCACTTATTATGTTGTATAATTGAAATGTTTTCAAGATCATTCGATCTCATCCTCAGCTGTTTGGTGACTAAAGGAACATTCTTCCTCCTCCACTACTTCGGTGCTCTGATCCCTCTGCCATCTGGTGTTAGGGGCACTAAGTTTTAATACTTCATTTAATGCTGGGATTTCAAAATTTATAACTTTATCCCGGTTCTTGGTTATGAATATTTTTTCCCAAATATCCAATTCTAAAGATTTTAACAGTTAAAAGATTTCAACTGATTAAGTTAAAAGTTTTTAACTTAAAGATTTTAACAGTTTTATGTTACGGCCAATGTTGTGGTTTTCTGTCCAAAAATGGTGTGACTCTGCAGATGTATCCTCTGTCATGTGTAAGGGAAACTGAAGGTAGGTAGAGGATGTTAAGCCTATGCACAGGGCAAAAGGTTCAAATAACTTAGTAAATTATTCATGTAGAACTAGAGACCAACAACATTCGAATATGCTACAAGTATTTCATCTAAACATACAGTACATACAATCCAAACTGTTGCACTATCACAAATATTAAATGATATAGATGCAGATATATGCATTATAACTGAGCATGGTGCTAAGAGTGAGGAAATTTGTAACATCAAGAATTATATTGCAGCGGGTTGTAACAAAGATGGCAGAACAACAGCAGCACTACAAAATGAAGCTCCGTAATTTTGGAGTAATAAACCAAAAAAACATCGAAAATACGCAATATGGTGATTACAACAAAAGCAAAAACTGCAAATGTGCCTGCAGAAGTGAAGATACGGTGGAAAACACAATGGAGAGACAAAAAGCAACACAATACTGGGATCAGCAGATGAAGCATGAAACGAGACATGTGGACGCAGCTGAAGAAAACATATCATCACTGCAGCTGATAATTACGATCCTTACAAGGGATCTACAGGACGCAAAAAAACAAATTCTACAACTAAAAGAAGAAAAAGTAGATTTGGAAAACAAGATTAAAGAAAAGGAAAGCATAATCTGGGAGAGTGCAACATCGAGACGGAAAGCAACGCCGTGTGAAGCTACACCAAAACAAACGGTACAAACAAAAAATCGCTTCAGCTATTTAGAAGAGTTAGAAGATACAAATCAGGAAACTTCAGTGGTTAGAGAT
Source organism: Mantis religiosa (assembly GCA_030765055.1). NCBI lineage: Eukaryota > Metazoa > Arthropoda > Insecta > Mantodea > Mantidae > Mantis > Mantis religiosa. The sequence goes on from CM060959.1 coordinate 89,175,672, forward strand.
GGAACGAAGGCAAAAGAAAAAGCATCAATGTACAGATGGAACAAACGAGAAGAAATGAAAAACAAAGTGAAAGTGTCGTTAAAACAAGATGTGGTTGTGATGGGAGATTCCATAATTAAACACGTGGATTTACGGGGAACAGCAGAAGTGAAAGTGTTTAGAGGCATTAGGACCAATCAACTAGAAGACCAAATAGACCAAAAAAGGGCTGGTATTCAAAAAAATCCCGAAGTTATATACTTACACGTGGGTACAAATGACCTCAAACAAGCCACCTGCTCCGAAGAGGTTATGGGAGATTTATATAGTGCAACTAAGTGCATTTAACGTATGTACCCTAAAACATTAATTATTATAAATGGCGTAATCAAAAGGAGGGATATAAATTTTAACTTTACAAATAGTGTAAATCAAAATCTTCGTTGGATGTGTGAACAACTGAAGTGTGTTTTTGTAGACATAGACAAGCAGATTGGAAGTGATTGTATTGGAAGAGACGGGCTGCACTTAAACAGAAAAGGTTCTTCTAAGCTAGGAAGAATAATGAAAAATGTAATTAACCTATGTAAAGTTCAGGGAAACTAAGCAAGAGAAGTGTAAATAGCATATTAAATACAAGTGAAATAGGTACACAAGTACAAGGAGATAAGGTACAGGTTAGTACTAACCTAAATTTACAAAATCATTTTAATTATAAAAAACACACAGTAACAAAAAGTAAGTTCAAACAAAAACATTTTAAAATACTTCATCAGAATATCCAAAGCATTGCAAACAAAAGGGCATTAATTGAACAACACATACTAACTATGCAATTAGATGTAATAATTTTTTCTGAACACGGACTTAAGATTGAAGAAATAAATGTAAATAGTTATGAAAATTATACTTTAGGTACCAGTTTTTGCAGAGCAGAACATAAAAGTGGCAGAGTTGCAATTTATGTTCGAAATGGGCTAAAATATAAAGAAATTGACTGCAAAAAATATAGTGTAGAAATGTGTTGTGAGTTAGCCGCAATTGAGGTTAAGTTAGAAAAGAAAAACTTTATAATATTAGGGGTGTATAGTCCACCAATTGCAAACAAAAAGGATTTCTTTAAAACTCTAGAAGACTGTTTATATAGCATAGCAAAAAACAAACATATAATTGTGCTCGGGGACATCAATATAGATGTACTTATAGTAAGTAAAAAGAAACGTCTGTTACTAGAATTACTAGAAAGAAGCAATTTAACATTAATTAAAACAGAACCCACAAGGGTAACCAATCATTCCTCAACCTGTGTCGATCACATATACACAAATTTAAAGCCAGAAGAGTTGTGTAGCAAAATTGTGAAAATGGGAATTAGTGATCATTATGGCCAACTAATCGAAACTAAAATGCTAGGTAAACAAAAAAAGGAAGCAAATAATAAAATAGAAACTAAAAGGATAGTAAATAAAATTACACTAGAAGCTCTAAGAAAAAATCTACAAGCAATAAAATGGGTGGATATACACAGCGAAAAAGGCATAAACTATACATTTGACCACTTTTATACTATTTCAAGAAATTGTTTGGACGCACAAGTACCATTTCGCAAAGTAAAATTAAAAAACCAAAACTTAAACACTTGGGCCTCTAAAGGTATAGACATCTCCAAAAAGCGTATGCAATTTCTTAACACTCTAAAGCACCCAAATATTGATGCTAAATCCTATAATTACATAGAAAAATACAATAAAATTTTAAATAATGTAATAAGAGAAGCAAAAATGTTACATAATGCAAAATTAATAAAAAATGCAGAAAATAAAATTAAAGCTACATGGAACATTGTAAATTCAACACGTAAGGAAAATCAACAAAAATGGCAGGGAAATATGTTCATTGAAGTAAACAACCAAGTGATACAAGATCCCATAAAAATAGCAAATCACTTCAATGAACACTATATAAATATTGTAAAAAAATTAGGAATAAAACAAACTCAGTATGTACCAATAAAGGAAAAGAAAGTATGTAATTCAATGGTGCTTAGTAAAATTAACGAGGGTAAAGTTATTTCACAGATAAATGCATTAAAATGCAAAAGATCCAGTGGACTGGATGAATTTACAAATGAAATGGTTAAATATTGCAAATACGAAATTACAGATGTACTTACTCACTTAACCAATCAATCTTTTAGTTCTGGAATATTTCCAAAGAAATTAAAACAAGTTGTGGTCAGACCAATTTATAAGAAAAAAAACTCAAATTTAATAATGGAAAATTATAGACCAATATCTTTATGTTCAACTTTCTCCAAAATAGTAGAAGGATTATTTCTAACACAGTTACAAAGCTTTTGCAAAAAATTTCAAATTTTATCAGAATTTCAGTTTGGGTTTCAAAAGAAAAAGTCTACAGTAGAAGCAATTTGCAGAGGAAATGACATTATTATAAAGGCCCTAAATAGAAATGAATATGTAGTCGCTATTTTCCTTGATCTTTCCAAGGCCTTCGACTGCGTTAACATAGAAATCTTAATGTCAAAATTGGAAAACTATGGAATCAGAGGCATACCACTACTATGGCTTGGCTCCTATCTACAAAATAGAGAACAATGCGTGGAAATAATACATGATTTAAATGGAAAGTTAATGAAATTTCGATCATCATTCAAAAAAGTAACACATGGAGTGCCCCAAGGCTCAAAATTAGGACCATATTTATTCCTACTGTATATAAACAGCTTATTTCAAGTAATAAAAGAAGCAGGGGGAATAGCAATAGGCTATGCAGATGACACCACGATTTTAGTAACAGGAAAAACAGAAATAGAAGTACAAAATAGGGCAAATACTCTACTAGTAAAAGTAAACAGACATTTAGAAAACCTAGGCATGATATTAAACACAAACAAAACAGAGTGGATACAAATCAGTCTTAATAACAAAAAACAGACATATATAAAGTTAACAATAGGAAACAAAGAAATTCAACAGGTAAATGAAACAAAATTCTTAGGATTAGTAATAGACAACAGATTGAAATGGAATGGACATGTTCAAAAAGTAATAAAAAAAGTTAATTCAGGTATATATATCTTAAAACAAACAATACAAATAATAGATAAAAAATGTATTAAACAAACATACTATGCATTCATTCACTCTCACTTGAGCTATGGGATTGTATTATGGGGCACAGTACAAAAAACTTTAGCTTTAAGACTATTTAGATTGCAAAAAAGAGCAATACGTTTGATGGCAGGAATACAGAAAAGAGACACATGTAGAAATGCATTTAAAAAACTAAATATTTTAACATTACCTTCATTATATATATATGAATGTATCAAACTTACATTAAAAAGTTATGATCAAAACAAAAATAGTAACATCCATAAACATAACACCAGAACAAAAGAAAATTATTTTAGAAACAGACTTACTGGTATCCTAAATAATAAAAGCATAGAAAATAGCATCAAAGATTTGTATAACCACCTACCGGCTGAAATCAAACAGATAACAAACGGGAAAACAAAACTAAAGGCTGTCAAAACTTATTTATTACAGAAAGTATTTTACTCTGTGGAAGAATATAAACAGATGAGGTAGAATATGCTATTTACACTTCTCATCTTTATAAACATGTTTGTAAATATTATTGTATTTATTTTATGTATATACAAATTGACGATCCATGTAAAAGGCTTTACAGTTGGAGATAAATAAACATTAACATTAACATTAGCTTCCAAATTTTGTAGATCTCAATATAAAAGTGGTGGGGTTATGATATACACAAAGTCAGAAATCAAGTTCACTGCACTAAATCTAAATGATTTATGCATAGAAAAGGTTCTAGAAGCGTCGGCCATTAAAACTGCTACAAATATTGGAAATATTTGGAATATATCGCTCATCCTGATCTCCTATAAATGAATTTATAACATAACTGGAAATTATACTTCATCAATATTCAAAGAGAGATGCGAAAGTTATCTAGTGGGAGATCTTAATATTAATTTAGACCCTAATGATAAATCGTACAAAAGTCTAATAGAGGTGTTCAATTCATATAATATAAAAGATTTAATACAAGAACCTACAAGAGTAACTGATAGTACCTCATTTACCATAGAAAATATTGCATCAAATGTAACAGAAATATCCTCAGTTGTATTAGAAAGTCATATTTCTGATCACTATGCCCAATTAACTACCTTTAATGTAGCTTACCATGCGCTAGACAGTAAAGAAAGAAGAATAGTAAGGGATTTAAGTAATGAAAATCTAAACAATTTAACAAATAGTTTAGCTGTAATAGATTGGGAGAGGGCATTATGTGAGTTTGGTAATGTAAATGATAAATGGAGTCAATTCTATGATTTATTTCAATTCAATTTTGATGCTACATGTCCAAATATAGACGTAAACAATATTGGAAGAAAAAGAATAAAACTACCTTTAACAACGATGAAACTGGAAGAAAAAATGATAGATATGTATATTTTGTATAAAAGTTCATCACTTGAAATAAAGCAGTTAGACATATCTCAAGAATTTAAAAGCTACTAAAATTGATGCATATAGAGAGAAGATGCAGAAGTCAAAAAATGTCAGCAAAATAGCCTGGGGTGTAATAAATGAAGCTAGAAGATATACTGGTTTACATAAAAATATAAAATTAAACCTAAATGGGGATGTGTTTGATGATCCAATTACTATAAGCCAAAAGTTTAATGACTATTTCATAAATAATCCCACGTACACAAATAGTGGAGGAAATTCTGTAAATGTAAACACTACAAGCAAATCCTCCTCCTTTCTCAAACCAGTTACAGACAATGAGATCATTAAGATAATAAATAACTTACCAAATAAAAGGAGTAGTGGATAGGATGAAATTAACTCAGTTTTATTAAAAAGATGTAAATGTTTTAGTTAACTGATGGAAATTGATCATTTCTCCACACTAGCCGTATATAGGCTAAGGTTTTTGATAGATAGTCAACATGAAAAATTCAATGCTATGGCCGGGATTTGAACCACGGATCTCCTGGTTTCCATCCAGTCGCTCTAACCCTTGAGCTACCGTGGCCAACGTGCCGTCCTGACAAATTCTCCATTTGACTCATATTTCCCCGGTAAACCACAAGGGGCTCTCGCATTCGAGATAAACCGTTTGCGGCCACTGGACAGAAACTAGGAGAATCGTGGTTCAAATCCTAGCCATGGCATTGAATTTTTCATGTTGACAATCAAAAACCTTAGCCTATATATGGCTAGTGTGGAGAAATCATCAATTTCCATCAATTAACTAAAATAAAAAGAGTTAAATGATGAAGCCTGGGACTCAAGTACTTACGATAGTAAGTCGCCACAAACGGTTTATCTCGAATGCGAGAGCCCCTACTGGTTTACCGGGGAAATATATGAGTCAAATGGAGAATTTAATGTCAGGACGGCACGTTGGCCATGGTAGCTCAAGGGTTAGAGCGACTGGACGGAAACCAGGAGATCTGTGGTTCAAATCCCGGCCATGGAATTGAATTTTTCATGTTGACTATCTAGATGTAAATGTGTTATTGCAAAACCATTAACTTATCTAATTAACTTCTCAATAGAATAGAGACAGTTTCCAGAAATGTTGAAATTAGGAATAACTAAGCCGATATTTAAAAAGAAATATATTAAGTATTGATAATTATTCCCTTATAGCCTTAACATCTGAAATTGCCAAATTGTTCGAAAGGATTTTGTTGTCAAGATTAGATAACTACCTTAGTAAATTTAACATATTACAGAACTTTCAACATGTATTTAGAAAAGGGAGATCCACTATTTCAGCTATTAATCAGTCCATACATGAAATAATAGAGAATCTAGAAAATAACGAGGTCAATACATTATTTTTTTATCTAAGGCCTTTGATTGCATCAACCATAATATTTTAATTAGTGAATTGGAAAAGTATGGCATAAGAGGATTACCCTTGGATTTAATTCGTCGTTATCTGATTGGAAGAAAGCAGTTTACAGAAATATCGTACAAAAAAGGGAGATATATGCAAAAAGTAAAATCAAATTTGGAAACTGAAGTATGGTGATTACAGTGACAGTAACAGTAACATATTGAAACTAATATACTACGGATCTTTCTATCTACACATACTTTATGGGATTGAAATCTGGGGTGCTGTTGCAAAAAGGCATTTGGATAAATTGCTTATACATCAAAAGAAATGTATCAGAATCATGTTTAACCTAAAAGCAAGGGAATCATGTAAGGAAACCTTCATTAACAATAAACTACTTAACATCTACTCTCTCTCTCTCTCTCTCTCTCTCTCTCTCTCTCTCTCTCTCTCTCTCTCTCTCTCTCTCTCTCTCTCTCTCTCTCTCTCTCTATATGCATTCAGAGCAATAATGTATGTAATAGAGAAGTTCAAACCAATCAAAAACAACCAAATTCATGAAGACTATACAACAGGAAACGTGGACTATTTTAGGATAGAGTGAATAAAAGTGTATCTCTGAAAGATGTATATATTTCCGGAATCATGCTCTATAACAAACTACCACACGAAATTAAATCTGCAGCTGATGTTTCTAAACAGCAATTTGAAAGGAAGTTGAGGATGTATCTGATTAACAAATGTTTATATGACTCGAAGGAAATCTGAAAAACTAATTTGTAAATATGTAATTGTATTTCTGATATGTCCAAAATCATATGTATGATTAACTGGATGAAAAATATTATTATTTATTATTATTGTTATTATTATTGTTGTTTTTGTTGGCCCAATGGATGCTGTATTTGCTCACAGTGGACAATAAGTGGGTACAGCTTTCAACTTGACATTAAGTGAAATCCAAAGGAGATTTTTGCACTGAGTTGTCGCTGTTGATAAGACCTGGATTCATTATACTCTAGAAACCAAGCAACAATCAAAACAATGGGTTGCTTCTGGAGAATCTACTCCAAAGAAGGCAAAGACAGTCACAACGGCTGGAAAGGTGATGGAAACAATCTTTCGGGATGTGAAGTGTGTCACATACTGATTTCTTGGAAAAAGGAAACAGGATTACTGAAGCATACCACAGCAAGTTATTGGCCCAATTTGACAAGAAGAAGAAAACACAGCTCAATATTGCAAAGAATAATCATGATAATGCTGCAGCATGCATATTCATCCTCTGCTGCTAAACTGCATGAATTTCATTATAAATTGCTGCCACTGCCCCCATATTCTCCTGTTCCCAAACATGCAGAAATGGCTTGCAGGAACAAAATTAGATCAAATGAGGTCATCAGAGACGGATGCATACTCTACAGAGCTTGACAATTTTTACTTTTTGGAGGGGTTAAAAATATGGCAGGAGCATTGGGAGAAGTGAATATCTGTAAAAGGAGATTATGTTGAGAAATAACCTGTTGGAAAGAGGTTGATAATGGAGGTGAGGGCTTCCGAAACTAGTCCCTTAAAAATATAAAATGTAAGTGACAAAGTATTAAAAAAACCAACTACAAATAGTTTTTTCAAATAATTTGTGTTTGAAAACACTGGCATCTTCATTCCTAAAATGGGTACTTATTGAACTGCTCTTGTACAGTTGAAAAATTCCATATACTTTTAGCCACAGTTTCTGTAGTAAAAATTATCTGAACACATATTTGGCACTACTTGTTTAAATTCATAATTTTAGTTGGTGGAAATCAGTGCTGAGTATACAGAAAGGTAAAATTCAAACTTCTTTCATCCAGCTAATATTCTAATTTGACCAATGTATAACTTAAAACAGTATAGTAATTTGTAACTAACTCAATGCTATTCATCAAGGCAGTGTGTCAAAGAATAAACAAATAATTGTCTCTGCAATACACCTTGTGATTTTGTAAATAATATGCATCTCCATTAACAAATATAATTCTTGTAGCTTTTTAATATAAGCATGCACAAACAAGTATCTCTAATGCTTAACTTTGCTGGTCTATTTTTCAGAACAGAAGTTTAAAGTTGTTTTACTTTAAAATGCTGCCCTAATGTAATCTTTGTATACTTATATTCTTTCTCTTTTTCATTTCACAGCAAATAGTCACAGTATATTCAAATTTTCTTTCCAAATCCCTTTCCATATCCTACTTGTGACTGTAATAACCTCCATATTCAATATACATATTTCTAAATGTACATTTATGTACACGTATAAACAATATTGTCTTAGATATATTTTTATATATATTCAGTTTTCTAAAAGAATATATCATTTGATTACAAAAGAGCAAGAAACAATAACATTTAAAAATATTACAAAATTAAAAGTATTCACACATTAAGCCTCACATTTCCCTAATTAATGAACATCTTGTTTAATGGTAAACCTTGTTTGTAGCCTTTTATTAGCTTGTGCCCTAAGATACTTGAATCTTGACTTACTATTAGATTCAGTCTTTTTTCATACATTTGTTACAGACACGAACAGGATTTTCCCATCCTCTGTGTAGAACTGGTCGTCTGCCTGTGGAGCAATCATTACATACCCCTTGACCGCAGTCTCGGCAATGGTGCAGAGTTACTGTTACAGAAAACTGGACATCACAACAGCAACAATTTGTTACTGCATTATCAGGAACCCAATAAGCAGGACGTGCTGTGTCCTTGATAAGTCCTGAAAAATGAATTTATGCTAGATTAAATACTGTACACTTGTACAACACACCTGGTTAATTAATACTTTGAAATTACAATTTTAACAAAAAGATTAAGCTCTCAATGATAAGTACCCTTAGCTTCCGGTGAACGCTGTGTCATCTTGGTCATCCTTGCCAACATTTCACTCATCATGTCTTCAGCTTCTTCTGAACAACACAAAGATCGCACAAGAGCCCAGAAGAAGCTCATGACACGAGTGAAATGTCAAATTTAGTGACAGTGATGTCAAAATCAATTGAAAAAGCTATTTGTATTCTATTTTTTACTATAACTTTGTTTACTTAATCTCTTGATTAGATCTTCAATGTGTACAGTCCAAGTTTCGATTCATCCACATGCATAAAAATTTATTGTCTGTTACATAAGTGATTTTAGTGCCATTTAGATGAAAATTTAGAAAAGTAATACTTTTGTTTGCTTTATACCGAAAACCTATTGCTACTTTTTATCTTTATTTATAGTTAATTTATTTTGAGTAAACATGGTATAATTGTTTCATTTTTTTTTCAGGTTCTGAAGTATATGACCTTTGTGTTTTCCAGTAACAAGTATATTTGTTACTAAAATTACACAAATGAGTCAACCTTGTATATACTTTTCTCCACTTACAAGTTTTTTGATGAAGACTAGTTTCTGGGAACCTCTTCCCTATCGTCAGTTCTGTGGTTGACTCAAGTTGACTCAAGTCAACCACAGAACTGACGATAGGGAAACTTGTAAGTGGAGAAAAGTATATACAAAGTTGACTCATTTGCCTAATTTTAGTAACAATGGCACTCTACTTTCTGAAATACTTCTTTTTATTCTATATAAGTATATTTGTGTCGTCTGCAAAGACTGAGTTTACTATTATCACTTTCTACAGATTCTTATTGCTTGAATGTGGAGGGAGGGAACAAGCGAGGGAGGAAAGGAGGAAGAAAAGAGCAATTTACTGCTGAAAAAAGTACAAAGTTTCAAAATTCAGAATGTAAAAAAGAATATTTCAGAAATATTCTTTAAAAAAATATTTCAAAAAATGTTTATGAATATTTCACAAACATTTTTTGGATATTTTATGTGGTAATATACTATTTTTACAGCTTACCAATCACGAAAAGAAATTTTCAATAGAGAAAACTTCAAAGGCTATTTCTAGAAAATGCAAGACAGCATTATATTTTATATATGTATCATGAAAATAACTTAATCATATAATATTTTAATAAAAAACATTAAGAGCCATTTTCCAAGAAATAACAAATGTAGTTTGGAATAGGGCTAATTTTCCTCAAACTCTTGTCACATCCTTGAAAAGCCCTTAATTAAAAAAAAAAGCTCCTCACAAGAGCACACACACATACATGCATGCATGCTAGGACCTTTTTCTAAAAAATGCTGTTGTATGGATCTCAAAACATGTATTTCTAGTGGTAACAAACTTTTTGGATAGAATACAGTATATCCTCTACTCACTGAAAGAATATTGTATAAAAGGTGAAAATTATGTGAAATGTAGTGCAAATGTGGCTAAAACGCTAGTAAGCATTTCCATTTTCACCAATATGATGTTCTATTTACTACACACTGTACAACTAGATAGCATTTCTATTAGGTACTTATTGACAAACTGATACATGAACATTTATTTACCTACGTCACTAACTACTTTATTGCATAGCAAATCATACAAAATGTTGTGTGAATTTTCTCAAAGAAAGCTACTTACTACACACCTCACTATTATCTATTGTATGTACCCCATGCTTTTCATTGTAAATCTTACTAGTATTTTCATAGCTATTAAAAATTCAGTCACAGATGTTTAAGATAATTTGTATGGAGCTAAGAATCGGTATGGAACTGGAAGAGACATATTCTTGACATTTTAGTACATTTTAAAAACATGATAACTAACATATATTTAAATCTTAGTTAATTGATGGAAATTAATTAATTTCTTCATAATAGCCATATATAGGCTAAGGTTTTTGATAGATTGAGTCATGGTAGTTCAATGAGTTAGAATAACTAGACGGAAACAGGATCCATGGTTCAAATCCCAGCCATGGCATTGAATTTTTCATGTTGATTCAATCTATATTTTTAAAAGTTTTTAAATTGAATAATTAAGACTAAAATACCTTGTATGTCTTATTATCTAATTTTGAGCTATGTTGAACATTTCAAATATCTTCAAAGGCTATTCTTCAGAAAATTCAAGACATACATTTCATTTTTCATGAAAAGATTAACCCATGCACATCATATGATGAGCTGGACTTGCATGATGCTTTGTGACATTTAAATCGCATGACAGGCTCAACTCCCACACAAGCACTGCTGCACATAAATGCACAGAGTTCAAATTGTAAGCAATAGATGACTCAATGTATATTCTAAGGCAATCTACATACCAAGACACTTGATATATATTTTTTCCATGCATTTTGCATGGCATTTTCATACTAAAATCTTTTTCTCTGTTTTGTGAAGTGTTGCATTTATCTGTGAGCAACATGGCGAAGGGAGCAATATGTGACATGAAGAGGATGGTTTACAATAGTTTGATAGTGTTTTCTGCAGTGATAAATGAACTAAATGATTTCATATTCTGAAGAGCCCCAAGCAGTACTTCATAGTGATATGGGTGATGAAAGCAGGATCGCATAATGAAACATTTTCCTGTAAATTATTCAAGTGCAAATTTGAATTTTGCTTGATAAATAGCCAGTTGACCTGCCAGTTCGCTAATAAACACATTTAACCCATGGGGAGTTCAGCCTTTTGGCAATATGCATGCAAAATTGCATACATGTATCTTCACTGGTTGATTTTATAGGATTATTTTAAAATTGTCATGCTCGCAACATCACTGCTAGGTATTTAAATCCAGTTTCTCAGAAACTAGTATGGTTATGCGTGATTGGAGGAATTCAGTAATTAAAAAACTATTTGTAGTCCATACTTGTCACTTAGATTTTTATATTATTGAGGGAATAGATTGAGAAGCTGTACATTTTCAGTTAAGAGTTGGACTGAGGTTTAAAATGGTCACAACGGCTTCCGAAACTAGTCCCTCAATAATATAAAAATGCAAGTGACGAGGTGTTAAAAACTGACTACCTATAGTTTTTTCAATAGTAGGGTATTTAAATATGATATGAATTGGTTAAACATATATTTTATCAAAATCGTTAGCCATTTTGAGAAAATCAAACCTTTTAAAATTGTTTTCCATGTAAACGGTAGTCTGGGGTAGTGAGAGATTCCTGTAAGCATGTTAATATTGTACCATCATACAGCTCATTGTGAGATTAGTTCCCCCCCCCCCCCCAATGTACGTCCTCCAACGTTATGTCATATCAGACAATGAATGAAATGGGTGAAATGATGCTCAAATGAGTCTGGGGTACATGGAGCTTAGAGTTACCCAGCATTCAGCAAGATAAGGGAAAACCCCGGAAAAAACCTTATCCAGGCAACTCGCCCTGACCGAGATTTCAACTTGGAACCTCTTGAACATGAGAAATTGGTTTAAAAAAGGTTTCCTGAAAGTGAGTTAATACTGGCCACATTATGGCTGAGTGGTTAAGACTGCTTGGCTCTCACCAAGGCAGCCCAAGTTCAATCCCAGGCAACCGCCAAGTGAGATTTGTGGTGGACAACATGGTGCCGGGACAGGTTTTCTCTGGGTCCTCCGGGTTCCCCCGTCAGTATTCCACCAATTGCTCCATCATCTTTCCTATCATTAATTTCACCCTCATACTTCCTTCACATCAGGCATTGGGCTGATCACCTATTCTGGTTCACTATCAGATCCAAAGCTTCGGTTCCTCAGACATGACCTTAAGGGATAAAGGAACATTTTTGTTGTTGTTGTTATAATTTACGTCCTCCAACTTTAAGTCATATCAGACGATGAATGAAATTGGTGAAATGATGCTCAAACGAGTCTGGGGTCCATGGAGCTTAGAGCTACCTGACATTCGCCTTTAAGGATAAGGGAAAACCCTGGAAAAAACCTTATCCAGGTAACTCACCCTGACTGAGATTCGAACTCGGGACCTCTTGAACGTGAGGCAGACACACTACCATCTACGCTACTGAGGCAGGCTAAAGGAACAAGAATCCCCTAACACCAAGATAGTGGTACAACTAGGGAAGCTAAACAAGAAGAGTTAATACTGAATTGTAATCTAATTCTGAGCTATATTTACAATTTAAAGTATCTAGCTCTTAGAGAAATTAGTTTAAAAACTTTTCCATATCAAGGATAATTTGCTGGATTATCTTGAAACAAGTTATATTATTATTAATTTATAGATTAGTCGTATTTATTATACATCTGCTTCACTTACGTACCTATTTTGAGCACATATTTTGCAAATCATCGTTTGCATCTTTGGCTCTTATGCGACACTTCGTCGCAAACAATGATTTGCAAAATATGTCCTCAAAATAGGTACGTAAGTGAAGCAGATGTGTAATAAATACGACTCATCTATAAATTAATAATTATTTCGCTTCACTGTGGTGTTCCAATACAGTTAAATCTCGATAAGTTCATATTATATTGTCATCCTTCAGTTATGAGTTATGTTTAAAGTCTCAAGTCTCTAGTTCACCATGAAATCTGCTTAAAATTGATTGCTACATTTGTACTGTATAGAAAAAACACAGAAGAAAGCAACTTAATAAAAATGTTTTAATATTCAATGCTTCTAATATTAGAGAAGGGAAATGCAATGTGTGATGTACAATCCAGATCATAAACGTTAACCTCAATTAAACAGAAATTGTAGAATTTATATATTTACCTCTTGGATATTCCAGGACTGAAGCCACAGTGCTCAGTGTGCTGACTACCGCTTCACCATATTTTCTTGCTCTCACTTCAGTGTCATCAATCTCATCTGCAACATCTGTGTTTTCATCTAAAGAAGCTGAAAATAAAGGAAATAGTAAGGTAATTTACTATGCATGTTTGGTGAATTTAGCAAAAATGATGTCCAAATTAACTGAAAAAACTATTAGTAGTTGGTTTCTAACACTCTTACATTTTTATTTTTTGAGCGACTAATTTCAGGAACTGTTGCTTTCATTTTCAACCTAAAAGGTCCAACTATGTTGTTGTCTGCTGTCTTCTCTCTGGTGATGGAACTATAAACTTTTTTATCAAATTATCGACTGATGGGATTTCAAAGTTCATTACCCATTAGAGAAAAGTTCATTTGAAACAAACACAAAAATGGCCTTCTCATTTATCTTCACGGTTTGATGACTTCTTTGCAATAGTTTCAAACAGACATTTAGATGCATTAAAACTACTCAATCTGCAGAAAAACAAATTGAAAAAAGAAAAGGAAGTCAATGGACAACTTTCTTTCTTGGACCTAAATATCTTAAGTAATGACACAAAAGTAAAATTTGGAATTTACAAGAAGCCAAGAGTCAGAAAATTACATTAAAGACATAGCTAGAGCACTATTACACATACACATGGAATAATAAACAGTGTTATACACAGACTAGTCAACATACCCATGGATTACTGTGAGTACGGACTATGATACAATGATGCACATAATTAATATAATTTTGAGGTTAACTAATACTCAGTGCTACATATATTGCTAGTGTTTACCTAGAACATGTTTTGTCAGGATCTTCCTGACATCTTCAGCTAATGTTGCCTATTGAATTTGATTTGGGGAAGTCCTTTATCTTGATGAACAAAGAAATAAACAAATCAACAGTAGTGTACCACTTTTTGAATGATAATCACGATATAGAACAGGAAAACCACTTATTAAAAAGTGTTCAGTGTCCAACTGCATTAACCACTTGGAAAAAGATATGAATAAGTATTGTGACTTTGTGGGTTCGTAGAATTAAAAGTCCAATTTGCCAAACTTCTAAATGTTCTTTATTTCTGTAGAAATACACTGTTCAATTCTCACGTCACAACATTACATCACCTATACAACACAATCTTCCAAGGTCGATGACAACAGTGTTCTGATTACACTTGTTTACATCAGCTCTCATTACAACACTTCACAGCTGTTTACTACTACAACACACTCTTGGCGAGTCGTCGCCTCTTTAAATACCTCACTGCTAATTTTTAGACTATTCTAAAAAAACCAGAACCCAAAATCTCTCTAACAGTCAAGAAGTCACCAGAAATTTCCACTTATCTCAGTTTGTTTCGGCAGACCTTTATCTGTGTGCTATCTTTATCTGCCGGCTCTTTGTTTCCACACTGCCTGCCTATCAGTTCCTTTGTGTAAACAAGTTGCGCAATCATAGATAACAGGTTCGCAACAGTATAAAGGAAAATCATTCAAATTTGACACCAGCTTTGAAGAGAACCCAAACTTCAAGTTCATCAAGATACCAACAGAGATGCCCCTATTGCCTCCAAGGAGTTCACCAAATCAAAATTCAATAGTCAACATTAGCTGAGGATGTTAGGAAGGTCCTAATGAAACACGTTCTAGGTAAACACTACCAATACATGGAGCACTGAGTATTAGGTCGACTCAAAATTATATTAATAACCATGGATACTACAAAGAACAAAAAGCTACTTCACAAAGCAGAAGAAAATGGATACAACAAAATGCTGGTATTTAAGAAGATTAAAATAGCTTAAGCTAAAGAAAACCATTAAGGAAGGAACAACATTCACTAAAGAAAAAGAAAGCAATAGCATATTAAGTAGATTCACATACCACCCAAAAACTTTTAATAAATTCAAAAACATCTTTAAAGAACCAAGTATCATCTTGGCATCTACAAATAAATACTCAGTATTAAAATCATTTAATTCAAAAACAAAAGATGAAATCCCACCAATCAATAAGTCTGGAATATACCAAGTAAGTTGCAAGGATTGTGAAAAATGCTGGATAGAGCAAACTAAAAGAATACTAAAAACCAGAGTCAAATATCATTTTAGAAACATAAAACTGAAACAGGAAGAATTGAAAAAGCAGTAGCATTTCATTTTTAGAACGAAAACCATGACCTTGACTCAAATCTAAAATTATTAAAAGGGGTGATAAACCAAAATAAACTGACAACATGGAAGAATATTTTAATATGGAAAATAAAAACAGAGTAATGAACTTCGAAATCCCACCAGTTGATAATTTGATAAAGATGTTCATAGTTCCATCACCAGAGAAGACAGCAGATAACAACAAAGGATGATAGTCAGACCTTTGAGGTTGAAAATGGAAGCAACAGCTTCCAAAACTAGTCCCTCGACAAATAAAAATGTGATAGTGTTAAAAACCAACTATAAATAATTTTAAATATTAAAAGCAGAAGTATTATTAACAGTGAAGTATTCTTCATTTTTTGAGTTTGATTTATGAGTCACTATGTTTACACTCAAACTTCATTTACTTGTATAATTGAAACGTTTTCAAGATCATTCGATCTCATCCTCAGTTGTTTGGTGACTCAAACTGTTTGGTTGTCACCAAACAGCTGAGGATGAGATCGAATGATCTTGAAAACGTTTCAATTATACAACAAGTGAAGTTTGAGTGTAAACATAGTGACTCATAAATCAAACTCAAAAATACAAATAATTTGTCTCAAGTATGTGTGCATAGCTACATCAATTTATTTTAAAACTATGTATAGAGAAGTTATTTCCAAATGGTCAGTAAGAATAAATCTGTGTATGTATATATCATACATACATTACTGTTTGTAGAAACTGCAACACTGCAAAGGAAATTCCCCGAATGAATCCAAACTAGTGGATGCGTAGAAGATTATGTAAAACAAAAGTAATTAGGACTGCAAACAAAATGGAAACATTAAAATGAGTGTCATTATGCCTCATCAATTACAAAGGGAGTCATATCAGTGTGTGAGTGAGTTTGAACGGGACAGAATCATCAGTCTCTGGGAAGTGAGGTTATCATACCATGACATTTCGGCTGATACAGGCCATGCTGCTACAACAGTGATGCAGGAAGGTCGAGGATGGCAGAAGGCCGGTGGACAGAGGAAGGCTATATGCAATGAAGACCAGGTACTGGACCATGCAATATGATCATCTTCTTGTCTACATAGCCATAACAGACTGCACAGCATCACCTAGTATTGCCTTGATGATAGAGCACTACAACAAGTGTGTACTTGTATAGAAAATGAGTAGTTGTCAAACATTTTTATGATTACTCACTCAGATGAGATGTTCTTCATATCCCCAAAAGCGCTTTTCGATCAGGTTTTGATCATCTTCACACACTGAAGATGATCAAAACCTGATCGAAAAGCGCTTTTGGGGATATGAAGAACATCTCATCTGAGTGAGTAATCATAAAAATGTTTGACAACTACTCATTTTCTATACAAGAAATATCTCACTTTTAATAACTTGACTATGTCTTCTTTAAAAAAAAAAAAAAAAAAAAAAAGTGTGTACTTGTCTGCATCAATGATTGATACCTGTCTGCTGCAGAATGGATAGGTGCACACTGCCATTGTCCAAAAACCACACGCACTTTCGACTGCAATGGGAACATGAATGCCATCACTTGTGTGTTGAGTGGCAAAATGTAGTCTTTTTAAACAAATCCTGTTTTAACTTGTCCTACACGTATGTATTCCATGATATTCTGGCGAGCGTAATATGGAAGCCTGCAGTGTTAAGCAGCATACAGATAAACACCAGGTGGAATGTGCTTCTTTATTTGTATTGCAATTTTCAGAGTAGTGTACACGAAATATAATAATCTTCTAGAGAGGTTCTTTGAAACATTTCTGCCAGTTATGCCAATCTTCAAATGATGCTATACTTAAGAGTTATAAGAGTATGCTATAAGAGTAAACTACATGTAGTGAATAGAAAAGAGTAAAAATAGTTTGAAGTTTGAAAGAGAATTTTATATTCTGGTCATAGTTGTGATGCCATTTGAAACAAATCTATATGTTCTGCGCTAATTTGGGAAGCCATTTATAAGAAGTTTAATTCTGCAGCATTTTGTAAGACAATATTTTTATGTTGTGTTGCTTCTTGAAATAATGTTAATTTAAAGACAGTGCACATAGATTTGATAAGAAAATTTAAAGAAATATAATGAATTTATGTTGAACTAGATTTTGATGTCCTGGCCAGCATATGTAAATTCTATCTCAGGTCTAGGATTGGTGTTTCTCTTTTTATGTTGATTTTCCAAAATAAAAAAAGAATTACATATTTCCTTTTTCAGTATAGTAAATTTAATACATCCACTTTCTAAATTTACTCTCATCTTTGCATACGCAATTGTTTTCTGCCTGTCAAGTTGCCATTCAGTAAAGGAAATTTTTAGACGACAATGTATACTAACTGTGGTATCATTGTTTGTGTATAAGGTTATCATACTTGTTAGGATTAACAGTAAATTCACATCACTAAATAGGGAACATTATCGTTATAACACTAGAGGAATAAACAACTACCATAGAGAATATAAAGCAAAAACCTCTATCAACAAAGACCCATACATTGCAGGTATCATTTGTATAATAAACTTCCTTCATATATTAAATCAGCACAAGGTAATATATTTAAAAATCTCTTGAAAAAATACCTCATAGATAAATGTTTATATAGCCTAAGTGAATTATAATTGTCTTATATTCTTGTTGTAATTATACCTATTTCTTATATATAAATCTCTGTAAAGTTTAAGGGAATTAGAATTGTACTATATTATTATTACTCTATACTGATGTAGTTATTGTATACTTACTAGTACTAGGAATATGTAAATATTGTAAAAAATGTGTAAATATTAGCTAAAATAACTCTGTATGCAATAGTTGTACTAATTATGTAACACAATAATTGTTAAGGTTAATGTAAATGGAAACTCCTCATGTACATACTTTAGAATGTGACAATGTCTAATGCTGTAACTCACAAGTTTACAGACAATAAAGATTATTATTATTATGGTCAAACTTCAGTCTCTCACTGAAGATTGATTTTCCTCTGTCTTCCAGAGCCTTCCATATACACATCTTGTTGTTTTTTTTTATGATTTCATTTTCACATACTTATTATAAACATAACATTTTTAACATTCTTTAATTATTTTTAAACTCTAAGTAACATCAAATAAATAAATTAATAAATATTTCAATGTCTAAGAACTAAGATACAATGAAGCACAAAATTAATATAATTTTGAGTCGAACTAATACTCAATGCTCCACTTATTGCTAGTATTTACCTAGAACAGCTGATGTTAGGAAGATCCTAACGAAATGCGTTCTAGGTAAATACTAGCAATAAGTGGAGCACTGAGTATTGCTTTAACTCAAAATTATATTAATAAATATTGATTTTTCTGGGCCAAATTAAAACAACTGTTGGAAGTTTCAGTGCATTTAGAGTCCATTGGTAGGAGGTACATATGGGTATATTTAAAAAATTTAAAATCTTACCTCTACCATGTATTTTCATTTTTGAAATTTTAAAATTTACAAAGACAAATTTAATGAAAGGAATAGGGCACTGTACCTTTAATGACACAGTTCATAATCATAATACTAGACAGAGAATGGATATTCATGTGAATAGAAATAACACAAGAGCTCATCAAAACAGTGTAATAAACCTAGGAATAACTTTTTTTAATAAACTGCCTATAGCCAATAAAACCACTTGCAATTTTTCAGCATTTAAAAAGTCAGTTTTGGCATACTTGCTAGACCATTGTTTTTATTCTGTTAGTGAATTTATGGAAAGTTCATAATATTGTTACATTTCTGAATTAATTGTGTATATTATAAAATTCTTGAGATATCTTTATAGAACATTATTCTGTACAAACACTGACTTGTCCTTATTGGATGTGACTTGTTAATTTACAAGTATAGTTAATTGCACTGTAAATTCACAATTTGACGTGTTATATCATAGTACTCATGTACAATGTATGATTTACAAGATGTCCATCCATCCATCCATCCAAGTTGTGCATTTTGCAAATAAAAGTCACTTGTTTTACATTTAGTTTAGTTTATGTTATAGTCTCTGATACAATGAGACCAAACAAATGAAAAAAATGAATTATCTTTGCTAGCTCTTAAAAAAGGTAAAATAATGAATTATATATTGATAACCAATATTTAGGTGCTAGCAGATGTCGCTGAAAAATAGTTTTAAATTCTCGTGGAATTCTTGGCATGCAGTAACAGCAAAAAAATGAAATATTTTGGGTTGATTTGTTTCATAATGATCCACTAACTGCAATTATTTGCGGTACATTGAACAAATTTGCAGCACTAATTTAAGTAGTCATTCTACAAAAAGAGAAACAGTAAAACCAGACAATCCATTTATACCTAGAGTACATCAAGACAAACAGCAACAAAAGATCAACAATTACCACGTAGACAACCAATGATCTTTCTGGTAAAATGGCTAAGCTGTTTTAATAGCTTTGCTAGACTTGATAATTAGAGTATCAAAAACTCATATGAACTAATAAAACACCTAAATGACATAATCGGCACAGAGATTCCATAATTTCATTAATTGAAAAACCTATTTGTAGTTTTTTTTTGACACTTCGTCACTTACATTTTTATATTATTCAGGGACTAATTTTGAAAGCTGTCACTTCCATCAACCTCTCTCCACTAAAGTCTGTGTCATCCGCGCTCTTCTCTCTGGCAGTGGAACTATGAACTTCTTTGTCAAATTATCTATTGGTGGGATTTCAAACTTCATTACTTAAGTCATCTTTTCCATATGAATATGCTCTCCCATGTTGTCATTTATTTTGGTTTATCACTCCTTTGAGTAATTTTGGATTTGGATCAATGCCATGATTTTTGTTCGTTTCATTTCCGATGTTGATACCATGCAAGTATCGTGAGTATTGAGGTTTTGCAAGTTTCAAGGACCCATGACTAGAATAGATACGCATAATCCAATAAAGCTGCTTTACTTTAAATATAAAGGTGTACTAACAGAATTCTGATTGCCCTTACAGATTTACTCATAGTTCACTCTGAAACTCAAATCATAAAGGATTTTCCCACATTTTTAAGGTTTGGGAAGTTATGTTACCAACATTTTTGGAAGAGTTATAAAATCACCCGAGATGCATTAAAACTATTGAAGATACAAAATCAAAGTACAAAATTCACAGTAACTAGAAATGATACAACATAAAAATGTAGATGTTCATAAATACAGGAGCTTTTAACTAGAATTTGCCTCTTGCTAGAAGATACTTATTTTTTATAAATAAAAGCTGAGTAATGAATTTACAAATTCCATAATTGAATAACCAGTGTTCACTACAGCATTTTCAAGCACATGGAACAAGTTCATCAACCAATCTACAAGCTACTCTACCCAACACAGTAGGTCTGTACCTGACAATGACAGTACTTGCCTTTTGTGAATAAACCCAGTCAGTGAAGCACTGTGTAACAAATCAACACAAAATCTTTTGTTTATTCATTTGCTTCGCTGCTTTCTTTAACCAATTCATTTTTATATAAATGTTGACAAGAAATTTTCAATTCATATCTTAAATAAAAAAATTCTCAGAACGTTAATATTTTTTACATATTTCACATTACTTGACCTCATGTGACTTAAAAACACATGAGCAATATTTGGGGTAGGGTATCTTACCTTTTTTGTAACATGTGTCACACACACGAACAGGAGAGAGCCAACCCTTTTCTGGGACAGCCATTGAATTACTGGAACAAGTCTCACAGAATCCTTCTCCACAAGCTCGACAGTGATGTTTACTTTCTGATGTGGCAAACCATTTCTTACACAAATAGCAATGCTGAAAACAGAAATGTTCTATTATATAAGCTATCTACTTTAAGTTCACCCTAGCTGATCTAAAGTTTTTTTTTTAATTTACGTCCTCAGACGATAAGTCATATCGGACAATGAATTGAATGGGTGAAATGATGCTCAAATGAGCCCAGGGTCCATAGAGCTTAGAGTTACCCAACAATCATCTTTTAGGATAAGGGAAAACCCTGGAAAAAACTGTATCTAGGTAACTCACCCTGACCGAGATTCGAACTCAGGACCTCTTGAACATGCAGACATGCTACCACCATGCTACTGAGACGGGCTAATCTAAAGTTAATCAACACATTGTGCATATGAATGTTACAATATTTTACTAAAACCTCCTGGATATTGAAATCTAACATCAAGAAAATATAACACCTGAAATTTTCACGTTCAAGAGGTCCCGAGTTAGAATCTAAATTAGTGTGAGCCACCTGGATAAGGTTTTTTCCTGGGTTTTCCCTTACCCTGGAACACAAATGTCGGGTAGCTCTAAGCTCCATGGACCCCAGACTCATTTGAGCATCATTTCACCAGTTTCATTCATCACCCGATATGTTTTAACGTTGGGGGATGCAAATTACAGCACCCTGCAAAAAAAAAAAAAAAAAAAAAAAAAAAAAAAAAAAAAAAAAAAAAAAAAAAAAAAAAAAAAACCTTGAAACTTTCACGGCGATGATTACTAATTAAGGCTTCCCGAGTTACCAGCCGTGTTAAATTGATGAAGTTGATCAAGCTTTCGGCCATCTTGACTCTGTCGCCTTCTTCAGGAAATTGATGGAGCCACCAGTTAGCTGGAGTCCATTGTCAAGAAAATATTCAAGCTGTTTTTTTTTAATGAACACTGACTTGAGAGTAGTTAATTAATGTTATTCTCACATACACTGTAGAGGGTTGGCATAGGTCATGTTAAGCTTTAAAATTTATTTTGTGGACACTTTTATTTCAGATAAAAATCATACATTTTTACATAAACTCTATATTTTAGCACTTCATATCTTTTCTTGACATGTAGCTCATACCAGCATCTATCATGTAATAGGAACAATGTGGATTACCACTTCCAACAAAAATCCCAAAGTATTTTACCCTGATATCAGCTTTCTCATAGTCATGTACAGAACTGCATGCCATCAAGATGCTGAACATTTAAGCCGTCATGCGACACTAGGAAGTTCTAGAATAATTTTAATACCTTTTTTAACTTTACGTCCTGCAATGTTAAATCATACCGGATGATGGATCAAATAGGTGAAATGATGCTCAAATGAGTCTTGCTTAAAGTTAACAGACATACAGCTTTCAGTATAAGGTAAAACTCTGGTAAAAACCTTATCAGATAGCTCACCCAGACCAAGATTCAAACTCAGGACCTCTTGAATGTAGGGCAGACATGCTACCTACCACCTATGCTACCAAGGTGGGCATTTGAATACTTTGTTGCTATAAGTTGTTACAACCCAAGCCTACAACCCATATTTGGTGAAGCATATGGCATGATTGCCAAGGCCCCTCGAGGGTAAGATTATATAATGCCCCGGGCACCTTCACATTATTCCAAAGGAAGTGGGGACAAAAAACAGATAACTGGGAGCATCTCTCAGCATCTATCAGTACTTGAATCCTTTTCCAGAGTACCTAATGTCTTTCCTAGATGTATAGTTTCAGAGAAAAACTTATTTGCCAAAATAACATAACCTTTAGTAATATTCATTTTCATGTGATAGTGCAGCAGATGCTTAATCACATGTATCATCCTGCTTGCAATATATAGTGGCTGGGAAAAGTCCTAACCAACGGTCTACGTGAACAGGTGGTAAAATGACACTCAGATATTATCTTACAGAAGATATATAAGCTTCTCAAAGGAAGATTCAGGGCACATTCTTGGTCCTAAGTTGTGTGTATGTGCTAGGTGACTCCTTTGAAGATGATATTTACATCAACACAAATTATATATTACAACAATTATTCACAACTACTGAACAAATCATCCTTGCACAGAAATCAAATCTCTTCTTTACCAAGCATCACCCAAAGTTGTTTCTGTTTGCCTTGGTAACCATTCTCTATCCATAATACATTAATCCCTCATCACTAACTGAGGTCTCTCGTCTTTCTTCCAACCACAACTACACTAGTATGCAAACTATTTTTTAGTTCTAACATCACAAAATCCACAAACAATGTTTGGTTATGCCAAATTTTAGTACAGAGAGAAGTATGTATGCATTTTACCATAAGTATATTAGAGTGACATAAAAATGATTGCAAACCTTTATTTCATGATTTGGCCGCCAATACTTTGGGGCAATTTGGTCTGCAACCCACGAAGAAATTATGCGTGTTGGGGGAGAACCAACACTGGCTACTGCCTCTGAAATGTAGCTAACTCCATCCAAAACCCTTTGAGCTGCATTCTGATTTGTGATAAGAGAACCATTACTCTGTAAAAAAATGAATTAAATATGTTTAAAACAAAAACACACACAATATATTAATGATTGATGATAATAGAAACAAAAATAATGATGGTGATGACAATGTATGTATATCTATTCTAATAATGTGTAACAAATATATTCAATATTTTAAAATATTCAATTTTATATATATATAATATTCTAATAATTCATCTGCAGGATTGTTACTATAAATAACCCAGCACTGAAGAGTAATGCAAGGCACATAATTACTCTGCCTGAATATGACATACACTTGAGGTTAAGAAATGCAAGCATGTGACCACTGTGAATACTCTCATTACCCATGACTAACTCCCAGTCTATGAGTAGAAAATATATCTCATTTTTCTGGTTATTTCTTTTAAAATGTGCTAATTGAAATGTTTAATGATTTCATGCATTATACTACATTTTGAATATTTGGAATTAGAAACCAATTAATTGACTGAATTAAGCAGTGTGCACAGCAATTGTGCACAGCAATTCAAAAAGTAAATTTTTTAAAAGAAGATGAGGTACAATAAAAGACATGCAGTCTGTTCAAAAAATTCTGAAACATCCATAATTTGAAGTGAAATGTAGCTGCATCCCTGCACATGCCTGTATCTAATGTGTAACTGCCAGAAGTTTTGTTATTTTAGGTCTCTTAGTTATTGTTCAGTACTGTACTGAGTAGAACATTGTGTCATACAGTTTGCAAAGTTTGAGATGGCATGTTAGAGGCATTAAATTTTGTGTAAAAATCTACAAAACCTTTACAGAGACACATCAAATGATGCAGAAAGCCTAAAGTGATCAGTGCTTATACCATACTTTGTGTTATGAATAGAAGTGTTTAAAAAATGGCCAGAAGTTAAAGATGCCCCTCGTTCAGGATGCCCTTTGACGTCTACCAACAACACTTGTCAGGAACATCAATGAAATTGTGCATGCCAATTGAAAACTGACTGTCCAAGAGATTGCACAAGTATGTAACTTTTCAGTTGGCTCATGTCGTGACATTCTGACACAGTATCTTGAAATACATCGTATTGCCGCCAAGTTCATTCCACGGCTCATGAGTCCAGACCAGAAGTACCATTTATTTTGCAATTTGTGAACAGCTTTCGGATCGCACAAATGGGAACGAGATGTTCCAGGAATGTCAATGAAATTGTGCATGCCAATTGAAGACTGACTGTCCAAGAGATTGCACAAGAATGTAACATTTCCGTTGGCTCATGTAATGACATTCTGACACCCTATCTTGGAATACCTCGTGTTGCCGCCGAGTTCATTCCACAGCTCATGAGTCAAGACCAGAAGTACCATTTACTTTGCAATTTGTGAAGAGCTTTTGGATCGCACAAATGAGAACGAGATGTTCCTGGTGATGAGACGTGAGTCTACAGTTATGATGTTGAGACCAAGGTTCAATTTTCACAATGAATCGGGTAAGGTTCACCAAGACCAAAGAAACCTCATCAGGTCAGGTCAAATGCCGAAGTTATGCTGATAGATTTCTTTGACTTTGAAGGATTAGATCATTAAGACTTTATACCACAGAAAAAAAGTTGTTAATCAATGGTATTATCGGGTCATATTGTGAAGAGACAACTCATGGCTCTTGCATCATAACACAGATGTTGATTCATCCCTGTTGGTGCGTGACTATTACACAAAAAATGAAATCACTGTGCTGCCTCATCCTTTTATCCTCAGACCTGGCCCCTGGTTGAAAATCCTGCTAAAAGGATGAAAATTTGCAACAACTGACGAATACTTCGCATGACCCAGAAAGAGGAAACAATAATGGGAGTAGTGTATTATTGAGGAGAGTATTCGATAAGAGATCATGCACAACATGTAAAAGATAAGAGTAGAACATTTTTGTGGACAAAGTTCAGGAATTTTCTGAACAGACCTCATATAGTATATTATATAATGCATGTCAAGATTCATGGCAAACCACTACTGATGGTCACACATGGCCTTAGACTCCTTGCAACTATCACTGACCATCTTTGTTCATGATAGAGACTAGAACAGCCTTTGCTTTCGTTCATTTGTTTGCCATTAAAATGAAAAAATACAAAATAATGTTTACTATGGCAATGGTAGTGTGATTCAAATAAATATTATTGTTGGATTTTCTAAAATTGTTTTGATTATATTTCACATCAAATTGTTATTACTATTATTATTACATTATTTTGTTTACTTTATTTTCACGCAGTAGAAAATAAATTTATTTTTAAGTAAGTATGGCTTAATATATATGTACAATCTTAACACAAAATGTTTATCCTAAAAGGCTCTAAAATGTCAACACGTACTATAGAAAAAAAAACTTCCGTTTCTTCATAAGTTTAACCAACTCTGATTGAAAAACTATATCACTGAAAATGAGAGGTTGGGAATACTGAAAATTACACATTTCAGTGCAGTAAGCTGATAATTTCAGATGAGAAATGAATCAACATTTTCAGCCAATGTTTTTACACTTTTTAAACTTCATATTACTCATTACTAACCCCTGGCCAAACATGTCGTATTTCTGTACGCACTGCTGAGTCTTCTGGATTTTTGTTTCCATACCAATATTGCCGACTTCGGTAGATTTCTCCACAGTGAGGACATTCAATTACATACCTAGCAAAAAAGATAAAATTATGATCAATATTACGTATTCCAACTTCAAATGTATTATACAAAGGAATGATATATCATGGCTATAAAGAATCTCAAACATGCTTTTGAACTAATAATTAACAAAATTCTAAGCTAATTTCATTGCAATTATCTAAGAAAAATTCTTGTGAATGAAGGTTAGGCTCTTCAGCTAGATACACCTGTACTAGTGATGAGCAGAAAAAAAATGTAATGTTGTTGTTTTCAAATGTTAGGCTTTGGCAATGAAGCCATTAGCTCTCTTGCTCTCCAATATTGTTTTAAGTAGCATAAATGTAACTGTTTTTTAAGTGGACACCAATTTTTTGCTTGTAATGGTGGTTACTTCATCCATTCACTTTAACCCCCAGTATGTCTGGAGGGTCACACCTATCTTTGGTTAATGGGTCCATCGTACCTGGCCAGGAGGAGTTTTAAAGTCCATCAACTTTTCTCAAAAGCACCAATTGTGGAACATTTGTACGCCGTGACAATGTTACATTGTAATGATTACCTTAATGAAGGCAGGCAGTAACTAATTACACATTCAGTTACAAAAGTAATGAATACAAAGTAACTAGTCACCCACTAATAGTTAAAGTAACAAAATCAGCAACTTATTCCATTAGAGCTTACTCAGTGGTTATTATTCATTGCATGTGTATGGTATCAGGAACTAACTACCTAAACTTGTTATGCAATATTAATCTCCTCAAGATATGGGTGGTGTGGAACTAATATACCATAAGGAAGAAAAATGATAATAATTAATTACTTTGCTACATATACTTTATTAAATGAGATTATTTGTATATTTGTAATGTTAGACAATAATGTGCATTTACACATTAATGTTTCTCTTCTCTAAAAATACTGCCTTTCAGAATGTCATCATATTTAACATCCTACAAGAATATCTAAGTTATTATATGATTAACTTACGTCAATTTTAAGTTGGTGGTAATAATGCTTAAGTGAAGTTAATATTTAGGTTCCAATATAGCTCAATTCACCTTTACACTTTGTATGTACCGTCATGAATGAAGAAACAAGTGCAAATGTATTTTGCAATTACACATAGCTAAAGAGGTTCCATTTAGATTGCATCAAATAACAATGTAATTGTATAAAGATATCGTTTATATTGAAATGTAGCCTCTGGTAACCATAAATGTAATGCAACTGTGAATGTAATAAATATGAAAACAAATATATAATATTCTAATATGCTTATAACAGTGAGGACATTTAAAATTATGGTTGTCAGATTATTGCAACACTTTCCTCATTTACACTTAATTTTGGCTTACCTGGTTTCAAGAGCTCTTGCTGCCATCGTTAGACTAAGCAAAAAACTTAATTGTTGCTGGGAACTGTTTACATGTAATTGTTAATGCATTATAACAGTGACAGTTATTGTCTGTCATACCCCAAGTCCATACATGTGTAGTTTTGTAACCAGAAAAATAATTTTGAAAGACGATACATATTCTTTTCTATCAATTCCATGAAAACTTGTAAATATTTTGACAAATTAATTAAGATGAAAGTTACCCCTACGCCAGGTAGATCTGTTATCACTTACAGTTATATTATAAGCCTGCCTCGGTAGCGTAGATGGTAGCGTGTCTGCCTCATGTTCAAGAGGTCCCGAGTTCGAATCTCGGTCAGGGCAAGTTATCTGGATAAGGTTTCTTCCAGGGTTTTCCCTTATCCTGAAAGACGAATGTTGGGTAGCTCTAAGCTCTATGGACCCTGTACTCATTTGAGGATTTCACCAATTTCATTCATCATCCGATATGACTTAACATTGGAGGACGTAAATTACAAAAAACTTAGTTATGCCAAGCACACCCTTCTTGACTATAATTATGACTAAATATCTTGTTATCATGGAAAAAGATAGCACAGCTATCATACTTTTGTAGGCTTCAGAATCAACCTACCATCAGCTAACTGCATTTTTTATTGTGATCAACTTAGCTATTTTGTCTTGATGGTATAATAAAAATGTATCAAAAAAAAAATGAAGCTATGAACATATTTGTTCTACTTTGACAATATCTAACAAATGGATGTTTTGCTAATTTATAATTCAGCTTTGACTACTCTATGTAATTTGTGTATAAACTTAATTTTCTCTAATCTCTGAAGAAATATACTAAAATGAATAAAGATAAAACACAAAATGCAATATTACTTTTTCTATGAAAAATAATGCATTTGTGCAAGTACATCTAAATCACTCAAAATACATTAAATATGAGGGTTGTGACAAAAATAGTAGCAACCATTTATTTATTACTAGTATGAAAGTGATACACATACAAAACTTTTACAGTCCTTCTATGTAGTACCCAGCACTGTCTACAACTCGTTGCCAGCAATGTGTAAGTCATAATTCTTATACCAGCTCCTGTTCTGTTGTTTTGATGGACCACCCTAATGCCTGCAGAATCTCGGGAATATTCCAGAATCAAACATCACGAAATGTTTCCTTCATCTTTGGGATCAAATCATAATTGCAAGGGTTTAAGTCCAGTGAATGTGGTGAATGGAAAAGCACTTCTCATCCCCAGCAAGGGTAAAGATTAACTACAGGATAAGCAAGTATACCCAAGAGTATATATAGGAGTATACCCAAGCATTATACTGTAAAATGATGGGAGGTGTCCGCTAAACATGTGAGCATTTCCTTCGCAAAGCTGGTCTCAGGTTATGCTCCAAAAAATGGTAGAAATAATGTGCAGTAACATTCTGTCCCTATTGGAAGGTATGTGTTCGATGATGCCATGACCATAACTTTCACATTTGTAAGGGCAAAATGCATCACTCTTTTGCATGATGATCCTCGATGATGCAACTCATTAGTATGGCATTTAGAGGTTCGTATGAGATGACCCATGTTTCCTCAATCGCAATAATGCACCATAACAAGTATTTCCATCACAGCCTCAACACTCTAAATGGGTTTGAGTGAAGTCATATTGTAGCCAACGCTGCTCTTCGTCAAATCCAGGGAGCCAACCAAGATGCAATTTTTCGCATTTTTAGGTGATTTTTGAGAAATTGAATCACCGTCATATGCTATAGTCCTATCTCACATACTCTCTGTTGTCAGTTACTGTCTAGTAGTGTGGAAACAGCTTGCACATGCTCTTCACTTACAACCCAGCCAAGGCATGTGTTTCACATGGTCACACTTGTCATTTAAGGCTCTAATCCAGCTCGCCACAGTCCTGTAGAGCAATGCTCCTCCCCACAGACTTCAACAAGACCTTCATGGCATTGCTGTGTTGTACAACCATGCACACTATTTTCAGCCAAGATCCCTGCTCCTGCTTTGTAAAAATAGTGCAACATTATGGCTTAAAGCAGTAACTAAAAGGAGACTGACTTTCTCCCTTCATAGCGCATGTGAGTCTACAGAAGAGTGCATCTGCTGGAGGGAAGGTCGGACATAAATTGACATGTGGTAAATCTAACAGTTCAGTTCAGTTCATTCATCCTTTACAATCATACAATATACTTTTGCACAATGACATAGGACATGTTTATGAGCATTGAATTACAAAAGCTATTCAATATAAAATAAATGCTGACATACATGTTTATAAATAGAATCTTCATATTTAAAACTAAAACTAAAAATATAAAGCTACACAATATAAAATAATGCTATCATACAGGCTTATAAATAGTGTTTCATATTTAGAGCTTAAAAAAAACCCTAATTTAAATTCAATATTAATGAGCTAAATACTCCTCAATAGTATAAAAACAGTGATCAAGCAAATATTTTTTTAGATTTAGATTTTAATATTTTTGGATTTTGTATAGATTTAATACAATTTTGTAATTTATTAGAAAGTGTTACACCGAAATCAACCATTCTTTTGAAAAACTGTTGTATTGGCTCTACTTATGTGCAGGTTACTGTTTTGCCTTGTATTATGACCATGTATATCTGAATTGAGAGTAAGGTTACTGTTTTCTGAAAGACAAAAAAACAATTCCCTCTTCTTGCACTTCCACGGCAGTGTTGCCATTATTTTTGTTACACCACTCAAATATTCTAAAAAAAATATTTTAAATATTAGCATAAAGATATGCAGAAAAGAAAGGGAAAAGAAGTCTTCAGATTCAAACTTGATTCCTTTTTTGTGATCAAATACTGAAAATATGATTGCAATAACAGTCATGCAAAACAGGCTTATGTATTTATAAAATGTAATATTCTTTGCAGATGACAAGCATTTTCATTGCAGGAAAGGATGATAGCCTTCAGCAAAATATAACACCAGCTGTAGTAAAGTATTAAATTAGTTTGATGTCAATAAGTTGCTTGTAAATGAAGAAAAAACAATAGCGCTCAATTTTCAGCATAAGGCTTGTAGGAAAGTGGGGAAACCCTTACATCAGAATTGGCTCCAGATTGGTAAATTTGAACAGCAAACTAAATTCTTAGGACTATGGGTGGACAAAAATTTAAGTTGGGACAAACATATGGAAAAGTTAGCAGAGAAGCTGAACCATGTTTTTTTGTTTTACATCAGCTGAAGCCTCTAGTAGAATTTACTGCAGAACCTGTTACTTTGCTTACTTTCATATGGACTACCATTGTGGGGAAATGCTACAAATATTAAGATAATATTTAAGCTACAAAAGAAAGCATTATGAATCACGGTTGGTATTGCAAAGCTGGAAAGCTGCAGGAATCATTTCAGAGATTTGAATATCCTGATCCTACCAAGTTTATATGTGAAACAGTTATTAATTTACATGAAGACTAATACTGTGAACTATGTCACAAATGCTGAAATACACACCCATAACACACGTAATAAAGACAAATTACACACCTATATTAATAAAACAAAACTATTTGAGACTTCTATCAAATACATGTGTTTAAAGCTAATACAACCACTTGCTAAATAAATTATAAAACATACCCTCTATAAGGCAGAGCTATATAATTTCTTTAAAAAAATTCAGTTTTACTCAGTAAATAAATACTTAGAATACAATTCAGGTAAAGTATAAATCAATCAGTTTATTGTACCTAATTATTCTTATGTATTATATTTCTATTCTTGTTTCATGTGTCCGAAATTGGAAGACTCATCAATGAAGAACTTAAACTGGCCAAAGCATTAAAATTAAGTGTAATACGAGAGTCAATGTCTGCATAAACATTCATAACTGAGTTAATTTGTTATTGTACTAAAGTGTCTTAATGTTTCCAAGTGTGAAACGTAATTTGTGTAAATTATCTGTAAACTTTAGATTGTAAATACCTCATAGATGAATTGTAAATATTCTAAAATACTCAAACTATATTGACAATGCCTATAATTCTGTATGAATTCCTGTGGTTCATAAACATTGTATTGTATTGCATAAAATATAATTGTCATAAAACTTTGAAGAAATATGATGCAATTTCCACAGAAGTTATTATTATTATCTCTGTGGAAATTTCATCATTTTTCTTAAAACATAAGCAAAGTTTTGTGACATATTTTATGTAGTATTTGTTACTTCACTGTTGTTGGATTCTATTTTTATGTATCATGTATGTTATTTAATTTTGTATAAGTCTTAACATGTCAACATATAGGATTAATTTCTTGCATATGATAAAGAGTTCCCATAAAATATGGTTAGATTGGAATGTAACTCAACTGAGAGACCACCTCGGTAGCGTAGATGGTAGCGTGTCTGCCTCACATTCAAGAGGTCCCGAGTTCGAATCTGTCATGGTGAGTTATCTGGATAAGGTTTCTGGTAATTTCAAAGATCTGATGATGGCAGACCTTTTTTTTTTAAAAAAAAATTTACGTTCGCCCCATTTTCTTAAAAGATACTTAATAGGCATTCATCTTTTAACACTGCAGGCACTGTAACTTTATTTTCTGCTACCATAGAGTTATAACTTCTCAATAAATAGTCAGGTTGCTTATCATGGTCCATCTCTCAATTAAATCTTACTGTACTTAATGCTCTGGAAAATAATATTTATCTAGAAAAAGTTTTAAATGCTAATTGTGCACACAGTCATTAATGAATGTCTTATCTATTTTATGAAATCAAATTACTTTAGAAACTTACCCTGACCATGCATACTTGGCAATTCCAAACCAAGAAGTATCTGTTGAAGACGTTATCTTTGGATTAACAATAACTTCTTTTCCATTGCTATGACATATTTTACATATATATGTACAGTTTTCATACTGATGCTGATACCTGTAAAAATAAGATGTGTAGAGTTAAATCCTTTTATTTTTTATTAAAAATATGCAAAAACTTGAACAATGTTGCAATTATTTGAGCACAATGTTGCGGTAAGTAAACATTTAAGACAAATTTGTCTCAAAGCATGTTTCAAAGTATTTCAATATACTTTGATCATGGATATAGTCGTAAGGGAAAAACTACCAAGCTGTTATATTCACAAAGAGCATATTCTTGTTATTATTAATATTGTCATGGGGCCGCTCTTAAGTGAACACCAAGAGAGAGAGAGAGAGAGAGAGAGAGAGAGAGAGAGAGAGAGAGAGAGAGAGAGCAACAGGGTGTTAAAGAAACAGATAGCACCCATACAATGCCCAGAGAGAAAGCAACAGAGGGAGAAAGAGACGGAGATGGTCAGGATCATTCTCGCTCCACCACGAGGGTCTGTGAGGCTTCGTTTGATGTCGTCAGGTGTCACAAAACATTGAGAACAGCTGTCTCGTGTATTAAATAGGAGTTAGCAGGGAGCCGAGCAGAGGCAGAGAAGCAGTCAGTGAGTTGCAACTGTGCAGGGTGGACGTGCAACAGATAGACTTGAAGGTTTTGTATGTGTGTGTTACGTCATTCTGCTGATATCAGAGCTGTACAAGTGTTGTTCTACGGAAATAAAGAGCATTTTGAATTTCTGCAATCTGGACTTTTAATTTTACGAACCCACAGTCACAATATTAATAAATATTATCATTATCATAATTATTATTTAGTATTATTATAAATATTGCTTATTCACACTTCTCAATACAAATAAAGTGAAACTGATGATTGATCATCACAATGAAGTGTAAACTAATTGCGTAGCAAAGATTTTCTAAAAAACTGCAAAGGTTGGCAGCTCTGCAATCAGGTGTTCAAATCTGTTAACTTCGAAGTTCTGTTTGATTTCTGGTTCCATTTTAAAATTCAGTAGGCAGTATATCAAGTGGTATTCTAATTATCATAGTGGTTTATGTTTCTCATTAAAAAACGGCTGCTAAATGGAAGATGCTTACCATCCACCACATCATTACAATAATTAAAGACCTTTCAAGACACTGCAGTTTCTTTGTGATGGCAAAGAAATATGATTTGGGTCTTTCGATGTCATAAGGTATGCTTTGTCAGCAGAAAGATGCTATTCTGGTCACGGAAGCACGAAGAACTGTGCACGAAGAACAGAAAGAATTTTTGTAGTTCATTTGAAGAAATTGAAAACAATTTAATGAAATGGTTTGATGCCAGGAGAAGCAACACTGTTCTTATCAATGGAAATATCCCAGAACAAAAAGCTCACCAAATTATGCTAACCTTACACATTTGGAGAACTTTTGTACTTCAAATGATTGGCCTGCACTTTTCAAGAAGCAGCATAACCTTTCATGTCAAAGTATGTGCAGTGAAAGTGCCTATGTTAAAAATGACTCCATTGAGTTTTGGAAAAAACAGACCTTATCTGATCTGCTTTGTGGCTATAATGAGAAACACAATTTCATTGCAGACAAAATAGGAGTGTTCTTCAACCTGCTCCCAACAAGACTTGTGCAGTTTGTAGTGAAAAAATTGTGTCAGAGAAAATGAAAGAAAGAAATAACCTCTGCTGCACAAATGGAGATGGAAATGAAAAATTATCTGTACTAATCATAGAAAATTTAAAAAGTCTTGAGCTATTTCAAAAACATTAGCATACTTACTTCCATGCCAATGATTTCCCAAAAAGTTCACTGATGACTTAGAAAATATTTATTACATATCTGTGAAACCTGGATACCAAATTGGAACCTCAAGGAAGAGAGATTGCTCTGGTGCTAGACAGGTACAGCCATAATTCTTACAGAACATAAAGATAATCTTTTTACCAGCAAACTGCACAAACTATCTGCAGCCTTTCAACTTGGGAATTATTCATTCTGTTACAGCACTGCTTTAAGAAAGTTGGGTATAGTTCTTGCACCAATGTTCTTCAGTCAGGACAATGAGACACAAATGTATGTGCAGGAAGAATGGAAAATGTGTAACCTTTGAAGAGTTTGTAAGTGACAACAGTGTCCTAACCTAAAGAGTGTTCTGCAGACATTGAGCTATGAAGTGAAGCAACCAGAAGAAAAAGAATCAGCAGTCAAAAGTTTGGATGTCCTTATCAATTTGGGGTTAATCAAGAGCCTCAATGCCTGCCTCGGCAGCGTATATGATAGCGTGTCTGCCTCACGTTCAAGAGGTCGCGAGTTTGAATCTCGGTTAGGGTGAGTAACCTGGATAAGGTTTTTCTGGGATTTTCCCTTATCCTTAAAGACAAATGTCACGTAGCTGTAAGCTCCATGGACCCTGGACACATTTGAGCATCATTTCATTCACCGTTTGATATGACTTAATGGTGGAGGAAGTAAAATTAAAAAACGGAACATCAATCACATTGAACCAGAATTCGAAATGCCAGATAGCTGCACATGAGGAAGCGGACTACTCTGCTAGATTTCTTTAAGAAATGAAGGTTAGAAACGTTACTGTTTTGTTTCTTGTTGCAGAAGAATCAATCCGCATTTATATCTAATGATAAATATGTTAATCTTATATCCATTTTCATTTTGTTTGTTGCAGATTAAGTAAAAATTACTGATTGTAAGTGCTCTTAATATCAGTGTTTTATATTTTTGAAACTAAAATAAATGTATAATTATTTATTATGATTTTGTTCATTAATGGTTCTTTTATTAATCTACAGTGACTTGTGTAACTTGGATCGGTGTGAGTGATGACCATGGTCTTATTGGCGGACTTCTGTGCTCGTGCCTTTTGTGTGGGGTTTGACCACTTTGCACCCATTCTGTGCTGCTCTCCAGCTCTGGGTGATAACAGCACACTCATGTTTCATCAGCAGTGATGATTTCCACCATCAAGCATCACTCTTGTGCTCAACATATTGTTTCCAACACACACTGATGCGAGTCTGCATTGTTGTGGAGTAAGCAGTGACAATATCCATTGTGCACACACCCTACACATTTGCAAATGTTGTTTTAAAATATGTGGGTGCTCCCAACTGATATCCCAAGGATGTGTGCAAGCTGTCTCACAATGAGATGCAAGTCATCACAAATAATCTGCTGTGCTGATTGTCTCCATTATGGCAGTAACAGGTGCACCTGCTCTTGCCTGCAATTCAACATCTTCCTGGCCATTTCTGAAAACATAATAATGGTTACATGCTTGACGAGATATTGTAGAGTCCCCATAAACTCTCTTCAGCTCTGAGGTTTCAGTAGCACTTTTCTTGAAGAGAACACAAAACTTTACTGCATAATGTTGTTCAAAATCAACCACGATGACCTTTAGAGGCATTTATGAAACATGTTCACTCTTAACAGGCTGCCAACACTCAACTGACAAGAGCTATCATTGTGAAATTAGTGTACTAAGTTCAATGGTGCACAGACAAATGTTGCAATCAGGCACTTCAGTAAAAGAAAAATGTTTTACTAAATATCCCACGCAGATGATGTTCTTCATACGCCCAGTTGGTTCTTAGTAAATATTAGATGGGCAGCCCGAGCAACCTGGAGTCTGGAATCACATCAGCGAATGGCTTGTATGCTGCAATGTTAAAATGCCAGATATATGAGTTATTCTTTTGGTGGCACAAGGCATCTGATTTGCTGAGCTACAGAGATTAGTATGTGTATCAAGGTAGTCTTTAAAATTACTCACTCCAATGATTGCTTTGGAGACTCATAGGATTCCCACCTATGAATGTGTTTTTACAGTCACATCTTTGGACTACCATCTTAGGCAGAAGTGTATTGAGGGAAGTTTCCCAATATTTTGGAATACTGCAATTTCCAATTCTCTTAACAATTCAGTATTTTACATGAGATTGAATTTCATGGAGACACAGACTGTTTCGCCCTGTCATTCAGAGTAACTCAGTTCTCAAAATGACATGAACAAAAAGAATAATCCAAGCAGTACCTGATACCATCTTATGTGGTTTATAGATGGATCTTGCAAAAGAACACAGCTCAGGGACAGGAATTTATTGCAAGCCTCCAAAGATGAACTAACTTTAATCCAGGGCAATATTGTACAGTCTTCCAAACAGAAGTTTTGCTATTTTTGACCCATGCTTATAGAAATCTAGAGAGGATACCAAGGTACATAACTCTCATCCTCATAGAAAGTGCCCTCAAAGCAGTTTCCTATGTCAGGTAACAAAAAAAAAAAAAAAAATAGTTTCGGATTGTTTTCAATCCTTGAATATCCTTGGTGCTAAGAATAGCCTTGCCTTGAGATACAATGAGTACTAGAGCACTGAGGAATTGAAGAAAATGAGGAAGCAAATTATATGGTAAGAAAGGGCACAGAAGACCTCTTTAATGGCCTAGGGCCTGTGGTTTGGAATATGTAAGAATATAGTCAAAACCACTTAAGACATGTGTGAGAGAACAGCTTAGCCAGTGGCAAATTTCCTCAAGAGAGAAACTAGCTAGGAGAAACGTTACAACCAATGATGCTCTGTCTAGGAATTTATTAGGAGTGAACAGAAGCAGGCTTAAAATGCACATGTATTAATTACTGAACATGGGCATTTTAGGAAACATCTACATATGATGGGAAAATTTCATGGCAATACCACTTATCAATTGCTGAGGAATCATTGAACCTATTGCTTTTGATTGTCCATCTCTAACAAGTAGAAGATATATACGTTTTTGGAATACTAGGAAGTTTAGCATCAGATCCTGCTATAGGAACTAAGCTTCTGAAGCTTACAAAGAGCACAGAGCTCTGAATTCAATGCTAGAGCAATCCTAATGTGGTTGCATAATAAGCCTTTTAGGATGTGTGGGCCTAGAAGCATTCAAAAACCACATTATCTTCTAAATGAGAGGGGTTCCTTAATTTTCTAAAAATGATTAAGACAGAATTAAACAACAAAAACTGTTTAGATTATGTAACAAAAATGAGAGATGACATTTCATGGTTCAGAATAAGAGATTAACCTAAAAGGTTTTCGTGGTAGAATGAAGATAGTTTCCTATTTTGAGTAATGAAGAGGAACTGATAATTGGAGAAAACAATCAGAGAATAATGGTTTAACCGCTTCGCCGATGGCCATTTAAACCCTGCACGGCCGGGAACGGATACCCAATAAACAGAACAAGACATTTAAATTGTTAAATGCTGCAAAAAGTCTTCATAAATAAATATTCGTATCTTCCGTATTTTCTAAGTTATTTCAGGGAAACAAAAACTGGTTAAAAGCCCATTAAAAGCTGTATGCATCTGCGGTATCATTAAAATAGAGAATATATTAATAAAGCGATGAAATTTCATTAATTTGTATCACGTAAAGAAAGCCATTCTTTGCGTCGAACGCGCCTAATTCTGAGTACTTTTGTTTTACAAGCTATATGTGTATATCAGCTGAATAAACGAAGTGTTGGGTTCAAGGTTTCTAGGTTTCAGTTCATGCTAACACGTAATAATAACTGTTTATATTGCGTTATACACCCTGGAAGGAAACTCCGTCAGCATCTCTCTAATTGCACAACGGAAGTTTATGTTAGCTGACGTAACTTCTTTCTTCGCTCAGTTGACATTGTAATTTAGATTGCATCAGAGTTCCAAGCAATTTCTTTAGCTAAATCACAGTTGAAATAGTTTTCTCAGTGCTAATCATGGCTTCAACTAGTAATGTTGCAAATCAATTAGCTAGTGTAGGACGAGTGCGGGCTTCTGATATTACATCAGAAAATGTGGAAGACTTTTTGCTGTTAGACAGTGATTTGGACATTGATGGCGAGTTTTCAGATTTTGAGGGGGGTGTTGAGGATATAGGTAGCAGTGAGGAGGAAAATGACTCATTTCCGACAGGTGTTCGTGAAGAATCAACATTATGGAGGTGTCAAAATAACTCTAACACTAATAGACATACGTTCACGAGCACAACCTCTGGTGTACAACCGCATACTCAACTAACTTCTGACAGCCAACCAATTGACATTTTCACAAAATTTTTTACTACTGACTTACTGTCTCTCATTGTTTCGGAAACAAATGTATATGCGAGTAGGGTGAAGGAAGACCTGATTTCTAAAGGCAATTTAGGACCTAAGAGTAGATTGCAGAAGTGGACAGAAGTAACAATGAATGAGATTTACAGACTACTTGGTCTAATTATGCTCATGGGTGTTATTCGTAAACCTACGCTAGACATGTACTGGTCTACAGACGACATGCTAGCTACCCCATTTTTTGGGAAATGCATGTCAAATAACAGGTTTACTTCCATTTTGCGCTTCCTTCATTTCACCTGCACAGAAAATGTGAATGATAAACTATCCAAAATCAGACCAGTTTTTGATTACATTATTTCAAAATTCAAAGAAAATTATGTGCCTAGTGAAAAGATCACTGTTGATGAAAGCTTGATGCTTTGGAAGGGCCGTTTAGGTTGGAAACAATACATCAAAACAAAGAGGGCCAGATTTGGCATAAAGAGTTTTGATGTATGTGAAAGTAAAACAGGATATCTTTACAATAGCTGCATATACACTGGCCAAGGGACTGATAACACCGGAGACAAAGATTTGGGGTTATCTGGTTCCATAGTAATGCACCTGATGGAATCTGTACTTGATCAGGGTAGGACTGTATATTTAGATAATTGGTACAGTTCCCCTAAATTATTCATGGCCTTACACAAAAGAAAAACAAATGCAATTGGAACAGTACGTTCAAATCGTATTGGTTTGCCAAAAGATGTGAATACGAAGGCTCTAAGAAGAGGAGAAATGCAGGTGCATCAGCTGCCACCCTTGACCTATGTTGCTTGGCAAGACAGGAGGGTTGTTACAGCATTATCCAATTGCAGCTCTAAAATTTTGATGATTGACACTGGAAAAATTGATGCTCGTAACAAAATGTCAATTTTCAAGCCCGATATTATCCAGGAATATAATATGCATATGGGTGGAGTGGATCTAGTAGATCAGGTATTACACGCATATCCCTCTTTGCGAAAAACAATCAAATGGTATAAAAAAGTATTTTTACACCAGCTAGATATAACCATATACAATTGTTTAGTAATTTGGAGAGCTCTAAACCCACGGAAGACAATGACGTACCTGGACTTTCGCATATCAATAGCTCGCAGCCTAATTGAGCAGTATAAAATTCAGAGACCTCTCCATACTGGGGGTAAAAAATCCATCACCCCAGCACCCCTCAGACTTGAAGGAAAACATTTTCCTAAAAGGATACCACCCACAGCAAAAAAGTCGCGTCCCTTCAGAAAATGTTTGGTGTGCCGCAAGAAAGGTGTCCGAAAGGAAACTAGTACGATTTGCCGTAAATGTGGAGATGTGCCCTTGTGTGTTTATCCATGTTTTGAGGTGTACCATTCAAGAAAAAACTTTTAAAGGTAAGCTTTTACTTCTTATAGAATTTATTTAAATTTACCGTAAAACATAAGGTTTAAAAGAATTATAATTAAATACGCATTAAATGCATGTATGCGCAGGACGTCTATACACGTCCATATCGGTTTGGGGCCTTTTAACTTGGACGTCATATGACGTCCATATCGGTGAAAGGGTTAAAAGTTGCAGAAGTTTAAGAAAAATGTTTAATTACAATTTTCAATGAAGAAATTTTGGGAAATTTCTTTGAAATGATAAAATGAAGTGAGAAATATCTGCACCAAAAAAAAAAAAAAAAAAAAACTAATTTCTCTCTCTCTCTCTCTCTCTCTCTCTCTCTCTCTCTCTCTCTCTCTCTCTCTCTCTCTCTCTCTCTCTCTCTCTCTTTTGAGACTTGAAACTTGTAACTAACTCTATAGGCTAATAAAACTGTCTATGAAAATTAAATTGGACAAAAGTATCTTGGGCAAATATACATGAAAACAAAAGTGACTTGGAATTCAGCTAACAAAGAACACTCACTTTTCTTTTAAAACCAATATTTTCATTTGGTTTTACAGGCTGAGGTGTCATGCTTTTCAGCACTAGAACAATTTTGATCCAAAGTAATATTTAGAACCATTTTTTGAGCAATTAAGTTGTAAGTGGTCAGTTTTCTGCCCTCATATAGAATCACTCAGCAGAGACCAGTCTTTTTCTTTCTCTAATGTTACTGGTTTTTCCTATTAACCTATCCTATTAAGTTTTTCCCTGTGCTGAGCACAAAGCTCAGTTCGGGAACTGCTCTAAATGTCTTTCAAAGCTAAAAGAGCTTCAATATCTTAGAAGCACACCCCTCAGCTGTTTCAAAGAGTAGAATATTCCTTTTAAGTCAACAGTGAAGCTCTTAATTGAAAAGAATCAATGTTTAGAGGGAAGGAAGTAAACTTTATAAACTTTACTTTTTCTATTAATACTATTATTTTCCAATTGTGTAACATGACTTCTCAAGAAACTTGAATATTAAAAATATTAGTAACTTCTTACATTTTGCTTAAAAGGTAGTTAAGATCCAAACTTTATGCATATTAGTGCATTAAAACCTGTGCAATCTTTAGAAAACTGATATTAAAAATGTTTGAACATTGCTTCTGCTTTTAGTACCTAAGTATTCTTAGGCCACAATTAATAACTTTTATTTATTTAGGTTAAAAATAACAACATTGTCAATTCGACAATTACACTCAGATATGACATTTTAAAATATAAATTTTTAAGTATTTAAATTTGAGAAATTTTTGTATTAACCACAACATACCTGCAACGAGAAACACAAGAATGTGGCAGTCCTTCCTTAAGATGCCCCATGCTACTTTCACACCGCCTTTCACAAGACAAACACTTGATAGGACAAGTGAAGTACTGGTCTGGGAATAACAATGGAGAAACATTCTCTATCTCACCACTAAATTTATCATTTAAAATCTGTAATGAAAGAACATGACATTTTATATTTTTTCATTGCTCTGACTAAAAGATAAAATTGCTTCACATATTTGGTAAGGTAGTAAACTGCACCGATTTAACATTACTAAACGGCGTACAGTTTTAGAAAACATGTGAGCTGAACCAATGCGTGCACATGGTGGCTGTATTGTTGCCAAGTGATGCGCCAGAGAGCAGAAGATAGAGGAAGGGAACGAGTAAAGCAACATTTGTCGTCTCACAAATTGTCAGAATGTAAACTTACACAGTAAAGAATAATTATTGTAACATTCAATACTAACACGTTTATTCAATGAAAATAAGTACCTGGATTTCTGAAAGCGATTTATTGTAGAAGAAGTGTCAAACCTTTCACTTGTGATTCACTAATTATAACAGTGGGGTATTCACCATAGTCATACATTTCATATAATGTGTTGCAAAGTACATCTTTTTCAAAATCACAAACTGGAAACAGTATTAAATCTCTTGGAGATTTAAATAAAGATTCACCAATTTCTTTGTTAGAAGTTTTGCCCTGTTTCACAATATGCAACACAGTATGCATGCTCTGGCTGTGAGTTTCTGGCTTTATAAAAAACTGATCCGGTTACGCACTTTCTCAGATAACTCCATAAAGAAACTGTACACTTTAAAAGTAATATTTCTGACCTGGGAGCGGAATACTTTACCCTTGGTACCAGGCTTTGAAAATGATATTAACAGTTCACAAAACAATGTAAAATGTGAATTTTCTGCTTATTGTCACAGTTATACCAAGCACCTTACACTCAATTTGTATTAAGCACTGGTCTTAAACCAAACTTCAAAGAATACACAAGAGCGCTCCAGGACTGCAGTGTTCCATGGTCAGTTAATTTATGAACTAAATATATGCACTTCACAATGTCTTACTCACTACTGCATAATGAAAAGCAATAACACTCGGGCAAGACTAGAAGTTGAAGCATAGCGTAAGCATTAACAGGGGAATCAGGTGTTTATTCTCGAAGCAATAACTCGAAAACCCTACATCGTAGAAAAATGGCTTTTATAAGGCTGCTTCAAAAGTTCTTGTTGCATATTACAATGCCAAACTTACAGTAGTAATCTTGGGCACATGAGAAAGAGAAAGGCTTGTTGTTTACATTTTCCAAACTTGGCAACTCTGCAGGCCTGTAATAAGACAGTTGCTCTAGACGAGCCTTCCCTAGCTCCACCTCATATGTCTTCTAATACTGTATGCCCTATAATGGTAAGTTGCACTCCTTTAAACATTAAGGGGGGGGGGGGACTGAAAATATTATAAAATGATGTACCTTTAGCGTGTGGTATACAAGTTGTGGTTGTCTTGCAGATCGCACTGTTGTATTCTCAAGTTCATTTTGAACAGCTTTTCGGAACTCTGAAAAGTCAGTTGGTGGTACAAGAGTCTGAACACCAACATATTTCAATGAACTAAATGCTTCAATCTCTAACTTACACTGTGCAAAACGATTTCGAAGAAAATCCTCTGCACTTTCACTTGCTGCTGAAAAAAAAAAAAAAATAAATAAATAAAACTAACAGATTTCTACATGTATTGTGCACACTGTATAAACATCTTTAATAATGCTTTAATTCTTTTACATAATGAGTAAATTAATTTTTTTAGCCTTTATAGAAGAATACTCAAGCAAAAAATTATTATTAAGTTAACGCTTAAATATATTTCAGATTTTAAGCATTTATTTCTCTTTGATTTTTTGTCATTTTTTGTCTATTCTATTACTTCTGCCTGTGCAAGCAATTCTCTTACTTTTTCTGTCACTAAAAACTAGCATGTGGATATCGCAGGTTTGTGCCATTGTGCTTCAACTAAAACAATTCCAATGGACTTTTCAAAATGATAGGTGCTGCTGAAGCAGTTTCCAAAGAAACAAAATTGAGACAAAGGCTCATAAATGTAACCCATACAAACAATCCAACAATTATCAGAAAGATATTTTCAATGCAAGTTGTTTTTCTCTCCAATTAGAAAATGTATATTGACTTTACAAAAATAAAACTAAATAAGATTAGAATGCAAATGGCATATTATTCTGTACAAATAGTTAATGATACATTGGTTCACAACAATTTTTATTTTCTCTGCTACATACAGTAAGTAGGAAAATATTGCACTCCACACAAAAATTTGA
Organism: Mantis religiosa; assembly: GCA_030765055.1. Taxonomy (NCBI): domain Eukaryota; kingdom Metazoa; phylum Arthropoda; class Insecta; order Mantodea; family Mantidae; genus Mantis; species Mantis religiosa. Next base: position 89,219,656 of record CM060959.1, read on the forward strand.
CACCAAGATTTCAGTGGAAATATACAACTTGAGGAATCCTGAAGTTGGTTAAGAAAATCTCCCAATCCAGACTACCCTTTATTTTCAACATTTTATATTTTCTCAAAAATGGATCTAACAATTTTGTTTAAAATACCCTGTGTTTAAGATATTTTCATGACAAAATGTTTGCAGAAGTCCTCTATATTCAGGATGACTTTCGCATAACTTGGAAACTAAGACTTACTCAAAATCTTACTACATGAAAAGTTTGTTAAAACATACTATTTATTCTTATACTTTTCTTTTGTATAATGAACCATTTTGGATATATTCCTGAAAAAAAACTATTTGTAGTCTGTTTTTAACACTCCATCACTTACATTTTTATTTTTTGAGGGATAAGTTTTGGAAGCTGTTGCTTCCATTTTCAACCTCAAAGGTTGCTCCAAAACATGCACAATATTCCTATTTGAATTTTTTAATACTTAGTTTCTCAAATGAGAAACATTTATTTTTTATCTCTTGGCCATGGACAGAGAACAAATTTCAAAGGCATCACATAGCAACTAGCTCATTAAAGACTGTCTATCGCTTAAAGCCTACTGCATTCCCATATAGTCCTTGCACCTACATAAAAATTAGCAATAAGATACTGTTTATCTACAAGAACAAGAAGAAGATAGAATAAGAATTTATAAAAATAGTTTTACAAGAGAAGAGAAAGTCATGTGTATGTAGCACATCAGATCTTTATCTATCTCTTAGCCATGCAAAGTGAACAGAATTTTTAAGGCATCACATGGGAACCACCTGTTGAAACATTTGACTGTTGATTGAAGTTCATAATATTTCTATATTATCTTGCATTTCCAAGAAAATTAAATGTTTACTGAATTAATATGAAGTACATAGAAGTATAGTAAAACTTTGTTAACCATGACCTCTAACTCAGATGTCCAGATACCCCAAACCAGTTTTGAATAAAATAAAATATGTTGTTTAGAAAAGTAAATGAAGAAATTTAATGCAGGGGATAAAGTGCTATTCTCAGTAGTTACATTACTTGAATTCCCTTGCCAAGTTATGCCATGGTCAACACTGAAATTTAACAATTTCAAATTAGCTTTTCAGTTAACTCCCAATAGCTAAAAGAAATCATTCTGGCCCCTGAGAGAGTCCAGATTTAGTCTAAGGCTATAAACTTTGGTTATGAAATGTGTAGTGTTTAACGCCCGCTTTTACTACATACGGCACCACAGGCGGTGACAATGATGATATGAGATGATGGAGCACCGGTGGAATGAGATGCCGGGGGAAACCGGAGGTCCCGGAGAAAACCCGCCACAGCGCCGTGTTGTCCACCACAAATTTCACTTTGCGGTTGCCTGGGATCGAACCCGGGCCGCCTTGGTGAGAGCCAAGCGGTCTAACCACTGAGCCACGGCGTGGCCTTTGGTTATGAAATACTCTAAGTGGTATTGCACTGCTTTTCATACTTTATGGACAGCATTGTTCAACCTATTCTTAAGTGAATACAGCCAAACTGAAAAGCTCAATACCATAGTTGCCGGCAATTGTAGCCATGGTCGCTAGAGTGTATGTCTCTAGCGTTCCGCCACATAGAGGGTTGCGGGTTCACATCCCGCCTTGGGCATGGGTGTTTATGTGTATAGTGAATATATGTAAAATTAAGGAAAACAGATAAGAAAATAAATGGAAATAATGAAAAAACGGTTAAATAAGAAAAGAAAAAAATATATATCTAAATACACAGATATATATCTTTTTTAATTAGAAAAAAAAATAGCCAGGATTCGAACTACGGATCTTCCGGACTCCGTTCATAACCTTTGAGCTACTATGGCCAACATGGCAATAGTAGTAAATGGTTAAGAGCAACTTGACGGAGACCAGGAGATCAGTAGTTCAAATCCCGACTATGGCATTAAATTTATCAGTCTGGCTCTATTCATCGAAACCTTGGCCTACACATGGTTAGTGTGTACGAAATGATTGATTTCTATTCTGTAAGTGTTTAGAAGCTATTAAGATCTATTCTAAAGTTATACTTACATTTTCCTTTGCTTCAAAATTAATTATATGAGATAGCAAACAATGAAATTTACTTAGTTTTCCAATCATGATATTAATAGAGCTTACATCAAGTGTTCATTTCAGAAAATTTGAGCTATAAAAGTACTCAAATAACTGTTATTTGTCTTTCTTTTTATATGAATATTTTACTGAATGCTAATTACTGATATTTCTTATACTCGTGAAGTAATAAAAAAAAAGAAAAAAAAAGAAGTACATACAAGCCTGCAAAGTATGAGTGTGCCTTGTTTCATGGAATATGATTACAGCTGGCCCTAGAGCTGACAGAGGTCCTCCAAATTCACTGCGCTGACCTACAGCTTGTAGGGCTGCTTGGAAGTGCTGGGTATATGCACGTGATGCTGATCCCAGGAATGTAAATATATCATGATGAAGGCGTTCTGACCGTGTCCGGTATATTACAATATCAGACACAGCAAGAACCTAGGCCATAGAAGAAAAAAAAAGGTCTACATTATTATGTTATCAAAAGCATTTCAATCTTATGCCTGCAATGTATTTATAATCAGTTGAAATTATGTTTTCAAGCATACAGATTTTAAAAACAAAATAATTCTCTATTGTCCCAAAAATATACTGAAAAACAGATTTTGCTTTATTTTTTACTGTTATTAGGAAACTTAAATCCTCATAAACTATTATTTCTGTACTTGGCTAAAGTTTCTACTGATTTGAAAAGGATATAAACTTGCCTCACTTTTAAATCAAATAACCATAATTTGGCAAAATTTCTGACACAATAATCTTTTGAAATTATATTATTGTCCATGATTCCATTTAAAATAATCACATAGTGTGATTAAATTAACAGCACAAAAGTGCACTAAACTCACATTGTCACTGCAATTGTTAGCAAAATGCTAATTTTAGATACATTCACTTTTTAAAAATACAGACTCACAGCAGTCTAATATTTCTGTCACTGTGGCACGTACCAACTTGCATTGCTCGAAATTCTTGACGTTCACTGTTCACAGACCAATACTCATTTTTACACAGCTGTACTTGTGGACTGACAATTTTCAACGAACTTTGCTGTTCACTAATCTCGCAGGCTGATTCACTCATAACTCCAATACTCACTGGTCAACTCACAACTAGCAACATGAACTGAACTTTCGCACTCCATTTTATACCTACTTATCATGGAAGAAATGTTCTGGAAATCAAAATCTCTCAAATTGTGAAGGCATGGAACATTGTCAAAGTCAAATATTCTAGTTCTGCAGAAATTGAAGTCTGGAAAACATCAGCGCATCGCAACAATGCAGCACTACTTCCAGCTGGTAATTTCACCAGTGGATGTCCTTGAATATTAAATTTTCTGCTACTCTTGCAGCAAACAACAAAAATGGTGGGATGGGGTGACACACTTAATTCCTTTATGGTACGTATTTGCTGCCACCACGACAGTATTAATATCGAACATTCACACTCACTCTTGGCACCACTGTTAAGACTTAACGATTTTTATAGATGGCATCCTGGATCTAAGTCAGCTTCCTCCCCCCCCCCCCTGCTTTATAGTATTAATTATTTTGATGAATTGTATATGAGCTGTGAGATCTCTTGTTACTTTCTCTAGTGAGAGGTAATGGGCAAGACTTCCATTGAATAAATTATTTAATGTTAAATTTTATCAATGTATTAAATTACTTCAAATGTATTTTACAAGTATAACATGAAGATTGTTGTATGTATTTTAACAAATATAACATCTATTTAAATTATGTTGAAATTTTTGACAAATGGCTGTCAGAATGTTGAGGAGCTGAACGAGCAATGACTATATGATAAAATCTTCTAATGATTTGTAAACATTCTTCCCTTTAATTTGAAAAGGTAAACTGGAATTAACACTGATGTACTGTAATAATTAAAATTATCCTATAAGTCAACTGAAATATTCTGTACTTCACATACCACAAATTTTCTTTTAACGCGTCTCACCACAATTTGATGGCATTTATCAAGAAATTGTCGACTGGCTAGAAACTTTGGTGTTCCAGCTTATCATGGTTCTCCAAAAATGAGACATCTGGTGGCAATCCAATGAGGCTAAGTAAACTATCAGAAGAAAATATATTACTTAGCCTCATTGGATTGCCACCTCATTTGTCTCCAGAGAACAATAAGTGAACACCAAAGTTTCTAGCCAGTCAACAATTTCTTGATAATGCATTCAAGTGGAGGCAAAACACATATTTCATTCAACACTAATTATTCTTACTTTGATTTTGTACAGTTATTTGACAAAAGTTGCAAATTTTCCTTACTGACATTCTATTATGGTTGGCCATGAAAGTGTTGAATTTCTTTTATTTTGGTATTTTTACTCATTATTCTGGACTAGTGAGAGTTGAAGCATAAGATGCACTGATAATGTCAGCATTGCAATGCCCGCCTTGGTAGCGTGGTGGTAGCATGTCTGCCTCACGTTCAAGAGGTCCCGAGTTCGAATCTCGGTCAGGGTGAGTTACCTGGATAAGGATTTTTCCGGGGTTTTCCCTTATCCTGTAAGACGAATGTCGGGTAACTCTAAGCTCCATAGACCCCGGACTCATTTGAACATCATTTCATCCATTCCATTCATCGTCCGATATGACTTAACGTTGGAGGACGTAAATTTAAAAGAGCATTGCAACCCCAATCTCTGAAGGTGATTCATGAATGTACTTTACCCGGGTAGGTCATATCAGTAGTAAAGGATTGCAATGGTTTAAATAATGGTTATTTAATGCATAATGTACACCACTGCCACTAGTAATGACCTTTTTCTCAAGCAAATGATCAAATATTGAGCTAACATAAACTTTAAAAGATTACCAAGCAACATACCAACTAGGGTACTCACATAGGTATCTAAAAGCTTCGCACAAAAGTGAATCGAGAAGATATTGACACATTGCTTCACTCACACTGAGAACATCTAAAGCAGATGTTCTCAGTGAGAGTGAAGCAATGTGTTAATATCTTCTCGAGTCACTTCTGTGCGAAGCTTTTAGATACCTATGTGAGTACCCTAGTTGGTATGTTGCTTGGTAATCTATTAAAGTTTATGCTAGCTCAATATAGCTTTCACACAAGTGATATATACAACACACCATTTTCTAACCAATGGTTATTGCCACCAAATGTATGAAAACAGAATAAAGCACTTTGGAATTCAATTCATACAGCTTTTTCTTTTTGTATAAATAAATTCTATTGAATTTCTATAAGCTTTGCATTTTTTTATTCTATATTTATGTGCAGACCAGGATCAGATCTTTCCCATATTTCAGTTTTACCTTGTCTTCTAACAACAATGTAGAAAATCTGCTACTTAATAAATAACTTAATTTATGCATATTACTGAAATTAAAGAAGTATCATACATTTGAGCATTGTACATTCAATAGATTTACTTTTCCTATCAACTTTCACCAGTACTGGCAACACAGGTAAGATAATAAAAAAATTATTAACTTAAGTATGAACAATGGAAAATGAATTAAGATTGTAATATAACAAAGCATGATTTTTCTGCTTAATTTTACATTACAAAGTAATGATTAGTGCCATATTTCTCACCTCTCAATTTAGCATACTTTAAATTTATTATAATAAATATTACTGACTAATATAGAATAAAAAGAAGTATTTCAGAAAGTGGAGTGCCATTGTTACTAAAGGTGACTCACTTGCCTAATTTTAGTAATTACTGACTAAACTTATCTTTGAAAATTATATATTTTTAATCAGTGCAATACTCTACCTCAGGCTAGTTCAATCCTGCTGTAAACAAGGCGGAGCTGACTCAACCTGCCTCGTGTTAGATGCTACATGCACGCACATAAGTTCTGCATCACTAGCGATATATATAAAAGCGCTAACTTCTAGCCAATAGATAATAGAGTTGGGTCACACATTAACTTATTAACCCTTTCACCGATATGGACGTCATATGATGTCCAAGTTAAAATGCCCCAAACCGATATGGACGTGTATAGACGTCCTGTGCATACATGTATTTAATGCTCATTTAACGGCAATTATTTTAATCTTCCTATTTTACAATAAATTTAAATTAGTTCTATATGGGATGTAAACGTACCCTTAAAGTTTCTTTTTGAATTGTACACCTCCAAACCGGGATAAACACCCAAGGGCACATCTGCAGATTCACACCAAATAATATTGGTTTCCTTGCGAACTTCTTTTTCGCAACACACTACACATTTTCGAAATGGTTACAAGTTTTTTGGGTGTGGGTGGTATACTTTTAGGAAAGTGTTTTCTCTCAAGTATGAGGGGTGATGTTGTGGTGAATTTCTTACCCCTTACCTCTGAGTATTATGCTCAATTAGGTTACGAGCTATTTATACGCACAAGTACAGATAGATGAATGTCTTGCATGAATTTACAGCTCTGAAAATTACTGAACAATTGTGCATGGTTTCATCCAGTGGTATAAAAATACCTTTTTTACCATTTAACTGTTTTTTGTAAATAGGGATAGCTAGTAATAGCTGATCCACATCACCCATATTTGACCCACCACTTCCCCCAAACAATGGAATAGCTAACATGCCATCTGTAGACCAGTACACGTCACTGCTAACTATATCCTAAACATCTCCTTCATAATTGCACAACAAATATTCCAGATTTTCTGCAGTAATATCAGAAGCCTGTATACATCATACGCAAGGTAATTTATTTGCTACATTACGGGGATAAGCCATGGTTAACATTGAAATTTAACAATTTCAAATGTGTCATTCATTTAGCTCTTGATAGCTATAAGAAATCACTCTGAACACAGAGAGACTATAAATAACTAAAATACTGAGCCAAAACAGCTGCATAAGGCTACCAGAAACCTTGGTTGAGAAACACTGTAATAACAGATGCTGACAGAGTTTTCTTTTCAGTATAACGAAACATATACTCGTATGACTATCGCTTGTATAGCATAAACAAACTAAACTTGAATCGGAAAAGTCGCTTGCGTACCTAAACATACATATATTGGTTCGTATACACACAAAACAAAATGATTCAAATATTAGGCGCGTTCGGCGCAAAGAATGGCTTTTGCTACAGTGAAACAAAGTAGTGAAATTTCGACGATTTATTAATGTAGTCTCTTCTTTATTGTTACTGTAGATGTATACTGCCTTTAATGGGTTTTAAACCAGTCTTTGTTTCGTTTAAATAACTTGATAAATACGGAAGATACGGAATTGTATTTATGATGCATTTTTACAGCATTTAACAATTTAAATGTCTTGTTCTGTTTATTGGGTATCCGTTTCCGGCCCCTGAAGGATATAAATGGCCATTGGCGAATAGGTTAAATCTAGGAGTTGGTTCATTTCTGAAAAAAAATAATCATCAACTTTAGTGAGTATAGCACTTTTCATAAAATCGTCATATTTCTCCACGCGCTGTTTGCATTTAAGCAATTATCCGGTGTTAAAGAGTTCTGGATGCTTGCTGTTCCATTCTAACACCATGCTTTCTCAATGTTTATAGTCAATTCTGGGTTTCTTCCTGTAAGCTTCAAGAAACAATGCGATCATTTGCCTCTCACCACTTTTTAAAGGTTTGCCTCGATTGTGTTTCATTTCGGCAGAAGCACTGGCCTGCTCCATGATGAAAAGTTTACTGATTTTAAATTGCATATACATAAGTGTTCTTGGGCTTGTGAGGTGCACAAGATGTACACAAATATTGTACGCATGCAAATAAAAGAAAACGTCAATTAACTTCGCCAAACCAATCAACAGCTTAACCATTTTCTCTCCCAATATCTCTGTCAATCCTCCCACCCAGATGCTTACAGAAGGATCAAACTAGGTTGAGATAGATTATAACTTCACAAATTAGCTGTTTGCAATATCAGCTTGTTGATTATTTAATTTGTCTGTGTCACAATGAAGGCTACACTTACTTTGAGCAAAAGTCTGGTCCGCTGATTTTCATGGCTTGTGGTACCAAGCAACCCTTCAGTATCCAAACAAATTACACGAAAATTTGGATCAAATGCAGCCCAAACTCCAAGAGTACAAGAATCTTGTTCTGATGATGTAGGAAACACTTCAGCTCCACCAAAAAAAGTGTGATTAAGAGTATGAGACTTCCCATCTCCCGTATTGCCAAATACTGATACAACCTTAACACGGGTAGAAGCATCACAGCTCAGGCGTCCCAGGAACTGCTCTGCAGAGGAAACCTTCAAACATATAACAAGAATAGCACATTAGACACATCAATGTTTTGATAACTCACATTTTTTAGGATGATCCTGAGATAAAGTAGATTTTAGCAAACAGGGAAATAATGGTCAGCATGCTGTTTCTTAATCCAAAGGACCTGGTAATAACAGGAATTTTCTTTAATTAGAATTATTTCCTAATCTCACAGTAAATATTAAGGTTTAAATGCGAGAATAACAGGTGTATGTTTCAAAGAAAGAGAAATAAACTATGATATAAAAAAAATCTAAGTCAAGCAAGTATTTATTATGTTAATTAATGGAAGTTAATCATTCTTCCACATTAGCCATACACTGGCTAAGCTTTGTATAGGTAGAGTCAGACTGAAAAATGCAATGCCATAGCCAAGATTTCAACCACAGTTCTCCATTTCCATTCAGATTGAGCTACCTGGCCACCATGCTAGCACAACATTAAATTCTCCAAGTGACTCATATTTTTCCTGGTAAACCACTGTTCTCATGTACATTTGTGGTGACTTACTATTACAAGTACTTAAGTCCCATGCTTCATATTTAAACCACTATTATTACGTTAAATTATGAAAATTAATTGTTCTTTCCCACTAGCCATATATACCTTCTCTGTTTTTCTAAAAGTACTTCTGGAACTATGAGTTCTGCTTTTCCCTGAAATATGTTTAGCATTAATAGATTTCTGTTTATGGTGTGATGGTCTCTTCAAAAATGCCACATGGTTGCTGATTTGTTCATCTGTTTTTGCTTTATGTTTCTGAAGTGTTCTTTTGATCCTTTTTCATGTTTCTTTTTCCTAATGTAAATTTTTTTCCACAATTTTGCAGCTAATCTGATGTATTTCTGGCTTGTTCTCCAGTTTTCCATTTTAATTTAAAATTTCATATGCTCTTAATGCAACAAAATGATGTTGTTTGACAATTTTCTGAAATTTGTAGAATGCTGTTGGGTGTTATAAGAATTTCTTGATGACACAGCTTTATTTCCAAGCATAAAAAATATCCCTCTAATACACAGCAGAAACTGGCAGCATACATTGGAAAAGCTACAGGGGAAATAAAAAAATGTATCATAAACTAAACTGCACAGAGCAAAACTGTGTCACTTTCAATAGAAAGTATTATAAACAGAACTCAGGTTTAGGTCTGGACAGCCCACTATCACTACTATCATTAAACCTTATCATGAGCACTTCAGAAACAAATCATAGAGGCAATCTCACAGATATTCAAACCTTGGCACTGCTTAGTTGATATTTTTGCAATAGTACCAAAAAACACTACTAAATCTTCAAGCAAAAATTATAAATTTCAGTGGAAAAAGGTAGTGAACAATTACCTAAACACTTTAAATTACCTTAGGTAATTGATGGAAACAAATCATTTCTTCACACTAGCTATATATAGGCCAAGGTTTTTGATAGGCAACATGAAAAATTCAATGCCATGGCCGAGAAGAGCAACTGGATGGAAACCAGGAGATCCATGGTTCAAATCCTGGCCATGGCATTGAATTTTTCATGTTGACCATCCATTAAATTACCTTAATTAAAATCAAGAAACAAAACCTATTCAATTCAATTTCATCCTTGGCAACATATACATGTTATGGGACATGTCAAAATAATTATATGCAATATATAAGTCAACTTGATTACAGTAGAGTCTCAATTATCCAACCTAAACTGGACCTGGACAAGGTCGGATAACCAAAAATGTCGGATAATACAAAATAAGTTGGAAAATGGAGTAAAACATGGGGTATACTGTATTATTAAAACAATTGTTTTGCTGTATTTACTGAATAATCAAACCAATTCTACATGCAATAAAGAAGCTCCAAATGTCTTAAGAAAAGAAACTTTTTAATTAAGTCTGCTTGCTTGCTGAATAACATTTCTTTGCTGCAAGATTTTGCCATCAACGAAACATCAATACCTAAGTTGCACTTGCCTCTGACTGTTGCTCCACGTATCTTAATGCCATCACAAGCACTTAAACCTTCAGTGTGACTCATCTTCTCGTTTTGTTCAATTTCCTGTTCTGCTACATCCTCATTACCATTTAAGAAATCAACAATATCAGGGTCTGTAAGTTCAAACTGTTGATCTTCTGCACAACAGCTACTTGCATCTTGAGTCATAGCATCCTCACAACCAAGAATACAGTTCAGCAAGGGAACAATGTCACCCATGTCTTCTTATACTATCTCTTCTTTATTTTCATCACCTAACAGTATGCTCCAAGATTTTGCTAATGTCATTTCGATTTCTTTCCAAGCCTGAGCCACCCAGTATGCAATGCCTTTATGTTGATAGATCTTAACTTTACCATCATGTCCTTGCCATTGCCCATTTCCTCTATCAGGAATAAAAGGAGTTGTCATCGATATTTACTTTTCAATGTTTCCAGCACACCTTGGTCCATTGGTTGGCACAATGACATCACCTTAGGTGGGAGAAATAAGTCATTGATATCACCTTCAAAGTTCTTCTACATTTGGGTGTGATGGGGCATTGTCTAGTAGAAGAGCTTTTCTTGGGATGTTGTTGGAAGCTAGAAACGTCTCTATAGATGGTACAAACTGTGTAAAGAACCAGTCTTTAAAGATGGCAGCAGGCATCCAGGCAGAATTCTGGTTAGTGTAATGCACTGGTGGAGCATTAACAGAAATGTTTTTAAATGCTCTAGGCTTTTTAGATTTACAGATCATTAGCAATTTAGCTTTGAAGTTCCCCGTACCATTACTGTAAGCAAAAGGAGTAACCCTTTCCTCACTATGCTTGTAACCAGGGGCAGATGCCTCTGCTTAGCAGGATCTTCAAATTTAGTCCAGTTTCATCACAATTAAAAATCGCATCACCAGTAAGTCCGTCAGCAAAAATTAATTCTTGGAATTCCTTCTGAAATTTCAAAACATTGTCAGATTTGGCAGACAGTTTTTCAGCACAGATATTAAGCGACCTAATACCATATCATTTCTTCCAACGATTAAACAACCCAACGCTGGCAGTAAAATTAGGATCTCCATTGAATGCTTTCCGGAAATACAGCGCCTTCTCTTGCAGGATGGGGCCTGTTATTGGTATATCGTTTTTGAGTGAACCAAAGAACCAGTGCTTCGCTAACTTTTTCTTATTCACATTGTTTCATTTTTTCCTGTGTTTTAGTGCATCACTTGCTCTGGTAGCACACCACTTTTCAATTTCTTCTCTTCTTTCTTCCAGTCCTCCACTGTAACACAGCCAATACCATAATCTGAAGCCACTTTTTTTTTTTTTTTGAGAGTTTCCCCCTTGTCCCTTCTCTTTAATGCTGTCAAATTGTTTTCCATGGAAACAACCGCTTTCTTCCTTTTAATTGCCATATTGTACTCGCAGGAAATGATAATATCGGCCGCACCCAAGCTATACCTGCACACTCACTGAAGGTTCAACGATGCACATTCTGCTGACCAAACACTGCTGAGAGTACTTTACCACTCTTCGCACAGACTGTCACAGAATTTAGTCACTGACAAAATAAACATTTTAGTAAGTGATTGCTATTTGAAAAATATGCTTGTTATTAATATGTGTCAGATAATACGGAATGTCGGATTACATAAGGCTGGATAACCGAGACTCTACTGTATTTGCATCTGCAGAAAACCCACACACATCAATAAATGCAAACAGCAAAGTAGTTATAATCCTGTTCTCCACAAACATGCAATACTCAAAAGTCTTAAATACAGAATGAACAAAGACAAATATGATCGTGAGTTAACATAATAGACATAACAGCAGAAAATGGATGCTGCTCAAGAAAATGGCACTAAAGAAGATAAACCAAACCCAGAGCAGAACGAGACTAAAATAAACCAGCACACTCATCTCTAATGAAAAAGAAAAGATTCACAATTTACAAATGGCCGCATGCCCTCAGTTTCTGATATGTAGGAAGCATTTTGGCTGAAAATAGTCATAATGGCAGAAATTCTCAGAGCATCTAACTGCATCAGAACATTTTTTACTTAACATCCAACAGAAATTCTTTCTAAGTCCAATATTAAACAAGTTGAAAAGAACACTGATAGAACCTGCTGAAGCTGCCCAGTAACAATAGTCCTGGTAATCTGGTAATCTTGATAGCTGCAAAGTCATTATATATCCATGTGTTAATGAACTAAAATGAAATAATTTCAGAGCAAATGGAGATATCTTAAACAAGTAATTTGAGACAAGAGATGTATGGCCGTTGGTTGAAATGTGGAAGTTACAGCTATAATTACACAAATAAAAATATTTGTTAATTAATGTCCACCTATCTTAAGAAGTTGATGTTAATACTTCTTTCTTCTTTTTAAAATTGATTTCATGAACATTTGCCCACATCGTCAGTCAAAACACTTCGTTGTCAAGGATACCCTGTTTTTTCGTATTAACAAAATCTGAAGACGAAACAAACCTAAAAACAGAATCTATGTCAAAATTCATTACGTGATTTTTATTTTTTTAAATAAATATTTTTTTTTACAGCTATAAGTTTCTCAAGTGCCAGTGCACCGCCAATAACACGTGAGTGCTCAACAAATGAAAATGAAGATACCTGTCACAGCTTTTCCTCTGGCGTAATGGTTATGACATAAGCTTTCACGTAAAAAGTGTAAGAGTTCGAATGTGCTTAATTTTTGTCTTTTTTTTGTTTATTTTTGTTTGGTTGTTTTTTTTTTTCTTTCAATATTTTGCCTAAGTTTTTAATTGATGTATAAATATATGCATTTTAAGATATAATTTCACCTTGTCAGTGCAATTAATTATAACTCTTGTCCACAAAGGTTGAATCCTGCTTAATACTTCCACATGCTGTATGTCTAAATGAGAGGTGGTTTAAAGGGTGAACAAACTTTCATAAAATAAAAAGTCGATGCAACCCTTTACATCAGGTTTATAGGAACTGTTCAAAATGGCATTCTGTGTTTTCAACGCAAAGTTGACAGAGGCAAAGGAATGATTTGTCGTACTCTGTCCAAAATTCCTTGTGTATGTCAAATAACCCCACAAGCTGATATTATTCGGACAGTTAGGTCTTCTTCTGAGGTAACAGGTATTTCATACACCAGTGACTTCAGGTGACTCCAGAAAACAAAATAATACTGTTATTGCACAATTCAATCAAATTCATGTTCTTAATTACAAATCACGCCATTTCTTCCTATTAGTATTTATGTATTAAAAACACACACACACAAAAAACTGCATGTCATGAATCAAACCCATGACCATTAGAACACCAGTTTTCAGTGTTATGGATTGTGCCACCAGTAGACTTACAGAAACATCATTATGACAGGCTACATGATACAAGAAGGCAGTTAATTGGTGTTCAGTGTCACATTAGCAGGTGATTAGTTCAAGATTTGAGTGATCTTTGAGGCATTATACCTTGAGAATGCCAATAATCAGCTACTAAAAATTGATATTTCTGTACTTGGGAAGCATTTTAAAGGCATTCTAATCCAATAATTTCAACCAAATTATCAGCATCTGATGCCAATAACATTTAACACAAATAACTGCTTTATGTCTAGCCACATACCATGCATTGCCTATCTCAACTTGTTTATATTAGTCACGTCTTCCATAGCTGAAATTATTTTTAAGTTCATCAACACCCTGTTTATATATAAACCACCACATGTGCTATTTAGAAGCATGATGCCTTTATTGCATATTATTAAAATGAATATCCTCTTTGATTTCTGCCATTCAATAAGTGAAATTTATATGTATAAGTTGTGTTTCACTGCTAGGATTAAAGTGAATAATGTTGATCTCGCACCAATGTGTCACAATGACAATGTATGCAATTCCTATATACCGAAAGTTTAAGAATGTGCACATTATGTTGGGAGTACAGTGCCATCTTTCAGCCTTTTGGGAAACAGGATTGCGAATATGAATTATTTTATATAGATGAGGGCATAAAAAATTCTGAGTTCATGGCAAAAGGTACTAGGTTCCAGAACTCTGAAGATACCACTTATCCCAGTACTCCTAGAAGGCTGCACATTTTTGCACAAGCAAACCATTATCCGTTGGTCTAATAGACACACAAAAATAAGTTACAAAACAATAATTGGTTCAGCAATTGCTGGGATGATGGCATATCCTCAATGAACAAATACATTAAGAGACAAAATAGCAAGGGCCAGCCACATCATTCTGATCGACAAACAATAAATTGGAAGGAGGAAATATCACCATGGTTGCATCGAGAAGAACACTGGATTCTTGGGATGATCAATATGGTCACCATGAAATATAAATTGTCCAATTATCGCAGAGATGGTGCCACACTCTTTGAATGTGGAGTTTGCCAGCACAATCTATACAGACTGCTGGGGTGGATACTAAGCCTTAATGGTTAGAGGTTTTGTAGTCCACATAGTGTTAACCACAGACTGCTTCACCAGAACATATGTCCACACAAGCAACAATGAGTCATGCTTGCATCGACTATCATGGGGCACCATCAGATAAGATCAAATTAAAATATATTTAGTGGAGTGCCTTTGGCACCAAGACTGAAGAAATAGGAAAGTTGATGCAGCTCAAGACCTCATCTAGAATATTCAAGAGATTCACTCCATGGCTTGTTTATAGCCGAGACACAAATAAAACCTTGTCTTAGTTTAGACAATAGTTTAGTTATACTTTTGGTCAGTGGAAACTTTTGCTGGTTTCTTTATTGACTATATTGTAAGACTTCTTTAATTCTGGCAACAAAGAGCAAGGTGACTATGGGAGTAATGTTGACAGCTAAGCACTTCTATGATACCAACACCAGGGGATGTACAGTTAGTACATATGGACTCAAAAGTATAAAATTGAAAGAAGCGTAGACAGTGAAGCACAACTTAGCACAAAAGTGAATCGAGAAGATATTGACACACTGCTTCTATTGACATCAGAACTAAACTTCCATATGGGAAAAAATCTTCATTAACAAAAATCTTCATAGAGTCATGAATTTTGAAACTCCACCACCGGACATCTTTAACAAGTACATCATGCCATCTATCGACGATATGGAGAAAGAGCAAACCACTACAATTTGCACCAGTTAAGTTCCAGCTGATAAGAGCAAAAGCTCTTGAAACATGTCCTGTGAAAAAACAGTGTGAGTGAAGCAGTGTGTCAATATCTTCTCGATTCACTTTTGTGCTAGTACATATGAACTTTGCTTTTATTAATTTTCCAAGGAAATTATGTATTTATGATAGTTTAGAGAGTATTTTAATTTACTTATGTTTGGATCATATTTCTTACATAAGGTGTAATACTGCCAGTAACATCGGAACTCAGAAAAAATGTTTGCAAGATGTAAGGTTAAAAAGGAGCCCAGCATTCTTTAAATTACAGAAAATCTTCAAGCAACACATCATATAACCCCAAAAATGTCCTCCTCTGTGGTCCAGGGATAACATGCTAGCCTCTGCTTTCTAAGGACACAGCTTCAAACCTGGCAAAGGACGGTGGAGTTTTTCAGGTGTAAAAATCCTTAACATAGCTTCCTTCGGACAGTGATCAACTGTTATAGATTTACAACACATGAAAGAATCTCAAGCATATAAAGATGCCTCTGAGCAAAATTAAGCGGTCTTTCGTGTCCAATATACAAGGGGACGCTGAGTATTATAGCAGATAAAGGGCGTCCACAAATAAAGAAAACTCAATCTTAATTTTGCTGCTCCCCACTCAAAAAAAAAAAAAAAAAAAAGATATTAAATTCTAAATTAAAAGTTAATATCTCTCAGGAAGAACAAATCACAAATATACCAGATTAACTGCAACAATTAGGAAAAAATTTACATTGCGAAAACTAAAAAAACCAGACATCAAGAACATAAAGGAAAAACAAGAAGATAACTCAGCAGTAGCACAGCATTCTTGGAGAGACATTCACAAAATAAACAGAAATCCAATAATGCTAAACAGCAAATCAGGAAAAACAGAGTTCATAATTTGGGAAAACATTTACATTTTGAAAACTGAAAATGTGCTTGCAATTTTGAAATCACATCAAGTAACATATTTATGTAGAGGTTCATCCAACCACCATCAGGAACACTAGCCACTACAATGAATGAGCAAGCAATAGATTAGGAACTGAAGAAGGGAGAGATTAGCTGCTGAAACTTGTTTTCCTAATTAAATAAGTGATGTAGTGTCAAATTGGACTCAATAATAATTAACTAAACAAACATCTGTACTAGAGAGTACTTGGTAGCATTATAATAAACTGGAGTAATTCAGCAAAGGTTAGAACACAAAAGGTTGTCTATGAACCAGTCTGCCCCCGTCACGTCATGTCATGTCAGGTACTGACAGGCTGTGATAAGCCCGAAGATTGTTGCTGCGTGCCACCCAGGATTGGGTTTAACTGCAGGTAGGATTTTCTTTTCTTAGGATAGTTAAGGATGGGTTTATTTGTATTAGAGTGGTGGTAAGACTTGCAGTAGAATACTACTCCTCTAAGGAGGACAGGATGCTATGCCTGATACACCCTGGCAGTGAAATAGATTAAATTTAATTTGTTTTTGGATAATTTTGAGGCCAAAACAACTCTTGGTTAGATTATGGGAGCTCAGCTTTTGCTGCTACTGGATTTGCTCCATGGTTACCTCGGATGCCCGCAAGCCATGCGAGGGACCCGGAAAAGTCGAAGACATCTGGTTGGATCATAATCACCAAAAGACCTACCCAGGGCACTTCTATGCGACGGTAAATTGGCATATAATTTTGTAGCTCAACACCTAATTTCATCCTACACATATGGAAGCAATGAGGCTTCATGAAGGAACCTTACTGGGAAGAATCAGCCTACTGAATAGATGGACCTAAGTCCTCTATTCTGAGCGCATTGAAGATATGCCAAGCCAGGAATCTGCGGCCATGCTCCAGACCTCGCAGGTATATAGCATCAACGCGACTATGAGTGCTCGAAAGAGATATAATTTCACGCGGACTGGCATCAAACGAGAACCCAGCATAGGGTACAAGGAAGCAAGAGGGTACCCATTCTATCCTTCGGCCTCTGAAATTGAAATTTGGACAGTCTGCGAGGGTGTGGCGCTTAGTGAATAGTCTGGTGTGGCTTTTGTCCAGGTTAACAGACATCCGCCAATACCGACTCCACTCTTGTGTGAGACGGAGGTGTCTTTGTATTGGGTTGAAGGCTCTGAGAATGTACCTCTTTGCAGAATAGCAGCATGTCGTCAGCATATTGTGCCATTTTGACGCGCAGCTCGGTTGTAAAGTCTGCCATGTATACACTGAACAATGTGGGAGATAGTACAGAGCCTTTGGGGACTCCGCCTCTCACAGGTCTAAGAGAAGATGTTTTCCCCGCGACTGTGACTTTGTAAATGTGGTGCTTGAGAAAACAGTGTAGTATGTTGATTAGTTGAATTGGTAGGCCCAGGTGAATAAGTTTATGAAGGAGTCCGGTGTGCCAGGTGGTAGAGAAGGCCTTCTCGACATCCAAAGACACTGCCGCCATGAACGTCTATTTCTGGAAACCCAGGGCAGCTGTCTCCACGACTCACAGCAGCTGTTGGAGTGTCGAGTGCCCAGGACGAAATCCAAATTGATGGGCAGGTATGGCTTGAATGTCACCCAGAACTGGGGACAAGCGGATGAGGATTATCCTCTCGAAAAGCCTCAGTCTGCCCTCTGTTTTAAGCAACCTTTTATACCAGAAAACCCAATTCTTGCAGCGTAGGTGGTAGTGTGTCTGCCTCACGTTCAAGAGGTCCCGAGTTTGAATCTTGGTCAGGGTATGTTATTTGGATAAGGGTTTTTTTTTCCCCCTGAAGCTTTCCCTTATCCTGAAAGATGAATGTTGGGTATCTCTAAGCTCTAAAGATCCTGAACTCATTTGAGCATGCATCATTTCACTCATGTCATTCATCATGCGATATGGTTTAATGTTGGAGGATATAATTAAAAAAAATAGAAAAATACTGGAAACTGCCACCATTTTGAGACTGTTGCCAAAATAACTGACAAAAGATGACAAATCAGTGTTGTCAGATTACAAATATGTAGCAAAGGTATGGTAAATTAACAAGATGCTGTGGAAGTTGCAAAAACTATAAATATCACAAAATCCAAGTGCAGAAGTGTAAAGGACTCCATCACATGCTTTGGTGGAAGAAGCAGCAGTTTGAAGGATACCTAGCAGAGTACAAATTATAAAAAAATTTAAATGCCTCCATTTCTGAAATGCATAAACTGCTGACATGCTTTGGAGATAAGATTAACATAAGATTATATTAAAAGAAAAACCAAATCAATCTAACCTAAACATTGATGAAGAAGAAACCTAAGCTTAGATAATCATTCATGACAGTGTTAACAAATGTTAGCACACCTTGGTGTTAACTACATATATTCC
The DNA here is from genome assembly GCA_030765055.1 of Mantis religiosa. NCBI lineage: Eukaryota > Metazoa > Arthropoda > Insecta > Mantodea > Mantidae > Mantis > Mantis religiosa. The sequence continues at coordinate 89,238,433 of CM060959.1, forward strand.
TCTCAGTTGGTGAATAAAGGAGGTTGTATTTGCGTCACAATTCTTTCTGCAAGTCCTTTGTAAACCAAACATTTTCCCCATATTCTTCCCTCTCAATCTCCTTCTTGGAAACCAATTTTTCATAATTACAGTGCAATAACAGCATACAATCATCTCTTAAGTTGAAGCTTTATTTAAAAAGTACAATTTTCTAACAACCTTAACACAGCTGAGTTTGCAATTAGAACAATGGCAAAATAATGTTTCTGTGCCTGGATTCATCAAATCTGTAATGTTTTTCATAGGGAATAAATATTTGTTCATATCGACTTACCTTAAGATTTTCTTTGCCATCTAACAGAAGGAAACAACTTCCATTTGTTTCATTTCTTGTACTAAGTTTCAACGATGTGAATTCAGCAGTAGTCAAAGTGACATCCGGAGGCATGCTACCCAATGATTTATTGTTGGCTTCTGAATAGGTTTCATGTGCCAGTAGTGACATGCTGTCAACCGATTCCATTATTGCTGGAGATGTTGCGTCCAACCTCTTGTTTAATACACTCTTCCTGCTCAACGTCAATTCCATGAGGATTGCTAATGATGACAAACATTTTCTGTTTACTTAAAAAACATCTTGCAATATAATGCAACTGCTTCAACAACCTGTGAAAATATTACATTTATTGTCATTTCTCCTACTACGAAATAAATTCCACAATAAACGGCCAGAACTACACATGTGCATGACTTGTTGCTGAACATGGGAGAAAAAGAGTCAATTTATAAATGCTATTTGCATCTGCGACGACATAATGTCGTGTGTTCACAATTACTCTCATTAAATCGAAACCCTCAATTAGCTCCTAGACCGTTTAGAATAATAAAACCAGTAAATTATAAATTACAACCTTACCGTGTTAATATAAGCTAACACCATGATTTGTATTTAGAATTGTTGAATCATGTGCTCACCGCCTCACTGTGACTTTTTTTTTTTTTTTTTTTACGTTCCCCACAGCGCACCACACAGAAGACCAAACATTTAGAACTGCCCAGCTGCTAACACAAGCCTAAACTGTGCACAAGCTGCTCACGAGTCACGAGTTAATCACTGACAAAAACAAGGCGATTGCAGCGACGCATAGTTGGCGGGCAATGAAATAAACTATGACAAATCGCGCTAAAAACAAGGCGATTGCAGCGTCGCATAGTTGGCCGGCAAAGAAATAAAGTATGACAAATCGCGCTAAAAATAATAGTCACATAGTTGGCGGGCAAAGAAATAAACGAATACAAAACGCGTTCACAAAAATTTACGTTGTCAGTATAGTATCGCTGTTCGAACGATTACCATGGATTTATCATTGGTAATAGATACCTCTCAGATAACGCACTGATTACTCCATGTGGAGTGAAAAACTATCTGTCATTTGTGATTCCTACGAATTCCATTGGCTGAAGTGAAACGTTCATTGGTGTTTAGCACAGGACCATGCAGCGTAGCAATTCCCCTCTCACTCTTACAAGAACAGTCAGCGCATTATCTAAGAACAAAGATAAATCCATGGTAACGGTTCGAACAGCGCGATTACACTATTCCTGATTTGATTTGATTTATTCATTCATCCATTAAAACATGTACATGTTATAGGACACGTCAAATTAAAAACTAAGAACTAAAAACTAAGTACAATAATTATAATTAAGGTAGCTAACTAAATATTTACAAATTTAAAAATTCATCCACGCTGTAGAAGCTATTGGCTCTAAGGAAGTTTAATAACAATTTCTTAAATTGATGTTGTGAATCAATCTTTTTTATAGATTCAGGTAGCTTATTGTAAAGATGTAAGCCAGCATATGTGAAACTATTTTCATACATCTTTGTTTTGTGTGACTTCACAAATAAATTATTCTTTGTTCTAGTGTTGTGTATATGAATTTCAGAATTTGTTTTGAATAAACTTAGGTTTGCTTTCATATGTACAAGAGTTTCATATATGTATATACTTGGCAGTGGTAAGATACCTAATTTACTGAAGTATGGCTTACAACTAGTTGTGCTTGAGACATCTGCTATGATTCTAATTATTTTCTTTTGGTATCTGAATACTTTTATACTGTCTTTAGAATTTCCCCAAAAAATTATACCATATGCCAACAAACTGTGTATATATGAAAAGTACACTATTCTCCGAACTTTCAAGCTTGACATGCCTGTAATCGCCCTCATTAAGAAACACATTTTACTAAGCTTTTTCGTCAATGCCTCTATGTGAGTTTCCCAATTTAAATTTTCATCTAGTATTAGTCCCAGAAATTTGATAGTTTGTAATGTAATGCATTTGGTCTTGTCCCAGCATTAATTTTGGATACAATTGATTTCCACTCATTTTATTATAGAAGCTTAGGGCTGCTGTTTTCTCCTTACTCAATATTAACATATTGGCACTAAACCATTTTTGAATATATTTTAGATTATTTTCAATATGTACATCTGCCCCTTCCTTATTCACCCCTTTGATAAAAATAATTGTATCATCTGCAAAACGTGTAACATTTATATTGGTTCTGTTTTCTACATTATCTGCCAAATCATTAATGTACACTATAAATAAAAGAGGTCCAAGCACCGAACCTTGAGGGACCCCATATTTCATTATAGCGCTACTTGAAATTTGAGTTTTAACTTCACTTGAAAAGACATACCTGAAGTTTTCAGGTATTGAATTTTGGTACTGTCGGGAAGCTAGCTGAAATGACTTGCGCTGTATCACACTGAACTGTACACGTTAGAAATGTTGAATGCTTACAAGGATTCACTCAAAGGTACTCCTTGATCAGAAGAAAAGTTCTCCACCACTGACTTCACAGCTTCGAAGTGCTCACTGTAGAAAATCACAGCTTCAGTGCATTATGCCCACCTTCTTATCACGGGTTGCGGATGCAGTGGTAGGTCAGGTAGCTGCTGCCTGTAGCTTTGTACAGGATAAGGACATTTCAGTGATTAAAGCACTGTCAACAGAAATCCACGTTTTCAGTTTTTATGATAATGAAGACGCCACCGATGCCATGAATAACTTACATACAACTAACTGTTAGAAATTCTGAAGCTTTTCCTTTCTGCTTCTCACACGTCTAAAACCTATCATCGATGCCGCATCGAATACGTGCACTTCAGCTCTGAGTATTTTAATAAACAGCCATCATCGCAGTACTTAGCACTTTGTTTTCCCATTGCGGCGAAGAAAGAAAGCGAGACGCTGGACAAACTATCATAGCGAAGCAACAATGACGACAATGTATAGGATTGAAGAACCTGGATTAGAAACACAATAATAAAACTTTCAATATTTATTCCCTTTTGTCTAGTTAACGATAATTATAATGGACGAAAATCGTGGAAATACATAATAAATCCGCAATAATATTAACATATGTAAAATGACATATTACGGTATCAAATATATATTACCTACAGCTCAAAATATGTAAAAAGTATGCAATTTAAAACTTTGGAATAAGAGTGCAATCAGTGTAATTCGTTGACATTTTAGTTTTCCTTATGAGTACGTATACAGTAGAAATTGTAGTTACAAAACTACGGACCCTACTGATGACTAGGGCCAGGAAGTTCATGACCAGTAAACTATTACATATGCATGCAAATATGTCCTTAAAAACTAAAAGTCTAATTTGTCCATATTCACTTTCCATTTCCCGAGTAACACACACTCCTTACAAAAACGCACACAGTTTTATAAAAACTTAATTAGTAAGCTGTATTCGCATTCAATTTATCATTAGATTGGATTAGATTGATTTGCGTTCAGTAGGTTCACTTGTAACCAGAAAAGGCTGTGAACATTAAACATGTCCAGAGCTATAAAGTTTAATAGCATATATATGTACAAAAGTTAACATAAGACACATTATAGTATACAGGCAATATGAACAACATTATGGAAAACAAAGCAGGGATAATTATATATGATACAAAATCAAACGCTTTTTAATTCAGCTTTCACTTGGCTTATGCCAGTACATCTCAAGCTTTTTGCAATGGGTACCATTCATTGTTATTTCTAAAATACATATACATTAAAAATAATCTTTCAACATGCATCAAATATTTATTGGCAATGATTTGTTATTGGAACAGTTAGATACTGCTTACAGAGCTACAGAAGCATTATCAGGATAATTTGTCATTTAGATAATCTTGGACAGAATAAAAGGATTTTGAGCAAAGGTACTCTCTAACAGCATTTTTAAAAGCACCGAAATTATCAATTTTTTCTTTAAGAAAATTAGGAAGTGCGCCAAATTTTTGATAGTTTCATAATGCACACCTTTCTGGAAGCAAGAAAGTTTAGCACTGGGATAATGGATATTATACTTTTGTCTAGTGTTTATTCTGTGAATTACATTATTTTTTGCAAATAAGGCACGATTGCATACAAAGAATTTTAGGATCGACAATATATACATGCAAGGAAGCGTTATCTTCAATCTTCTAAAAAGATCTTTACAGGAGCATTTGTTGTGGGTGTTAGTAATGATTCTTATAACCTTCTTTTGCATAAGAAATATTTTTTTTACTTTCTGCTGAGTTGCCCCAAAATAATATTCCGTATTCCATAATAGTTAAAGTATGCATAATATACTAATTTAAGTATGCCAATAGAACTCACATTAACCCGCTCTCCGATAGCAACAAGCTAGATTACAACAAGCAACACTGCTAATGATTACTGGCTATGCATGCCATGCAATTTCCTAGTCTTGCACAAAGAAGCTAACAAGGGAAATCACCGCAATGATCTTATGATACATAGCTCACTCTTCACGTGAAGTTGTGTAAATCTTTTATAGCGTCAAGAATGATTCAGCCTGCGCAAGCTTACTTACCTTTCTATCATCCAGATTGTGAAAAAGTTAAATAGAAAGTTAAAACTCATTAAAATAAGCCAAATAAGCATGATAATTTTCAAAATATGGTGCATCTGTAAAAATTGCGAAAATATGTACTTACATGCACCATAAAATAGCATCCAAATGAATGATAATTCCATAATTCGTGCACATAACTATAAGCATACAGCAGGGGCGGACTGTCATTAAGGGCCAGAGAAGCCATGCCCCAGCGATAGTATCAAGCAACTAAAAAGGCGTTCTGTTTTTAATTTGAATAAAACATTTATTTTATATTTTATTTAACTGTAATAATCATTACAAATATTAATTTTTGTGTCATAATGCTTAATGGTTAACGAAGCTTGGAACTTGCAGTGATGTTCACGACAACCATACCAGAACATGGGCCAGATCACATGGGCCTACTATCACTCAACCTCTATACATTTTTCCAGTCACATGTCTATACCTTCCCAGCTCCCCTAGAGTGCACAAAGAGACGCCAGCCCGCTTGTAGTGTTACACGACGTTAAGCATTTGTGTGAGTGTTGTTGAAGTCTTAATTGTTTGGTGGGCAAAGTAGTGTTGCTTTAAAATGAACAGAGGGATTATTTAGTGAAAGGTCCCTTTAATCCATTAAAGGTAGAAGAAAATCTTGACATTAAAAGATTGATTACACACCAATCGAATAATTTTACCTTTGCACAACAAGACGGCAAACAAAAAAATAAATGTACAAATAAAATAACGTAAAATAAAAATAAAGCAGAGCTGTTTCTGTAACAGTTGGCTTAGGAAATAATCGTGGCTAACTGCAACTAAGTGTCTTACTTTTACTGTTTTCATTTGATGGTGACCTGTGGAGATGGTGTGTTATAATGATCTGAAACATTTGAATGCACCAACTGCAAACCACGAGGCAAGTGTACTTCACTTAGAAAATGCCTAAAAGTTTAAATTATTGGGACCTGTAAACGTTGCTGCTCAGATTGACCATGTACATAAAATATTAATCCAGAAACACATTGAACTAGCTACTAAAAATAGACACATTCTGCAGTGCATAAATCTTTGCGAAACACATAATCTAGCACTTAGGAATCACAGTGAAACACAAAAATCAGCGGACTGTGGTAATTTCTTAGATTATTTCTCCTCTGTGATCTCGAGAGTATGTTAGATGATTTACTGTATTTGATGATTTACCAGTATTTACTGCGGTATATAAATATACAAAAAATACTATACAGAATGAACTATTGCATTGTATGTATCAGGTTTACATTGAGGAATCAATAAAAGACAATTCATACTGCTGATTACGTTTCTGTGCAGGCTGGCGAAACAACAGACATAGCTTGCCACAGTCAATTGGTCATCATCTTATGTCTTTGATGCAGAACCCTTATATCACTATAATATGTACACCGCTATGCTTACCAATTAAAATGGGTTATAAGAAATGCTTCTTCCAAAAACATAAAATCAGTTACGTGGTTTTTCGCCAACATTTGTGAATTCACAATATTTTTCTCGTGTCCACGAAACCGCAGTGAACTGTTGCGTCCAGTTTGCAACAGGCACATTTGAGCTGCTTCTACAACAAGGTGTATCTTTCAATCACGGATTTTGAACAGCGTTCATGAAAACAAACTTTTGTTACTACAGTGTTTGGAGAATATTTAGCAGGAAGATGGGTGGGATAAGTTAACAATAAGGGAAAGCTCTTGCTTTGAAGAATTTACTAAACAATCGAGAATTTTTGTTTATTCTTAATTTAATCTACGACAATATGAAACATGTTCACATTCTGTTCAAAACAATTTAGATGCAAAATGTTGATAGTGTTACAACATCTAATGCGTTACAGTGTTTGGAAACAGACTTGTCTGAAATTTATGAGAACAATAGAAAATACCAGGTTGATAATATTGCTCCTCCCTCAAGAAAACGATTGAATTACATTCTGTAGCAAACCTGAATTGAGACGCTAAAGAAATGTGTGACGTAGTGGTCAACCAAATTAAAGGATGACTCCAACAGTCTCATATATTTAATACTTTCAGAATAATTGACCCAAAGAAACTTATTAAATTCAGAGAAAATGTACCTGCTGACTCTGTGATAAAATTTGCATCAAATTATAATCCCATTTTCTCCTACGAAAAGTTAAAAAATGAAATATCAGTAACTTATCATGATGATACATTCAAAGATATTCCTTCAGTCAGTGAATTCTTCAGTATTTTCATACAACACTCCTTCGTGGAAACGTTTTTTCAACAGCCTAGGCAGAGAGAAGTTTAAATATATTGAAAAGAATTAAGTCTTTCATTAGCAACACCATGGTCCAAGAAAGGCTTAATTTCTTGGCTATTTGTTCCATTCACAAACAGAAAATTGGTGAAATCCCTAACTTCAATAACAGAGTAACTGAAATGTTTGCCGCCCAGAAGAGTAGACGTGCTCAGCTCTTGTACAGGTAATACTGCTTCTTGGTGAATTTCATTTTATCTGTTATTATTAATTACTCGATGTTTAAACATGCATACTGCTGTGTCTGCACTGTCTGCCATTGCAGTGTTTCTGACAACACAACGGAAGGTGATTGTTTTAAAGGTATAATCCCATTTCTACTTTTATTACAAGCATCTTCACATCTACCAAGAAAAATGCTCAGAAGCCGCCATTGGCATACAGATATAATTCCTACGAAAAAAAATGCAATTATATAACTTTTCGAACCCCACTCATTATTTCTTTACTTACATTATATTTAAAGCGATATATACACATACATATGTACCCACGATGAACGTATTGTAGGTCATTTATTTATTTTTATTTTTATATATGATGCACATACCGTACGAAGTATTAATAACATAATAAACCCTGGTGCGACAGCCCTAAGAGGGCCAAGGCCTACCAACCCGACTGCCGGCCTCACCCCCACTTACGCATGGCAGTGGTGAGCGATCATCCAATCGATACGGACAGGAAATATGGTCAGCACAAGTGTGAGTAAGCTCCTACTTTCCTCAAAATGCTGAGTGGACACTGGTTCTATACTCGGGACTTAAAATCCACACCTCATGGGTGGGATCGAACCCGGGCCGCTTTCCGTGGCCAGAGTCCAAGGAATGCTGCCTAAGCCCGCCATGCCACGGCGCAGGACATTAAAATGATTACTAAAGTTAAGTTGTTTGTTTTGTAGTATTTAACGTCCGCTTTTACTAAATGCGGCACCGCAGGCGGTGATACTGATGATACATGATAAAGATGGAACACCGGTGGAATGAGATGGCAGGGAAAATGTGAGATCCAGGAGAAAACCTGCCCCAGCGTCGTGTTGTCCACCACAATTCTCACATGCGATCGCCTGGGAACCCGGGCTGCCTTGGTGAAAGTCAAGTAGTTTAACTGCTCGGCCATGGCGCGGTCATGATGTGAAAATGTTCTACTGCACCAAGTAACGCACTACTTTACGACAAATCCTATTTTTATTTGGTGTTAAAACAAGAAACTGGAGATTTATTGAAATAGATATACTTTGACTAAATGGAGAAACTATATGAGAATTTCTTGAAATTTTATACTGCAATTCACAGTAAACAGAGAGGGGATGTTAACTCACAGAACATATACTTACATACGTTATCTGATCCTGGCTGGTTGATCTCATTTCAAAGTTTCTTATCCAAATTTAGAATTTCGAAATAAAAAGACCTACAGATACTTTCATGGAGTAAATATAAATTGATATATTCCTTATTTTATCTTGTTCGTTAGTTTGTATATCTTACCACCAGTTTCCAGTTTAGTTTATTAATAAAATGTGGCCTGGTGCCGGTACAGAAAGGCCCGGCTTACAGGCTAAAATTTTACATTAGTTTACATTTTGTCGAGTTTTTGGTGCGATTGTCTTTAGGGTTTGCGCAAAATCCATTCGGCGGCCTTATAGCGACCGTCGAGAACAGCTTGGCAGAGTCTAGTTTATCTTACCACAAATTTATAAGCGTATGTTCCGCTCCCCCCGCTCCAGCACGTGGAGGCTTGCGCCATCAGGCTCGCCATCGGCGGACTTGACACGTTGCTGATAGTGGCATACGACCCTCCCGACCACCGCTTCCATGAGGCGGACTACACCACCCTACTAAACCTCCACCCAGTGGTCTGCATCGCAGGTGATCTCAACGCGAAGCATGCCCACTGGCACAGCCGCACCTCAAATGACAAGGGGCGCGGGCTCTACCGCCTCATCAGCGATAGCTCAAACCTCGTCGCGCATGGACCGAGAGGACCTACTTTCTACCCGGCCCGCAGTAGGCCGGACGTTCTTGATATCATGATCACCAAGAACTTCACATACCATCTAGACCTCTCTGTAGTCAACGAACTCGACTCCAACCACGACCCTGTCGTGGTGGACTCGAACGTTGACATGCCAGCTCTGTTAAATCCAGACTGGACATACGAGGTCGACTGGGATGCAGCCGTCCTTGACCTTAACCAAACCGTAGACCCGCGACCGCGCATCGATTCTATCGAGGCTTTGGAAGCGGCAGCTATATCCTTCTCCCAACATCTCCAAAATGTGGTACGGGCGCACACGCACCGCATTCCCTCTGAACACCATAACCCCAGAACCATACCTCCTGAACTCCGGCAGCTGCTTAAAGCTAAAGCAGTCGTCCGGAAGCTATGGCAGCGTTTCCGCCACCCCAGGATCGAAGTAGTCTACCGGTGGTTCAAATCCCTGGCAAGAAGACTGCTTCGTGCGCCTCAGCGGCCTGGGTACACACCATGCAGAGCGTTGACCTCACTGAGAAGCAACCCTGGCGGATCATCCGCTCCCTCAGAAGGGACCATACCGAGCACCGGCATCCACTCCATGGCACTCGTGGAAGGCTTGCGTTTGAGCTCAAGAAAAAGCCACGTGTTTCGCAGACTACTTGGAGAGTCAATTCGAACCAAGGGAAGACCCCCAAGACGACGAGTTCACCGAACATGTGGAGGATACGGTGGAATACCTCTACGAGGCAACACCACCCCTACATGCGGAGATTCACATCCCCATCGTCACCCCTAAACAGATGACCGCCCAAATCCAAAGCCTGAAAACTAATAAATCCCCTGGGCATGTTGGTGTCACAGCCACCATGCTCCAGCACCTTCCTCGTAAAGCTGTGATCCACTTGACGCGGATTTACAACGCATGCCTCAACCTGCGCCACTTCCCAACTTGTTGAAAAGAGGCAAGGGTGGTATGCATATTGAAGCCGCGCAAGAATCCAGTCTTTCCGAAAAGTTACCGATCCATCAGCTTGCTCCCAATTGTCTCAAAGATCCTGGAACGATTGCTCCTCCTCCGCCTAACTCCTCTCTTTGAGGAAAGGCTCCTACTCCCGGATCTCCAATTCGGTTTCCGTTGGAGCCATTCCACCAACTTGCAGCGACTGCGCTTCGCGGGAAGGCTGCCTCAAAACCATCGCTGTGCTCTTGGACGTGGAGAAGGCCTTCGCCACCATGTGGCACCAGGGGTTGTTGTTCAAACTCAAAGAAGCACAACTCCCCACTCCCTACCTGGCAATTCTCAGCAGCTTCCTCAAGGACCGCACCTTCAGAGTGCGGGTCGAGGGGAAATGAAATGAAATATGTAGTGTTTAACGCCCGCTTTTACTACATACGGCACCGCAGGCGATGACACTGATGATACATGAGATGAAGATGGAGCACTGGTGGAATGAGATGGCGGGGGAAACCGGAGATCCCGCCCCAGCGCCGTGTTGTCCACCGCAAATCTCACTTTGCGGTCGCCTGGGATCGAACCCGGGCCGCCTTGGTGAGAGCCAAGCGGTCTAACCACTGAGCCACGGCGCGGCCCGTCGAGGGGCCAGACCCATAGCGGCTGGAGTCCCGGAAGGCAGTGTTCTGTCCCCGCTACTGTTCGCCGCCTACATGTCTGACCTACCCACGGAACCGCGCACTGTTTTGTGTCAGTATGCCGACGATGTCCTCATACTGGCGCAGAACAAGAACGTCCGCTACTGTCTGCCCCCTCTACAGCGTCAGCTCCACGCCATTGGCAGGTGGAGTGAAAAGTGGAGGATGGCCATTAGCCCGCAGAAGAGTTCCGCTCTCATGCTGGTTAAGACCCGTAGCTGGCGCCCAGACGGAGACCTGCGGTTACGGCGGAGAAGAATCCCCTGGGTTCGAATCGCCAAATACCTGGGAATCCAACTGGACCGCGGCCTCACTTTCACTCCGCATGTCAGGGCAAAGGCCGGCCTCGGCCACGCTGCACTCAGGCAACTCTATCCCATCTTTCGATCCACCATGCCCATCCACCTCAAACTGTGGACGTACCGTGCGATCATCCCGCCTCTGATCCTGTATGGATGCGAGGTCTGGGGTTCGGTGACTCATACCACCTTCCTCAGGCTGAAAGCCATACAGAACACGCACGTTGTATGCCAAGATCCTACCCACCCTCACCAGCTGGTGAATTCACTTGGTCAATACGACCACCGTCTCCCCAGGAGACAGAGTAGCTATCGCCTACCCAAGGATGCCCTTGGGTGGTAGAGTCTGCCTCTCCTCCTGACACTAACAATCACCGCAAGGTCACCTCGCGCCTTGGCCGCGCCTGCAGGTTAACACCTGCAGTCGTGCCCTGGGGTGCGCGCACGACCTGGTCTTGTTAAACCTTTACACCTTAATTCCCATCTGGTCTCTCGCTACTGTTTCCCCCACTGCTTGACGGATCGCTAGCGGCTGCACAAAGCAAGGTGGAACAGGCACTGTCCCCACCCTAAGGGGGAATATCCCGGCACCAGAAGCATCAGTAGAGGCCAACTGCGCCATCTTACTAAACGACACGCAAGATTGCGCATAAACATTTATCTATCATACCGCACGCGGATAGGTACTGTGGCATGTAACCCTCTGCCCGGGAGAACCCAGGCGACCTGCACCTGCTCTTGGCTCTTATAAGCGTATGTTATATATGAAACATGTTCACTCGAATGGCGGGAAACCCTTTAGCAACTAAAACTTTAAGCTAGGTTAATTTACGGCTTATTTTTACATTACATAAGAAAATACGACTAAGGAAATAACTCTTATTTAAGAAAAAACCCTTCCTTGATATGTTTTGCAATGGCATTTGTAAAAGTGTGTTAAAATGTCAGTGTACGCGGGCTATACATACCTTGCAGCCCTATTTTGATTTGAACTTTCGGTACATTCCAAAGCGCGCACTTACAAACGAGGGAAAGACGTGCTGGCTTCAATAAGCCGAAGCCCGCCGAAATGGAAAGGCAACTTCAGGTGCGGTAGAAATTTATTTGGGAATTATTTCGGTTTGGAATCTTTAAGTTGCTCTATTATTGGTTATTTATTTTATATTTATCATTTTCACACTAAATTAATCACCCTAAAGGCATCATAAAGGAAATGAGTTACAAATTTATTAATTTGCTTTGCTTCACAAAGCAACCTAAAGTCCATTGCTAATGTTTCAAAATTAATTATATTTTAAAATCTGTTAATTTGTTTGTTTGTTGAAACACAGCCAAATTTTACTTAGTTTTAGCAATTTATTGACCTGAACAAACAATTCTGGAGCACATTTCATGAAGGTTAAATAATTTCTTCTCAAAAAATGTCATCCATTTAGAACTAAAGCTTTTGATGTGCATTCAGGTACATCTAGACTCTTACAAGAACATCTGACAGAATCAATCATATCTGTACACTCAGTTGATAAATAAATAATTTACAAAAGTAATTAGTGACTGTAAGGCAAGTTACTTCATAAATACAGTTAACCTCAATTAGTTTATGTAAATTTAAATACAGATTCTCATACTTGGTGAACTGTTCAAACATTGTCATTGTACCCAGTTTGCAGCCCAAAGCTGAATATTACAGTTATCTTCTGTTATTTCTACTAATTTGTTATGAAAATATTTAACAGTATCCCAGAGCTGTTTCCATTATATATGAGTACTGAAACTTAAGCAATTTCCTGATGCATCTCTTTATATGTTATGCTTCATCTTTTAATTCCTATAACAAATTTTTATTGCATGTCTTCAATTTTTTTTAATGTATTTTAATTGTTTTTATAACATATGACATTCAGTTTTTCTCTACATCTGACATTGTTTTCAAATTAACTATTTAGTGGCTGTAGTTTCAATGGCATTTCAAAATTATATTTTTAATTTCCCCACAAAAAAAAATGACCATTAGTCTTTTAAGGATTCCAAGCCTCATCAGTGTGTTGTGTTTGGTGCTAACAGTGACAAGATTACTTCTGCAAGACATCTGGTGGAGAAGGATTCATCGCCATACCAGGAAGGTACTCAATATTTATCTATTTACTTATTAGCTGGTATTTTACATAATGGAATAAACTTCAATTTAAAATTTAACACATAAAACTACAACTAAAATTATATAAAATCAAATAATTCTAAAATAGGACAGAAAGGCTATTTGTTAAAGTGAATACTGGTGAAACATATTTGTTTTGTTAGAGGTTCTCTCCGGAACTCTGCAATCAGGACTGGAAATGTCATCAACATTTGGAATGTTAAAAGGTAGTAAAAGAGTTGCCAGTCAGTTACATTATAACACTGTATCATTGCTGGACCAATAGATGACCAGTATTTTGTTACAGATTCCTCTGTTGGTATTTCTCACTGGTGCTTGAAGACATCGAAAGGTAGGAGAAGAGTTGCCAATTCCTTGCATGTACTGCTGCTGTATCATTGTCTGCTATCACTGTAGTACCTCCACATGCCTGATACGACCAAGTTTAAAGATGTACTTCCCAGATTGTTCATGGGAAGGCCTCTGGGGGCCAAGATGACTATGTTCCTGGGATCCTGCACCCAACTTGGGGGCTGTGGAGGATGTGTTAGGGAGTAGAGTAGACAGTCAATGAGGCCTGCAGGGTGGGTACTTTCACTAACCCAATCCTCCCCTTTTCCATGGTTAGGTTGTGGTACTAACAATAGTCTGTAAGTGTGCCAGGACGGGCGAGACCTGGAACCAGCTACCTCTGCATCCTACTTGATTCTTCCATTGGCTGGGCAATATCAGACACATGAACTAGGGCACTACAGGTATCGAGAGAAATTTGCTGCCATGTTTTGTTGTTGTTTCCTTCTGTTTCAGCTTTCAGGTTACAAGGTGAGGTGTCTTGTATTTTATATTTTTGTTGTTGTTGGTGGCACACTTCTCTCACAACTAACAGCCAAAGTGAACTGTTATCCCAGACGGGCTCTCCACAAAGGCACGTTCTGATGGCCCCAGCTACTGCATTGTTGGCTATGTGGGTATGGCATGTGACTCTAGGGGCAGAGTGAGGCTATTGTATTGTATTGTATTGTATTTATTTCATCCTTTGGAACATTATACATATGTTATAGGACACGTCAGTTCAAGATACAAAGATAAATATAGAAAGTTACATAAGACTAGCAACTGTGACAGATACAGGATCCAACAAAAGTCTAAAGTAGAAAAAGCAAATAAATATAAACTATATTGAGATTTAACTGTATTGGAACACCACAGTGAAGCGAAATAATTATTAATTTTTAGATGAGTCGTATTTATTACACATCTGTGAAAAAATTTACATAGGGAGGACAAAAAGAAACATAGGCACTAGAAAGAAAGAACACTTCAGGCACTTAAGATACAAAAATATTGATAAGTCCGCAATAGCAGCTCATTTCTGGTCTGAAAATCATGAAATTAAATAATTAAAAAAAAAAAAAAAAACGAAAGTGAAGCAGATGTGTAATAAATATGACTCATCTAAACATTAATAAATATGAACTATATAAAGACCATAGAGAAATGCTATATAAAAGTAATTGTTCACAAATATGGAGTTTACTCTACTTCATGATTTAATTCAATTTATTTTGTCCTTTTGATTGATATCAGACACGTCATAGTATAAAAATTACATTAATGGCCACTGTCATTATTTACAATGACTTAAAACTAATTAAGATTTAAAAACTCATTTACAGAATAAAATGAATGTTGCAGTAAAAAGAGTTTTACTCCCTTTTTAACATGTATAAGGCTCTTCATTTGTTTAATATTTTCTGGTAGCCTGTTGTATAATCTTATACCTTTACTGATAGCACTAGACTTGAAGATTTCCGTTCTACAACTTTGAATGGGAAAGTCATCTTTCTGACGTGTATTGTATTTGTGAATATTGGCATTTTTGTAATTTTGTATTTGTAGTTTATTTTGTTTTACATGGGTCACTAATTCCAAAATATACATACATGCTAGAGGTAATATTTGATGTTTTTTGAATAATGGCCAGCAAGATGTTCTATTATCCACCCTATTTAGTATCCTTATCGCTCTTTTTTGAAGTTTAAAGACTCTATCTGCCTTTTCCCCCCAGAACACTATCCCATATTGTAACTGACTGTGAAAGTAACCATAATATATATTTCTCAATGCTGCTAAATTTATTAAGCTTTTCAAATGTTTAAGCAAATAACAAATGGAACTCAGTTTATTTATTAAATGTTAAATATGTGTGGTCCATTTCATGTTCTCATTCATATGTAATCCCAAAAATTTTGTTTCATTATTGTAGCTAATGGCTGTTTTATCAAATACTATCAGAGGTTTGACCCATTTCTATTTTGGCAAGTATGGAATGAAATGGCAATAGTCTTATCCCTCTATCGAGATTTAACATCTGAAGCAGATGTGTAAAAAATACGACTCATCAAAAATTTAATAGTCTTATCCTTGATGTGTGTTTGGAGGAATTTAGTAACAGTGACGTCAAAATTACTATAAAAATTATTTGTGGTTGGTTTATTGACACTCGTCACTTACTTTTTCATATATTTATGAGAGACTAGTTTCAAAGGCCCTGGCCTCCATTTTCAATCTCTTCCCAACTGGCATTTGTTGTTATCTGCTCTCTCTGGTGGTGGAACTATGAACTTTTTTGTCAAATTATCTGCTGGCGGGATTTCAAAGTTCATTACGCGATCCTTATTTTTCCAGATGAATATGTTCTCCCATGTTGTCAATCTATTTTGGTTTATCACTCCTTTTAATAATTTTGGATTTGGATCAATGTCATGGTTTTCATTCCAAAAATGAAATGCTACTGCTGACTTGTCTTCTTGTTTCAATCTGATGTTTCTAAAGTGTTCTTTGACTCTGGTTTTTAAATTTCTTTTTGTTTGACCTATGTAGCATTTTTCACAATTCTTGCAATTTATTTGGTATATTCCAGATTTGTTACCTGAAGGAATTTCATCTTTTGTTTTTGAATTTAGTAATTTTAAAATTGAGTATCTATTAGTAGGTGCCAAGATGATATTTTGTTCCTTGAATATCTTTTTAAATTTATTAAATGTTTTTGGATGATATGTGAATGAACTGAATATGCTGTTGCTTTCTTTTTCTTTAATAAATGTGGTTGCTTCCTTAATGGTTTTCTTTAGTTTAGATTTTCTAATTTTCTTCAACACCAAACTTTTGTTGTATCCGTTTTCTTCTGCTATGTGTATTATTTTTATAAAAAATAATAGCCACAACCCAATTACACATAAACATGCAATAATAAACAGCCTTACACACAGACTAGTCAACATACCCATGGAAAAAGAAGAATATTTCAAGGAACAAAAAGCAATAATAACATAGCAGAAGAAAACGGATACAACAAAAGTTTGGTGTTGAAGAAAATTAGAAAATCTAAACTGAAGAAAACCATTAAGGAAGCAACCACATTTATTAAAGAAAAAGAAAGCAACAGCATATTCAGTTCATTCACATATCATCCAAAAACATTTAATAAATTTAAAAAGATATTCAAGGAACAAAATATCATCTTGGCACCTACTAATAGATACTCAATTTTAAAATTACTAAATTCAAAAACAAAAGATGAAATTCCTTCAGGTAACAAATCTGGAATATACCAAATAAATTGCAAGAATTGTGAAAAATGCTACATAGGTCAAACAAAAAGAAATTTAAAAACCAGAGTCAAAGAACACTTTAGAAACATCAGATTGAAACAAGAAGACAAGTCAGCAGTAGCATTTCATTTTTGGAATGAAAACCATGACATTGATCCAAATCCAAAATTATTAAAAGGAGTGATAAACCAAAATAGATTGACAACATGGGAGAACATATTCATCTGGAAAAATAAGGATCGCGTAATGAACTTTGAAATCCCGCCAGCAGATAATTTGACAAAAAAGTTCATAGTTCCACCACCAGAGAGAGCAGATAACAACAAATGCCAGTTGGGAAGAGATTGAAAATGGAGGCCAGGGCCTTTGAAACTAGTCTCTCATAAATATATGAAAAAGTAAGTGACGAGTGTCAATAAACCAACCACAAATAATTTTTATATTAGTCTTATCCTTATTTATAATTAGTTCATTAGTGCATTAACTCCGTTGATAAGTTCTATTTTAGTGATTTACTGGTATTATTTGTCATATTTCTCTTTGCTTAGAGCAAAGACAGTCGAAAACTACATGTTGGTGTGTTTTTAGTTTAAAGCTATTGCATTAGATGTAGTTGTCTATGTGAGTGAGTTCTCTGAGCATACTGAAGGGAAGTCTGTTTTCATGTCTCATTATTTTAATATTTAAAAAAGGTGGATATCTGTTCTTCTCTGTCTCTGTGATGAAAGTTACAACTTTGTCTTGTAAATTTAGCAGTTTTAAGGAATCCCAGACGTTTTTTTTTGGGAACTATTGCAATTTAAATGGACCTCATCCCTCGTAAAACAATTTTCCCAGACCCACAAATTCCCATCAGCCGTTAAATTATTCATTTCTAGCAAGGAGCCAGTCCAGTTGACTATTTATTCTCATTCTTTTATTGGTAAACCACTGGATATATTATCAGTCTGGATGACTTGGTTGGTTAGGCACTGGCTTCTTGATTCCAAAATTGCAGGTTCAAAATGGGCTTAGACTGTTAGTTTTTACATGCTCTTAAAAGTACAGTTACTATAAGTAAATGTAGTGGCATGTCCAAGAACTCTTGCAGGAACAGAATTGTAGCTCCCCGGCAGTACTGATAATGAGCCTGGCAATTGAAAGTGTTGTTAAAATTTTTCTTAATGAGTAAGGATATGATACAATGAACAAATAGAAGAGGCTGGTATGATGAAGAGTGTAGCAAGGCAAAGCAGAGAGTTATAAGGGAGTTAAGGAAACGGAGACAAACAGGGGACATAAGAGAAAAAGAAATGTTATAATTGAAAGATAGGGTACAGGCACCTCATGGAAGCTAAAAAGAATGAATGGGAGGAAAATATGTGTAAAAAAATGAGGGAGGCAATTCATATTCATACTCATATTGATATTTATTCACCCTTGATATCTTGTACAAAATAATAGACACGTCAAGCACAATATAAAGAATAACATTAATGTAGTAACAGGCCAAAAATATACAAAAGAGTAAGTGATTACAAGAAATAGATAATGTAATAATTTAATAAAACAAAAATGTTTAAGAACATAATATATCATACAGCGGAAGAGAAAACTAACTAAAAACTCTTGCACAGAATAAAAATATTCTTCAATTAAGAATTTTGTAAAGTAATAAGATAAGATAAGATCTTTATTAGCCGCAAGAATTACAACAATATATACATGAACATACAGAAGCATTTCAAGACTAGTTATGTAATAGAGTCAACATGAAAAATTCAATGCCTTGGCCAGGATTTGAACCACGGATCTTCTGGTTTCCGTCCAGTTGCTCTAACCCATTGAGCTACCATGGCCAACGTGCCATCCTGACATTAAATTCTCTATTTGACTCGTATATTTCCCCGGTAAAACACTAGGGTAGACCTTAGCCTATATATGGCTAGTGTGGAGAAATGATTAATTTCCATCAATTAACTAAAATAATACCAGTTATGTAAACTCAAGATTTAAACATTCCTGTATTGTATATGGCATATGGACTAAGAGTAGCTCATTTAATTTAGTTTTAAAATGTTTCTTATCAAGTGATTTTAAAGTATATGGTAATTTGTTATACAAACTAATTCCTCTATGAGCGATGCTGTTAAGACTTTTATTGATCCTATATGAGGTTAAATGTAAGTAATTAGCTGCTCTTGGTTATACATATGAAAATCTGAATTATTTTTAAAGGAACTTATATTTTGATGGACAAAGCATGCTGTCTCCAAAATGTATACAGACATAACGGGCAATATCTTAAATCTAGAAAAGATGGCTTTGCTTGGAGTTTGCAGGGGTACCTTTTTCATTATTGTTATAATTTTCTTTTGAATCTTAAATACCTGAGATACTTTTGGAGATGAACCCCATAGTGGTATGGCATAAGAAATATGGGTTTGTACATACAGATCGCAAAACATCAGGCATAACAATATTACTAAGTATTCTAAATGCATAGCATATTCGAGTGAGCTTATGTATTAATTTTTCAATGTCAGTGTTCCAAGAGAGGCTTGAGTCAATCCAAACACCAAGAAACTTTGTTTCACTTGCATTTTGGATTACTGAGTTATTCATAAAAATGTTCAGTGCATTTTGTATTACCTGCTGGTTAAAATGTATATAGATAGTTTTACTAATATTTAGTTGAAGTTTGCTCTTTACTAGCCAGACTTGCAATGCCTTATTGGATTCATTTACTACAGACTGAAGTTCAGCTACACAACAGCTTTTAAAAATCATATTTGTATCATCTGCAAATAACACTGTTTTTGCTTGTGATAAACTAGAGGATAAATCGTTTATATACAGCAAAAACAATATGGGACCTAAAATTGAGCCCTGAGGAACACCATGTTCAAGATTCACAACATCAGGATGACATTTATCAATTTCAATACATTTCCAAATAAGATGCAAACCATTTTCCTGCTACACCTCTAATACTTTATGAATTTAACTTTTTGAGTCAAATAGTTTGATTAACTGTATCAAAAGCTTCTTTAAGATCTATAAATAACCCAAGAGATTGATGTTTATTATCCATGGCCTGCAGAACATCATCAATAAAAGAGAATACTGCATCATTAATGGTTTTTCCTTTCTGAAAATCATACTGTGATAGTGTAAGGATACCATGTGATTTCAAAAATGATGTTAACCTACTTAACATAACCTTCGCAAACCCTTTTGAAAATACAGACATCAAATATATTGTTCTATAGTTCTCAATTCTGTTTGTTTCCCTTTTTAAAAATTGGTTGCACTCTGGCAACTTTCAGACTTTCTGGAAACATTCCCAATACTACGGAGGAGTTACATATATCTACGAGGACATCCACAACCAACTTATAGCAAAGTTTTAATAGAAAATCTGGGATGCCGTCTATTCCATAAGATTTCTTACTTTTTAGACTTTTTATTATGCAAATTAATTCCCCCTGTGATACTGGGTTTTAGAAGATTGTATTAGCTACTTTGCTAGTAAGAATGTTTTGTTCATCAGCAAGTGAGATACCTGTATATTTTTAACAGAATCAATAAAGTAGTTGTTAAACATTTTTGCCAGTTCTTCAGGATTTGTAATATTTTTATTTTCATAGCAAATATTCATTTCATTTAATTTACCAGTTTCTTTTTTAACCACCTCCCAGAGTGCTCTACCTTTATTATTTGACTCCTTGATGCACTTAGAGTTATACATCCTTTTGGCTTCATTTATAACTTTCCTTAAGACACAAGTATATTTTAGTTAATTGAGGAGATCCGTGGTTCAAATCCTGACCATGGCATTGAATTTTTCATGTCGACTCTATCACAAGTATAGTGTTTATAATGTGTCTTAAAGTGTTCACTGTTTGTGTTCCTACTTATTTCTTGCAACAACTTTTTTCTTCTGCAGGAGATTATAATTCCTTTAGTTATCCATTTGCATGAATCTATTTTTTGAGTATTATGGAAGGTATTTATTTTCTTAAAGGGAAAAGCAATGTCAAAATAATGATGGGTTATCGTATTCAAAAACTAATTTGTTTTATATGATGTATTAGTTGCAGTGAACACTGTGATCCAATTTTCTTTTTGGAATAAAAGATTGAAGTAATCTATATTTTCATTTGTGAAACTTCTTGTATATTTAATTTTATCAAACCTAGGTAAATGTGTTTTAGTATTAATCTTTAGATGTAGAAAAATAGCATTATGTTCAGATATGCCAAGATTTACATTTCCTTTACAAAAGGAGAAAAGGTCTCTATCAACAATAATTTGGTCCAAGCAAGTTTTTGCTGTATGTTGATACCGAAATTAAGGGATGCAATAAGTAAACAATAGTAATGGATTTCAAAGAAATTGTGTATCTTTGTTACAAATCGTGCAGGCAGGTGCACTTAGTTGAACGGCAGTTGAGTTGAATCGTGTAACAAAAGACATGGGAGAAACAGAATTCTAAGAGATATCACTTGACTTTGTTTGAAAAGGATATTCTTCAGACCCTTAATAATGGCATGACCGAGACTAATAATCACAATGGACAAAATAGTAACAAAGGATTTTTGGTTGAATAAAGGGCTTCGAGAAAGTGAAAGTTACACACACAAGCACAGCTGTGTGTAGCGTGAGAACAGACAGTCCGCGGCGTGAAGCCGATTAAGGCAGTCCTCTTCTTCTGTCTTGGTCGAAGGCAGATCAAAACCGGTGGGAAGATCTATCGGTTCATACATAACTAATTAAGTATTATCGAGTAATAAGCATTCCACCTACAGTGACTCTAAACAGTGATATATTGGTAACCCTTGGTCAGCAACTTCGAGTTTGATGTTATGATAAAAAGAAGCAGTCATTAAACCGGTTTGAAACGGGCATTCCAGTGTCATTAGAACCACCCTTACTCATACATACCCATGCATACCCTGAGAGAAACCTCATTGCTTTACCCTGCGCTAACCACTATTTGCTTCAAACTGTAGCGTCAATGTGCAACTCTTTGAGCGACCATCTTACTTGCTTCAATGTGATATACGTGTGGGTAAGTTGATTGTTGTTAAATTAAATTAATGAATTAGGGTATTGAATTCTGTAACTGCCTTATCATGTACTAGGAAGTTTATATTAAAATATCCACAAAATATTAACGGTATATTTTTCTTTTTTAGCATACTGATTAAGACTTCTGGTTTGTGAAGGAACACTTGTAAGTCACTGTCTGGTGATCTGTAAATACATACTAAAATTATTTCCATACCTGGGAGAGATATTTTTGTAACTACATGCTCAAATAGCTTTTCTTCATTTAAAAAAGAGGTGTTCAAAATTTCATTGCCAGTTATATCAGATTTTACATATATAGATACTCCTCCATTTTAAAATGTGATACCACAATAAGCTGCACATAAGTTAAATTTTGCTATAGGATACAAATTACATTCTTGTTGGCGAAGCCAGTGTTCTGAGAAGCACAAAATGCTAACATCCCTTAATTCATCATGCAAAGTTAATTCTAACACTTGAATTTAATTTCTTAAACACTGACCATTTAAAGGTAATAATAATACTTGGGAACAACTAGCACTGATACAAGGGGCCTTAAAAGTATTGACCATGTTTTTACTATTGAAATCATTTACTTTATGAGGAAGATTGTCAATAAAAAATCAATGCTTAGCTCCTGTGGTGGTCTTCTGTCTCTTTTTGATGCATGCAGCTCTTCTCTAGTTGTCATCACTGCTGTTGCACACTCCTGCACATCCTCTCTCTTGTGGAGCTGGACATCCTCCTACTGGGCTTTGTTGACTGCTCTGACTGGTTCCCTCGATTCTTCGTCCTTCCATGGCAGGATAATGTTTGACTGCATATACTTAGGCCTTTTAATTTCTTCTGCAATTTTCTCAGCCACCTTGATTTTACCCCCTACTGTTCAGATGTAGGCCATGCTTAGTAAAGCAGTCTATCTCTGGATTCACATCTATCATTGTTGCTCTGGGAGATAACTTTATAATTTTCTTAAGCTAAAAATGAATGATACAAAGGCAATTTGGTCCTTAGTGAAACGAACCTATAAGGGTAGAACTAGGGAAAGCAACGTAAGTTCAGAAGCATGGTGCAGGTAGTTTGAAAGCCTTTTAGGGATAAAAGAGGGGAGACAAAGTATTCGAGAATTGGATAATACAGGAGAAATGCAACAATTAGACAGTAGGATAAGAATACAGGAAGTAAGGGAACAAGTAAAAAGATTATAAAGGAATAAAGCATATGGTATAGATGGGATTCCAGGGGAGTTTTGCAAGGCATGGAGTAGATTAAGTTTGCTAGTGAGAATTTTAAATAAAGTATTTGAAGATGGTAAGGTTCCAAAGCAATGGTTGTGCCAATATTTAAGAATAAAGGGGAGGTAGATAATCCTGCAAATTATAGAGGAATCAGCTTATTATCTGTGTTAGGTAAGTTCTGGCAGAAAGAGTACAAAGTGGGCAGAATACGAGAGCAAGATATCAGATTTCCAAGCTGGCTTTAGACAAGACAGGAGAACAGTGGATATCTTTGTGATAAGCGCAGTGATAAGTAAATATTTAGCAGATAAGAGGGGGAGGGTATATATGTTATTTATTGACTTTGAAAAGGCCTTTGATACAATAAATTGCAAAGCACTATGGTACAAATTGAGTAAAAAAGTTATGAAAAGCAGATTTATTCCGAGTTTACAAAGTATATATTCAGACAATGAGTTTTGTATAAAGATGGCAAATAATAAAGTAACAAGATTCATTCAGAATAATATAGGACTGAGGCAAGTTGAGCCCCATACTGTTTAATCTGTTTATATATGATATTTTGGATTCAATTAGAATGCAAAATAGGCATGTGCCAATAATTAATAACAGGGAAATATCTGGTTTGTTATTTGCATATGATTTAGTAGAAGGAGGTATTTCCAAAGTGGGAATAGATAGAGCAATTGGAGCAATAGAGACATTTTGTAAGGAATGGAGTCTTAGAATTAATGTAAACAAAACCAAAATTATGGTATTTAAGAAAGGCAACAAGTTAAGAAAAGTGGAGAAATGGTACTGGCCAGGAAGAGAAATTGAGATGGTCAATACATTTAATTATCTAGGAGTACGATTAAGCAGTAAAGGGGGTTGGAAAGAGCAGAAGAGAATGGCAATGGCAAAAGGTAAAATTGCATTAAAAGCTATTAAAGTATGCCTATATAAATTACCAGGAATGCAAATAAAACAGCTGGAGAGAATTTACACAGCCGTAGTACAAGCAAAAATGCTGTATGGGGTAGAGATATGTGGTTTGGAGGAGGGGGATGCAAATATGAATGTGATACATAGAAACTTTTGCATACAAGTTTTGGGCTTACCACAAGCTTCACCAAATGGAGTGGCACAAGCAGAATTGGGAAGACTTGGAACTAGAGGGATAATGGTGGAAAGGGTGTTAAAATATTGGGCAAGAATTAGGAGTTTAGATGAGCAGAATATTCTGTGTCAATGCTTGATAGTACAGGAAAGACTAAATCAGAAAGATTCATGGCTAAATAAGATAAAGGGAATGATGTTAGAAATAGGGTTTGGTGTCATGTGGGAAAACCGGGAATTATTGCAAAGTGGATTTTGGAAAGAACTTAGGTTAAGCACGGAAGATATTAAAAGGCAAGAAATGTTAGGAAGCTTCTACTTGAAAAGCTCACTGGAAATTTATAGAGATGAAAGTGATGTGGAACAGGGAAATATACGTTGATATTTGTGATAAAGCAGAAAGAGAAGGCTTTGAATGGGCCAGAACAGGGGTGGTGAAACTGAAGGGTTTGGGAAGAGGGAGGGATCTGGAAAAATGCCCATTGTGTCACCAAAGGAATAAAGAATGGCATTTACTTTTAGAATGTGAAGAAACTAGGTTGCTTAGGGAGAAGATAGGTAAAAGAGAATGGGCAAGGCTACCAAAAGAAATTCAAGCAATGAAGTTAATGAGTGTAAAACCAAGGAAAAATTTAATTGAAATTGGGAACCTTTTGGGCAAAGTAAGAGCGAAATGGTTGAGGAAGATAAGTAAATATGACGAAAATGAAGATGAAGTAATTTTAGATAAGATGCCAATAGGGGCCCATTAGCTCGACAACCACAGTGTTTGAGTCTATTGGGCCCAAGGGTAACCAGCAACTCAGCGTAGTAATTTATGTCAAGTGAACATATTCTTAGAGTGGTATATTTTGCATACATTCATAGTCTATTAACATATGGGATAATCTTCTGGGGAAATTCAAAAAATAGCATTAAGGTTTTTAGGATGCAAAAGAAAGTAATACAGATTATGGCTGATATCACAAACAAAACTAGTTGCAAACCATACTGTAGAAAATTTAAATTTTTGTCAAAGTACAAACTTGAAGCATAGGGACAGTAAAGCATAAATTAGTACAAAAGTGAATCGAGAAGATATTGACACATTGCTTCACTCACACTGTTTATTCACAGGACATGTTTCAAGAGCTTTTGCTCTTATCATCAGCTGATACTCGATTAGTGCAAGTTGTAGTGGTTTCCTCTTTTTATCACGCCATTATTGACAATACGGAGAAAGAGGAAACCACTACAACTTGCACTAATCGAGTATCAGCTGATGATAGGAGCAAGATCTCTTGAAACATGTCCTGTGAATAAACAGTGTGAGTGAAGCAATGTGTCAATATCTTCTCGATTCACTTTTGTATTAAAATTTTGTCTTTGCCATGCATGTATATATATGAAACACTTAACTACATGAAAGAAAACCTAAATCCATTCAAAACAAATGCAGAAGTTCATACACATGATACTAGAGCAAAGTACAATCTATTTATCAATTTGCATAGAACCAAATTGTATGAAAGTAGCTTCACATATGCTGGTCTGATTCACTGATTGATTGATATTCAATAAACTACCACAGAGCATAAAGAATATTGAGTCCAAACCAAAATTCAAAAAGGCTCTATTTAATTTCTTAATGGAGAGAAGCTTTTATAGTGTAGAGGATTTCCTAAATAATGAAATAGAGTAAACTCCACATTAGAGTTTATATAGCACTTCTCTATGGCCTTTATCAGCGCCGTATTCCTAACGAAGTGGGGGGGGGACGCACACCTAAAAAATTTTCCAGACATTGGAGAACCGATTAGAATTCTGCACTTGTAGATTCACCTTCCTGTTTTGGTTGTCCTCAGCATGCATACGACTTTTTATCCATTTTTTTTGTAATCCTCTGGGTTCCACATATGTACTGGAGGTCCGTTGATAGTCATAAACATTATTTGAATGTATTTTGAGTGTAAGTATATATTTTGTATGCTTGCAGTATTTTGAATGTTAAATTAAGAAAAGTAATGAATTTAAAAAAGTATAAATAATATTATTAGTAAAGGGACTGCGTCCCCCTCCAAAAAATATTGGGGGATGGCATACATCCGCATTCCCCCTCCACTACGGCCCTGGTCTTTATATATTTTGTTTTTATTTCCTTTTCTACTTTAGACTTTTGTTGGATCCTATATCTGTTACAGTTTTTAGTCTTATGTAACCTTTTACATTTGTCTTTGTATCTTGTACTGACATATCCTATAACATATGTATTATGTTCCAAAGGATGAAATAAATACAATACAAAGTATGTAAATGTATAACAATTTGCAACTGAAATGGAAATAAACATTACTTACTTAATATTAACAAAATATTTACTTGCAATAGTTTTTACATCATGCACTTTCGATTGCATGCTACTTTTCAAGTTCCCAGTTTCCCCAATTATCTCATTTTCTCTTCTGTCTTTACCGCAGGACTTATTGATATCTTCATGAAGCAATGATGTGTCCAATTTTTCTTCCTTTAAGGCCCTCCTTTCTAATTTGTTCTTGCATTTTGTAGTCTTACATCTAGGAAAACAGTGAACCTTCTTCCACACATGACTTACCTACAAATTTTAAGAATGAGTCACTCATTACAAGCACTTCTCTCTTATATATTTCCTCTCAATGCTTTTCAGACTTGTATTTCCAGAGTTGTCTTACTCTTTTTTCAGGACTCCAAAATGATTTTGCATAGGCACATTTTGCAGTTTATACTGCTTTGTTTTGGTTCCCAATAGTCCTTTCTGACACTACAAATTACACTTTCATAGAGTTGTATGTTACCTTCTTCCTGAAGTATTCATTTTCAGTTTTTAATTTCCTGACTTCATTTGGTCTTTTACAAGTTTATCTGTAGGTTGGAGATTGCTATATTCCCATTTTTGATCCTGTTGCCTTTATTTTCACTTGAATATGCTGTGCTTTAAGACTTGAACTCACTTTCCATTAACTGCATTTCCATAACTACAGTTATATATAAGAAGTTTACTTATCATCCTTGGGCCTTCAACAAATTTAAAAGAATCTTTAAAATTATAATATAAAATTGGCTCCAAAAAATAACTTCAGTCTCAAGAATTTACTTAAGAAATCTTTAAGCAACACCATCGATAAATTAAAATTATCTGGAGCATACAAAATACCGTGTAACAACTGTGAATCATACTATATTGGAAGAACTAAGAGAAGTCTTAAAACTCGTCAAATGGAACACTTGAGAAACATAAATCTTAAACAAATAGATAAATCAGCAGTTGCCAATCACTTCTGGAAATGCAACCATGAAATTGGTCATAGTATACAACTATTAAAACATGTACAAGCTGTTAATGAACTGGATATTTGGGAAAAAAATTTATATTCTAAATAGTGAAAAAGAAAATATTTTGAATTTTGATATACCAGCATTTAATAGTGTTCTACAATTTATTAAACAAGTCATCAAGCCAACACCGATGTAGCTCAACCCACTATTATGAATAATATAGATCAAATCCTTTCATGGAAGTGTTGAAAACAGTGTTGTATAAATTAAATTACTTTTAAATTTTCCCGGAACTAGTTTTAGAGGCCTTCCCTCTATCCTCAGCCAGACATCGACTGGTTCTCATTGTGTAGCTGGCAATATTTTGTCATCAGTCTCCTCTGGTGGCAGTTCGAGGAACTTGCTGAACAAATCTTTCTGGGGGATGACGAAATTGAATACTTTGTTCCTATTTTTTGAAATGAAGATTTGTTCACATGTGGAGAGTTCTTGTTTTCCTGTTGTTTGTTTTAGTAATTTTGGTTCTGGACTTATGTTGTGGTTTTTTTTCTCCCAAAAATGCATGGCAACTGCTGATTTTTCTAATTGTTTGTATTTTATGTTCCTAAAGTGTTCCTTTCCAAAAGAAATTTAGAAACAAGAGCAAAGGAACACTTTAGGAACATAAAATACAAACAATTAGAAAAATCGGCAGTTAGCATGCATTTTTGGGAAAAAAACCACAACATAAATCCAGAACCAAAATTACTAAAACATACAACAGGAAAACAAGAACTGTCCATATGAGAACAAATCTTCATTTCAAAAAATAGAAACAAAGTATTCAATTTCGACATCCCCCAGAAAGATTTGTTCAGCAAGTTCCTCGAACTGCCACCAGAGGAGACTGATGACAAAATATTGCCAGCTACATCATGGAGAACCAGTTGATGTCCGGCTGAGGATGGAGGGAAGGCCTCTGAAACTAGTTCCGGGAAAATTTAAAAGTAAGTGTTGATTAGTGTCATTAATCGACTCTCAATAAATTTAATATAGATCAAGTTAAATTTAACCCAGATTTCAACCAATCTAGGTTACCCATGAAGCAGATGGATGAGAAAGTACATCTACTTCAACAGACAACTGGTAATCAGGATATTGTTCCAGAAACTGAGATAGAAGATGAAGTATATCTGCCACAACAAACATCCAACAGTTTAACTTCTTCACATTCAGAGACGAAGCAACTCCAACCGGTTAATACCTCAGGTGACAACCAATCATCTGTGTCCAGCCCCAATGTTCCAGTTCCAAAAGTTGGCATTAAAAATCAGATCCTCAATGGGAGGAGCCTTAACTTTCTTGGAGAGTCAGATGGATGTCCTCCGGCAGTAGATGGAGCAGAACCCACTGAAGATGGTCTGAAGCAAAGACCGAAAAGTGCTTTTGGAGGAAATGGTGAACACTGACCAGTCTGAGTGAGTAATCTTACAAAATAAGCATGCCAGCTACTCACATTTGTATATCCCTACATTTTACTTAGATGGAAACCTCCCCCAGCAGGACTGTGGTTTGAAGATGTGGTTTCAATCTCTGATTGAAAATGGAGGCCAGGGCCTTTGAAACTAGTCTCTCATAAATATATGAAAAAGTAAGTGACGAGTGCCAGAGATTGAAAATGGAGGCCAGGGCCTTTGAAACTAGTCTCTCATAAATATATGAAAAAGTAAGTGACGAGTGTCAATAAACC
Organism: Mantis religiosa; assembly: GCA_030765055.1. Lineage (NCBI taxonomy): Eukaryota > Metazoa > Arthropoda > Insecta > Mantodea > Mantidae > Mantis > Mantis religiosa. The sequence goes on from CM060959.1 coordinate 89,267,739, forward strand.
AACCACAAATAATTTTTATATTAATTTTGACGTCACTGTTACTAAATTCCTCCAAACACACATCATGTACAGATGTGCTATAAGGAGATTATTTCAAGAAGAATTTCCTGTGTTCATAATTTGAATCAGAGTTTAATTAATCAATTAGTGAATAAATTAGTTCACACAGAAAATATTCTTGAACAGAAACAAAGACAACCATTTAGATTACGCACAGCAGAAGCTCTGGATAATATTGAACATGATTTGGAGAGTTCTCCTAGAAAATCAGTTCGTCTTTCTCAGCAACTGAGAATTTCCTGTTATTGAACAGACACAAAATTACTCAAGTTAAAGCCCTGTAACATTATTGTAGTACAGGAACTTACCAGTTAACCGCACAAAAGGTTTGTGGTTTTATGAATTGATTATGAATAGGGGCATGATCAGTGAAAGAATAATAAGTCCTATTTTCCTTTCAGAGAGCGATAAACAGGAGAAATATGTGAAAAATATTTAGCAACCTTTTTATGACCAAATAACTGCAAGAGAACATGCTTTCATGAGACATATGGCCAACTTCTCATTATAAGAAATTCATGATGTTTAAAGACAGAGTTATCAATAACAACATATGGCTCCCTCACTCGCTCGCTTTAATCCCCTGCAATTTTAATCTCTGTGGGACATCAAAAGAGAAAGTGTACAAAACCAATCCGCACACTTTAGATTAACTTAAAAATAACATTCAACATGCAATTGCTGCCATTTCTCAAAGGGAACTGCAGAGTGTAAGGAACAATTTCCTCCACAGGTGTAGAAATGCTTGAACAACGAAGGGAGGGAAGTTCAAACATTGCCTTGCTTAATATATGTAACCTACTTTTCTTTTTATCTGTTTATGTTATGTATGTTGCAAATAACCTATGTACATGACAAACTGTACTATATTTACTGTGGTCTCTCATCCATACCACTGACAGCGAGCCAAATTCATTGGCTGGCCATGAGCTGCGAAACCAGTTTAGTGAGGAATTGTTTACGTCATACAAACCTATGTTATATCCCAATAGTGAACCTGCTTGTCTGAAGCATCTACTAAAAATGTTTTTCAGTGCCCAACATGAGTATTCAATAGCTTTGCTATTTATGTTTTGGTTGCACAATCAATTTCTTATCTGAAATGACATTCATGGTTTGAAGATGTTAAAGCCAAAATTCTCAGTGACTATCAACTGGTCTTGCAACTCTATGATTTCTTTCTGCTAAATGTACCATAGGAATGATGTAAATCTTAGAAACACAATGCTTAAGAGACGAATTACCAAAAATAATATACAATTACATTACATTAATTTTGCAGCATCACACTGTGGTGAAGTGGGCTAGTGTGTTGTGCTTTGGTTTCCTGCCATGGAATGCATTTGGGATCGATTCCACCCCTGGGGGGGTGCAAATTATATGGACCGGTTCCCACTCAGCACCATGAGGAAATTCAGCTCTGCTACGTAGTGAACCTTGGGTATAAAGCCAACTTTCCAGCTATGGGTGTCATGATGCTGACCACATCTCCGCCCCATAACGGTTAGATCACTGCCCACCTCTGCCTTACATATGTGAGCATGAGGCCAGAAGTCGGGTTGGCACGCTCTGGTTTGCTTGCAGGCTGTTATGCCATGGGGGAAATCATATAATTGATTCCATGAATATTAGCAATACTTTTTGCTAATAAAGCAGTCCCTTAGAATTGATTTAACTGTATTGGAACACCACAGTGAAGCGAAATAATTATTAATTTATATATGAGTCGTATTTATTATACATCTGCTTCACTTACATTAAAAAAAAAAAAAAAAAAAATTCAGTTCCTTTCCACAATTCCATACTCTGAGCATAAAAAGCTCTTTAGGCCTGGTAGAAAAAATTCAAAATTTTAAACTAAAACCTAATGACACTTTAGTATCCTTTGATGTCCGCTCCCTCTTCCCTAGCATTCCATTAGACAAACTTTTGATTCAACTGAAAAAATGGCTAAATTCTATTAACCTAGATGCCAATGCAATAGAAGAATATTTGGCAATGACTGAAATATGTATACATCAAAATTTTGTTTACGATGGAAAATATTATAAACAAATTTCAGGACTAGCTATGGGAAGCCGGCTATCACCATTTTTGGCCAATTTATACATGAGCTTTTTCGAAACACATATAACTAAAGCCTTCCCTCATATTTTTAAAACATGGTACAGATATATAGATGACATCTTTGCAATAGTGCCCTATAAACAAATAGATGATGCTTTGAAACTACTCAACCTGCAAGAACCCAGCATACAATTCACAGTAGAAACTGAAGAGGACTGTACTCTACCTTTTTTGGACCTTAGAATCACAAAAAGTAATGAAAAACTAGAATTTGGTATCCATAGAAAAGCAACACGCACAGATAATTACATCAAAGCAAATAGTTTCAACCCAATTCCACACAAACATGCAACCATCAACAGTCTCACACACAGATTAGTAAATCTACCCCTCAGCCAGCAAGAATATAAAAAAGAATATCATCAAATCTTAAAAACTACAATTAAAAATGGATATGGAAAAAACCTTGTAGATAAAAAACTAAAATCATTCAAACTTCGAAAGAGATTAAAACAGATCACAGCTCTCACACCAATAAAACAAGAAATTAGATTTGCTAAATTTACTTACCACCCCTGGCCCACAAAAAAGTTCCAAAAAATATTCAAGAAATACAATATAAAATTGGCACCAAAAACAATTACAACATTAAAAACCTACATAACAGTAATAATACTGATAAGATAAAATCAGAGGAAAAGTCAAGCATTTACAAGATTAAGTGTAAAGACTGTGAAAAAATTTACATAGGGAGGACAAAAAGAAACATAGGCACTAGAAAGAAAGAACACTTCAGGCACTTAAGATACAAAAATATTGATAAGTCCGCAATAGCAGCTCATTTCTGGTCCGAAAATCATGAAATTGAAGATAGCACCGAATTGCTAAAATACGTACAAAAACATAGTGAACTCGTCATATGGGAGAGAATATACATAGAAAAACATAAAAACCAACTAATGAACTTTGAAATCCCGCCAGAAGAGAACCCCACATTTAAATTCATTACAAAATCAACAGATGGCAGCAGCAACGCCAGAACTACCCACACCACTGGATCAAGCTTTAGTCGCATAAGAGCCGAAGATGCAAACGATGATTTGCGAAACATGTCCTCGAAATAAGTACATAAGTGAAGCAGATGTATAATAAATACGACTTATCTATAAATTAATAATTTCAAGATATTGTTTTTAAATGAAATGAAAGCAGCAATTTAAGTACCAAGTCACCCTATATTTCGTTTGAACTTTATTCATATTCCATTCCTTTACTGAAAATGCAATACATAATTGATTTTAATGTTTATGGCCTCAAGAAGGTTGAAAAACTGTAATAAAAATTAAAACTTCATACATTATAACAGTTCTCAAACTTTTTCCCCTGCATAAATGTGATGTAACTGTTATGCTGAAGGGACTGTATATACGAGGGCTGATCAACAAAGACTGAGACTGATATTTTTTCACAAATGTTTATTACGCAATTCAATGTTTACATGATATTTTTCAAAGTAGTCCCCTCCTACTTCAATACACTTTTTATAGCTTCTCTTCCAGTCCTTGAACACATGCTACAGACCATTCTTTGTCAGGTCCTTGAGAATCACCTAACTTTTCTTGAGCACTGCTGCAGAGTTCTCAAATCAAATACTCCTAAGCTTTGGGAATAAAAAAAGGTTACAGGGTGCAAGATCAGGTCTATAAGGTGGATGTGATACACCGATAATGTTGAATCGAGCCGAAACTGCATGACTTGATTTGCGACGTGAGGCCGTGCATTGTCATGATGAAGTTGCCACCCAGTCCCAGAAAGGTCTGGTTGTTTCTTTGCAATGTGCTTCCTCAGTGTAGCCAATACTGACGTGTAGTATGCTGCTGTAACAGTAGTGTGAGGGGGAACTGCATGCTGGTAAATCATTCCATTAGTCAAAAAATATGATCACCATCACTTCCGCTGCAGATGGAACAACTTTTGCCTTTTGTGGTGTTGGAGAACTTGGCGATTTCCACACTGTGGATCATAATGATGGATGTAGCCATGATTCATCAACTGTGATAATCAATTTAAAAAATGCATCCTCTCCATCAGCAGAGACGCAGCACCTCACGGCTTGTCTCCATTTGCACAGCCTTTTGTTTAGGAGTCAACAGACGTGACAATCAACGAGCACAAACTCGGGTCATATGGAGATGGTTGTGCATAATTGTAAACACACTGCCATATGAAATCTTCAACACTTCATTGAGGTTATGTAATGTTATATGCCGATCCTCTCGGACAATCACAGCAGCTGTGTTTATGTTGACCTAAGTCACAGCAGAAGCCAAAACACCAGGCCCACCTTGCTTAACACTGATAAGTCGGCCATCTTTGAAGTCCTTGAACCACCTAAACACTGTTGCACGAGGTAGTGCATCTTCACTGTACACTTGCTTCAGCTTTTAAGTTTTGATGGCTGTATGGTTTAAATGAAAACAGAATTTGATTGCGCTGTACTGCTCCTCTTGCGTCACTTCCACTGTCTGGTATACGAAATGCACGTGGGGTCTACAAAATGGAGCATTACTGCCAACCTACCAATACGAGAGTGCCGCCATCTACTAACATTATACATAAAAACCCACTCTTTTCAAATATTTATGTTACAGATATGAAACTATCACGGAAGCTACAGGAAAAAATCAGTCTCAGTCTTTGTTGATCAGTCCTCGTAACCTGCATAATATGCACAAAAATTATTTACGTGACACATAAAAATTTAACATTTCAAAGAAAGTATACTTAATCATTCATAGTTTACTGTAGAATGCAAACATGAAGTCATGTCATTGAGCAGTTCTGAAAACAGCAGTTCAAGTACCAAGACACCCTATATTTTGTTTTAACTTTATTCATATTCCATTCCTTTACTGAAAATGGAACACACTTGATTTTAATGTCTCAAGAAGGTTGAAAAACTATAATAAGAAGTAAAACTTCATACAGTATAACAGTTCTCAAATTTTTTCCTCTGCATACATGTGAATTAACTGTTATGCTGAAGGGACTGTATATAACCTGCATAATATGCACAAAAATTATTTACGTGACACAGATAACAATTTGACATTATTTCAAAGAAAGTAATACTTAATCATTCATAGTTTACTGTAGAAAGCAAACAAACTCATTTCAGTGAGCAATTCTGCTTCATAGAATTTGGACTTATAAAAAGTTTTCAGCTATGCCATTTTGCACTACAACTTACGGTCTACAGCATAGAATCCGAAAACAGAGTAAAAAACAGTATGCTGTATGTTAAATTTCTTTCAAGCAATGAAGTCATTAAGGTATTTAGGTAATTAACAAAGCCCACTGCTAATTGAAGTTTAGCAATTATGCCAGCTTTGTAGGCGAAACAGAGTGGTAAAGGGAAGCAGCTTTTCAACTTCCTGAAAATTTGGACCTTTAATTTTTGTCTTATTAGAAAGTCCTGCTACATCTTTCTTCACGATGCTTTTAAACATTACAATTTATACATATGTAATGCTTTTATATATATATATATATATATATATATATATATATATATATATGTTTAAAAAGAAAAGGAAGAAGACATCCAAAAAACCAAGGAAACAAACTTATTGATTTATAGGTGTTATAAGACCAAAAAATTAGATGGAATCATGCACAAAGTTTCAGGGGCAAAATATAAAGAAGCATTGTTACCGTTAGGTTTGATCCCACCCTTTGGGGTTCCACATTTTAAATCCGGAGTATAGGACCAATGCCCACTCAGCATCTTGAGAAATTTGAGCTACGACAGATAATGAACCCTGGTCGAGAAAGCCAACTTTCCGGCTGGGGGATGTGTGAATGCTGACCACATTTCCCCCTGTATTGGTTCGATGTTCACCCAACTCTGCCTTGCATACGTGGTGGGCATGAGCCAGGGTCAAGCTGGCAGGCTCTGGCCCACTAGTGGCTGCATACCATGTATTTATTATCATCAAAATAATATTAATAAAACTATATGTTATATATGCATGTCTTACTTTCATTATGAAAGTAAAGAATAGACTGCAGTTTTAAACTGCACTGCATCTCAAAGGAATGATGTTATAATGTTCCCAAATAAATAAATAAATAAATAAATAAATAAATAAATAAATAAATAAATAAATAAATAAATAAATAAATAAATAAATAAATAAATAATTAATAATAATTAATAATAATAATAATAATAATAATTAATAATAATAATAATAATAATAATAATAATAATAATAATAATAATAATAATAATAATAATAATAATAATAAATTCAAGTCAAATTTATGGCACTTATCTTAAAAGTGTACTAAGGAATTATTTCTAAAGCATACCTAAATGAAACACCAACAGTTTGGAAATGGGAACATTATAATATGGTCTGGTTTATGAGTTTATTAATTTCCAGTTTTTCCAATTCAACTGATATTTACTGGTTATGATACAAGATAAGATATGAATAGGAAAAAAAAAATTAACACAAAATACAATAAGGCACAATCAGGGTTGTACAAAGGCTCAGTGAAATTGAAGCGACTTATTTCATTATCAAGTTCCTCCACATTTTTTCATAAGTACAGGTATGGAAACTGCATACTTTGGAAACCCTTCTTATAAGGCATAATTAAAAGAATAGACATGTATTATATATAAATATAGTTTAAAATACCTTGAACAATACAGTACAAATTTCTTTTAGTGCATAATATAGCCATCATTCTGCAGTCTATAACATCAGGAATTATAACAGGAAGATCATCTAATAATATGTGAGTTAGGAAATTTAACAAACTTCTCTTTGAGCACTTTACTGTGGTGATATTTCAAATGATATCATTTGAAATCACTAATCTTATGTCTAATCATTAGAATTAAACATTTTTATCTTAGTGAAAATCTTATGCTCAGAGTCAACCTTTGGTATTCAGTCATGAAAATGCATAAAATTATTTATATCTGGTATACTCTCACTACATTGGCATTTCATATAGCTGTAAACTCATTTTCAACTTGGAAAACATTATTGCTTGCAAGTTAGAATTACTTTTCCTGAGTGTTTTCAGCTATTACAAGTAATACTTCTAGAGTTTGCAAAACTATTTAAATTATGTATCTCTAGATGTTTGTACACACCCTATTCTTAAACACCATGATATAATTTCTTGCATGTTCCTCTTTTGTAATGTAGATGTAGTTCAGGTTAAAACAAGGGATGTTATCAGACTTCACAGCAATGGAAACACACACCAAAGGAACAGAGTTCATGAACTACTTTTTATCGATAGACTGCTGACCAACCTTATAATCATAAAAATAATTATAAATTACATTCCTATAAATTATGTTTAAAACTAGTTTGGTGAATTTTTTATACCAAACTACTGCACATCCATATTTCTAAATAGTTTGTTCAACAGTTGTACAAACTTCTAAAAAAATAAAGTTAAGCAGGTAATAATATGCATGAAGATAATGTACAGTTGTTATGCTATATAGGCACTCTTCTGATATATATTCCTTCACAATTTATAATTCTAATAAAAAATAAATAAAGCACATATAACACAACTATATAACAGAGCAAACTTATTGCATGATTAGCACAATATCTTGCCTGAATTTCAGAAATATATAATGATTTGAAAGTAATGAATCGGTAATTCAATTACCGACTCATTACTTTCAAATGTTAAATACATAAGTTTCTAACCTTTTGCTTCAAATAATATATAATTATGTTCGCTTATGTTTAAAGGAAGTCATAACTATTTTTGTAGCCATTTTGAGGGTTTATGTGAAACAAAATTATCCCACAACTCCCAAAAGATGTGCAACAAAGTTCTATAGCATTTTCACCTTAAGCTAGAAGATTGAACAAAGGTAAAGATTTTACTAGCACACATTAAAACACGGTTTTAAAGATAGGTAAGTTGAGACTGGATTGGGCTACACTATGAAGGGAATTTGGCATGAAGATCCAAACTTAAGTCTACTGTGCTTATGCCCACAAGAGGGGCAAGAGGAGACAGAGGGCAGCTGTCCCAAGGAGCCCCAACAGTGTATAGGACAGGGTCCCTACTACTGACCAGTTAGAAACTGCCCGGCAGGCGAGTGCAACAGGCAACCCACACTACTGTGGTCTAGAAATGGCCCCACCAGACTGGGTTCAGAGTCTGGAGACCATTCTACCAGAGGAGGAAGTTTTACAAAAGCATATCATCCTCCATGCTACATGTACTTGCATTGCTGAATATACATACGAAATGAGCAGTGAGGAATGAGCAATTCTTGTGTTCACTCTGCAGTTCTTTGCTTTTGAATGAAGAGAATAGCACTAATAAATAAGTCTGTAAATGATGTCAAGAGTTTCTCAGTTACCAATATATGCTTTTAATTACTATGGAAAAGCCCATTTTTGGCCTTCAAAAATTATCCTATGAGAAATTTCTTCAAAACATGTATTTTCCTTTCTTTTGAGGAAGGAGATTTATCTAATCCATTTAGTCACCTTTTATAAAATATTCAAAGGATGACCAAGTCATTCTCTTTAACTTAAGTCTGCAAATTATCAGCAAAGACCCATCTTAATTTGTTACATACAAGCAACAGTTTGTTGTACAAACCTTACTCTTTTGGTTCTACTGAAAAACTCTCGGAACACCTCTTCAATAAACTAACAGTGTGACTTAACCTGGAATTACAAATACCCATATGAGCATTCCGGGTATTTTTACTACCATGTTTTACAGTACTGTCAAATTTACAATACTGCATGTGTTTTTATGATAAATGTAAATCACTTTGTTCCAATCTTAGGAGGGAGAACGTTTTGGGTTTCTATGACTTAAAATGTAATAAAATACATTTTAATGTTAATTTGAGTGGTTAATTACCTATAATGCAGATACCTTCTTTTACTACTTTTTTTCTTTCTTTTTTATTACAACCATAAATGATGGTTTGTATCAAATAAATTGAGATGCCTGACCATTCCTAAAATGTAATCTTTTTATTCCAAAACTGCTACTCACTTATTACGCTAGTGCAGTTTTAAATTTAGAGCCATGTTTTAAACAGAATTAATTAAATTTGCTCTATTTATGCTAAAAATGTTTAAACTACACATAATGCACTACATGTAAGAGGAACACTGCTGCATAAAATCTATACCAGGAAAATTCATCCCTGCATCTGCAATTGCCATGAACATTTAAGGAGTCAAGAGAAATGCTCTTAATTTTCAGCAGGCTTACTAATGTAAACTCTTATTAAAACTAATAAAACAGATGTATAGCACTACATGAGGGACCATCTAAAGAATGCCTGCCTCGGTAGCGTGATGGTACAATGTCTGCCTCATGTTAAAGAGGTCCTGAGTTTGAATCTTGGTCAGAGCAAGTTACCTGGATAAGGTTTTTTCCTGGGTTTTCACTTATCCTCAAAGGTGAATGTCAGGTAACTCTAAGCTCTATGGATCCTGGGCTCATTTGAGCATCATTTCACCCATTCCATTCATCGTCCGATATGACTTAAGGGAGGACGTAAATTACACACACAAAAAAAAAAACAACTAATGAAGCAATAAAGCTGAAAATGCATGGCTATTTACAAATGTCTTTGTGGCATTTGGTAAAAGTTTTGCAGAGATGCAATTTGTGCTTTTTAATGAACAGAATTATATGGCAAAAGAAATACCTTTAAATATATTACCTTTTTGTTGAAGTGGTTAAGATCTGTACACAGATTTTGTGATTTAGTGATGGTAACAACTGTATTGTTAAACATACCATGGATTTGGCTACAAGTAACAATATGACTGCAAAGAATGCTCATTTAACAAATTTGCTCATTAGCAATATTTTGGTGATATAATGTTAATATACACTGTTAGAACAAACCTTTGCATAAGATGCAACATTTAAAACAATGTCCATTTGTGACCGATTTTTGTTCAAATTCCTGTAAATAACTTAGGTAACCTTGCTGACATGTGGATTGAACGAACAAAATCTTTATATTTATACATCCAATATAAATAATAGGGTAACATTTAAGTTATTCTATCTGGAAGTTACTTCAGGCAAGATACAGGGCTTTGTAACAGTTTCAGTAGTAAATGTACAATTTAAGCTAGGAAATTCATTTAAAAAAAATAGCTGACAAAGAGCAGCACTATAGCAAAAGTGCATTTTAAAAAAGTGCTCAGTTAAAATTACTCACAAATACACTTCACTATAATATTATTCTTGATCCCTTCTTGTTCTACTTATCCACCCAGAAGTAAAAATAGGGGTTATTTTTTCTCTCACAGGAACACCAACTACACTGTTATTAACGTGTAGCATAAGCCATGTCCATCAGGCAAGATAGTAACAAATTTTAATTTTTTATTTTCCACTTTCTTACCACAGTAACAGGGTAAAAAGAACCAGATATACTCATATTTGCAGCCTCAAATCATGGCAATTTTTCACATGATTGTCACATTTGTTGCAATCTTTGATTTACTTATAAAATAATACATCTATACATTAAGGAAGAGAAAATATTACTTTCATAAACAGATATAATATAAAGCTTCACATTAATTCAGTGTGCCCAGTATGCCCAGCATACTAGCAATTAGCTTAGTAGGTAAACTGTACCTTGGTATGGGTGCCAAAGTAGGAGTGAAAATGTATCTTTTGCTTACAACAGAAAAAAACATAATGGAAACTTTAAGAATTCATTCAGACCTTTGTTATTCATATGTGACTATTATAATTTTTATGCAGCATTTGAAAAATAAGTAGAGGTTGTTCAAAGGGAACATGTAGAATATAAGAAAGAAGTTACAGAAAATAAACATGCCTACTTTGTATGCAGAGGAAATATTTCTAAATACAGTATACTCCTGATTATTTGTGCAGATTATCTAGTTTGCACATTATCTGTGCATTCCTCCAAATTACATAAGCATTATACATACATTTTTTTTCTAGTAAATACAATAAATGACACTGCAGAGCAGAACATGCCATTTCCATTGTTTAAATGACCACTATGTTAAATGACATAATTGAAAAGACATTGAGCTTTTCTGATATTAATCAGCACCTTAGTCTCAATGGAGCAAGTTAAAAGAAAATTGTAAAAAAACATATGCTGGGTTTAAAACAAAAATTAGAATTGAAAGATTTGAGAAGGTGCAAATTGTTGCAAAATTAAGTACTAATTATGCACTAATTATGAGTTGGAGAGAGGCTGAAAATGGAGGCAATGGCCTCTGAAACTAGTCCCTCAATAATATAAAAACTTATGTGACGAAGTGTGAATAAACTGACTACTAATAGTTTTTCCGATTTAATTATGAGTTTGGGATACATGCTCTTTGCAACATTAGGAATAAGCAGAAAATACAGGATTTTATAAGGAACTGAGAGTCTAATTCTGGACCATCTGCACTAAAAAGCATGAAGAGATCTAAATTCGATGATTTAAATACAAACAAGTAGAAGGTGTGTCTGTTTCAAGCAGTGTGTGACGAAAAGACAACATTTAATCATGAAGCTCTAGGGTTAGAGGGAGAATTTAATGCATTACCTGGTTGGCTAACCAGATTCAAACTACTTCACAGGATTCCTTTCTTGGAAGTGTCGAAAACAGTGTTGTTATAATAAATTAAATTTAACTTCACAGGATTTGCAAACTTAACAATGCAAGTTCAAACATTGCAGCAGCTGATTCCTTCTGAGAAGAGTTCCAGAAATTTGTGAAAGAGAATCTCACACCAGGCCAAATTTTAATGCACACGAAATTGGTCTGCATTGGAAATGTCTATGAATCAGAACCTTTGCTTTTAAGAGAAAATTTCGTGCTTCTGGATAGAAGTTGTTTAAAGAATGCTTTACCATTTTGTACACCATCAATGCTTCTGGAAAATGCAAAGTTAAGTTATTGGTGATTGTAAAAAAAACTGAGCATTCAAGGCTATTGAAGGTAAAGATGTCCCCCATGGATTATTAATACCAAAAATGAGCATTGATGGATAGTGAAATTAAACTGGTTCCACAAAAATTTTGAAAAAGTTTGGAAAATTCTGGAAGACAAAGGATTATCACAAGACAATTCTACTGCATCTCAATGAGAGCATTCTAATATCTGATGGACTCATTGTAACTGTTTTACTCGTTAATATGACTGCCATTATACAGCCAATGGACTAAGGCGTAATTGCATCAATAAAACTGACTTACTGGGCTGATCTGCTGAGAATGCAGTTGAAGATGATGTGGTGGCATTCTGGAAGAAATTTACCATTCTAAATGCCATATATAGAATTTCTAATGCCTGGCAGGAGGTTAAGCCACAACGCTACTTCGGTTATGTATGAAAATTCTTCCAGATAGAGAAGAAATTGATTTTCAAAGTTCCAGTGATGAAGAAATAGCAATTGCACAATGAAACTGATAGCACATTTAAATGGCTTTGAAGCTGCCAATAAAAAAGTTGAATGAGTGGCTCCATATCAATGCATGAGAATCCGGCTCCCCATATGATTCCTCACATGAGGAATGCTAAAATTGTGATTATTGTTTCACAACAAAACAAAGGACAGTGACTGGGAAAATGGCGATTAAGACCTTGTCAGTCATTGTACCGCGTTGCAGTATGTTGATATTCTAGATTCTATGAGGAACAAGGGTTTTAGTACAATGACATTATTCTGTGCAAAAAAATTCAACTCCTCTCAGAAGCAGACCAACATAACTATTTTAAGACATTAAGCAGGACTGCAGTACCTATCCATAGAAGTTGAATAAATTTTTGAACATTACACTACATTACCCTGAATAATTAAGAGTAAACTGTACATGTTTCAAATTTTTTCTACCAATAAATAGTTTACGCTTTAAGAATAATGAATATGGTATAGACTTTTTTAAATTTTGAGTGGACTGATGACATTTAAGATTCAAATACTTTTCACTCAAAACTAAGAGGTCATCAATTCACTCACCATTTCATTATGTTAAAAAGTTAATTTAGATCTGAACATTAGATTTTTTTCAAAGTATTCGCCATTGCATTCTATACACTGACACATTCTTTCAAACCATTTTTAAATGCTCAACATTTTCTTCTCTGGAGAGAGTGCAAATACGTTCTTCCTAAGGAATTACTGCAGTATTTGGTCATTCAAATCAGACCTTGAATGTTTCCTTTTATTTTGTGGAACAGAAAATGTCACATCACGGCCAGAACTGGACTGTAAATTTAACTTTTATTTACAGATGCTGTTTAATGGCTGTGGTTCTCAGCATCCCATTCTATATTGGGCATGAACATCTACTTAATTTTCCTCACAGGTCTATTTATCAAGCTGAGGTTTTCTAGTGTGTCATACAGCTATGGTACTGATTACCAGCTTTACTTCCCTTCTGAAGGAAGAATGCTAAGGATTTTTATGCCAGCAAAATTCCACTGACCTCCACTGGATTTGAACTTACAATCTCAGAAACCAGAGGTTAGCATGTTACCCCTAGACCATAGAGGATGACCCAGAGCTTCCTGACATGAAGTTTTTCTTAAAGAATTGCTCTCACTGCTTCCAATCTAATATTTAGTGATTTTTTAATTTAGTAATATGTGCAGCAATCCTCTTGCCACAACTTGCATTCTGCTTTCACCACATTTTTATCCATTGTTGCTGAAGCTGGCTGTCCTGCACAATTTCCATTTTTGAAGGAATTCTTCCTCTTCTAAAATCTCTAAACCATTGATAAATGGTGGATTGTCCCCAAATTCACGATGCAGTCTTTGAAGGCATACTTTATCCCCTAAATGGACTTTAAAAATTGTAGAAAAATCACAGCAAGGAAATAGTTTTGCTTAAGATCCATCCTAGTATCTGGTGTAGCAACACCTGGATATACATATACACACACTATTGACTTTGTACATTGTTGTAGTGTGCCCAAGCTTGCACACATTACTATCTGAACTTCTATTTAACATATAAGGAACTTCTTCGGTTTACTACAACTCAATATTACCCATCCTGTAAACTTTTGAATGACGTTCTTACAAACTGTACCTTTGTGATATAGTATTCTTAGATATGCGAATAAAATGAGAAGTACTCAAATATTTTCTTTTCAACATTGAAATCAGACACTTTTAGTTTTTCTTATGCAAGGAATATCGACTTGTGAGGTGATCAGCACTGAACTAGATGTGCTGTATGTCCTCTGCTATTCATGGCCAAATGTCTATAGTATACGTTAACCATACCTAATTATTGTTTGTATTACTATTATGATTATTAGTAGTAGTACTATTTAGTTCATATTTAACAGGTATATGATGTAATAAATGTTATTTTGTATGTGCAGTAGTTGTGATTACATTGTGAACTGTTATGCAAATCTGTCAAATACTTGTAATTCACAAGTCTTGATTGACAAAGTATTTCACATATTTGTTAACAAAAAAATTTAATGATCCAGTGTTTAGTGCCAATTAATTTTCTCACATTATAACAGAGTTCTCTCTTAAAATAAGAGTATAAGGGTCCCAAATGTCCCATCATACCTATATATCATATAATAAATATTAAGCAGAATAAGTTTTAAAAAGACATGCCAACTTCAACATCTGCATATTAGTTTCCATTAAAGTTCATGTAAGTGTTACCATTAATTTTCAAAATTAAGTGAAATCAAAACTGAGTTACTCTTCCAAAACAATTCAGTCCATACAACTTATTCCTTTGATATTGTATAGATTGAAGATCAAATTTAAAAGTCATACCAATGCCTAGCTCAGAATTCTTGTGAGCAAACCCATTTCCCTTACTTACACTGCAACCTTGAAGCAAGAGTAGTCAGGGCCATGTGATCCCTGCAGTTTTAATGTAATTTGACATTTAATTTCAGAACCTTGCAGTTAAAACTGGGAGCTAAGCATTAACTTGCAGTCCATACTCATTCTGTAACCAACGTTCTGAGGCGAGACTCATACAACATTTTCAATATCACTATAACATGAGATATAGCACCCAAAAGCCTCAAGATTCTAGAATGTTGTAAAATAATACAATTAACCCGTTTACATAAAAGAGTGGTAATTCAATGGATTCCAGCCCATTGTGGAATAACAGGCAATGAAATGGCTGATTTTTTGGTTAAAAAAGGAGGTGAAATTATCACTAAATCAATGCCTAGTTTAATTCCATTTTGCTCCATCAAAAGAACAGTATTTAATACATAAACAAAATCAATGAAGAATACACACACAAAATATCTGGAAAACAATGGAAAGTTTACAAGATGACACTAACTATATTTCCACATTACCAAGAAAATGTGCAGTAGGAACTTTCAGACTACTAATAGAACATGATTGTTTACAAAAATATCTATACAGATTTGGAATAGCAGAGACTCCTATATGCCTTTTCTGTGACTTAAATGAGGAAATAGATCGTGACCATCTTTATAGGGTAGCGCATAGCAAGTTCCCTAGTTTCAATTTTTTGTCTTGGGAAAATATGAAGCCATATTTTTGGTAGTACCACATCAATGAACAATGTGAACTATGCATTTTTGTTTATGTTTACTTCAACATTAGTAGCTATGGAGCATTGGTCAGTGGCACATCATATTTCAGCCATGCATTTCTTTCAGGAGAGTAAGTCTGTTGTAACAGTGCAGAGAATATTTTGTGTCCATTTCAATGTGCCTAGGTACGGCACAATTCCTTCACAGAAAGCAATTATGCAATAGTTGAGCAAGTTTGCAACATGTAGTGTCCTAGATATTAAACATGGTTCACCTAAAACAGTAACAACACCAAAAAATGATGCTCGAGCAAGACAAGCTGTTGAATGCAGTCCACGTTGTTCAGCTTGTAAACAGTCAAGAGTATTGGGCATTTCTCAAGGATCCTTAGGACGCATATTTCGTGAACTCAAGTTTCACCCATACAAAATACAAGTGACACAAAAACTTCTCCCTGCGGTTGACCTTCAAGCTAACTTTTGCAACATCATTGTATGGCCTGCCCCCTCGCCTGATGTTACAGTTCCTGATTTCTGCTTGTGGGGCTATTTGAAACAAAAGCTCTTTACTAGACATCTTACAACTCAACAAGCACTAAAAGATGCAATTACTGAAGAAATTGTGGCCATAGATGGGGATCTGCTTCATCGCCTGTTTTCCAGTTTCATTACATGCTTATAGGAAAGCCTGGACTCTAATGGAGACCATCTTGAAGATGTAATTTTCAAGATATAATTCTATAACACGATGTAAATAAAGGCACATTGTATATTTTCAATTGGTAATTTGTCATGTTCCCTCTCCTGTCTGAGTAATTAAGCGTAAGCCTCCAAACTATGGAGCTTGCTGTACACCACCCAGTACATTGTCCAGCTTAAAAGATTCCAAATTCCCAGCTAAATATTGGAGTGCAAGAGGATGAAGGATTTCACTATCAAACGTTTAAACATTAGATACCAACCAAAAACATATAAAAGAAAGAAGGAGAAAGAAATGACCAATGTTAATTCTGTTAAAGAAAGTATATTATTGCTTTTAAAGTGTATGTAAAATATAAGTATGCTGGGTGTTCAAAAGCTCTTAAGTTGTATTCCCACAAAGAATGAGACATGCAGTTTCATTTCCCAACCCTAACAATATTCGAATACTACTCTTAAACTATATTGCAAAAAGAGCATCAAGTTCCTCAGTGGTTGAGTGGTCGGCATTCTGGCTTCTTAACCCAGAGATCCTGGATTTGATTCCCAGTTGTATCAGGGAATTTTCTTTTAAGCAGTATTCTCCCTTATCCTTTAGAGGAGTCTCTGAGTTTATGTGGGAGTATTCAATAACACCATTAGATGTTTTCATAAGTAAAAGTTAATATGAGCTTAAAAGTTAAAGGATTGTGGAAAAGAGAGAGAATGCAGGCACTTTTATTCTAATAAAGGCTTCTATTATCAACAAATTTTGCAGTCACAAAATACTGAGGGACTGTATAAGGCCACATACCTTTCTGTAGAAATTCATAATGAAAGAAAACAATTTGATTATGTACAATCACATTCAAAATTTTAATTTATATTTGTTTTAGAAGGCAATGTTTATCAGGAACTATTTTTAGTCTTGAACTTCAATGGAAGTCTTGAATCAATGTGAAAATGTCTATGAATCCTAACCAGTTGCTGTACTTTAAATTATGAAGCTTTGGCATTCTACTGCATTATATATCTATTTAATTTACACTTGATACCAGATGCAAACAATTTGTTACTAGCATTATATTACATATCAGTTGTACTTAAAAGCAACAAAACAGTAAAGTATGCAATGTTGAAATACATTACTTTAACATTACTGAGTAATGTTTTAAACAATAACTCCAAAAACATTATGTAATTCTCAAATTATAAGTAGAGTACCAACAAAACAAAAATGTATGTCACAATAATTAAATGTTAACTCAATTATTCTCTTATATTTCATTATATCTGATTTATGCCACAGAAGCCAATTTTGTTCTTGCTTCTAATGAAAGCAAACTATATACAAAAAAGGGAAATGAAATGAAATAAAATAAAACAGATAAAATTTCAGACACAACGAACACAAACTTTAAAGTTTTTAGGTCATTCAAATGTGTATAAGAACTAAAGCCAACTTCAGTCATAAAAGATTATGTGCTCATTATACATAAAATATTTCCTTTTTAACACTTCTTTTTCTCATTTAAACACATACAGAACTTACTGTGTTTATGGACACTCACATATCTGAATACATGATTTTGAGGCTGCATATATTACCATTACAACATGGAATATGTAAAGTATAAGTTTAAAGAGCAATGTTATTCTTAAATTAAATTGTAAATGAGTCAGTCACCAGCTTTTGTAAAATCATTACCTATTTACAATTCCAGACATTTCAACAGACAGTACCTCATTTTCAGTCATATTTAGTATACTCTCTTATTAATCTAGTTAAGTGCAAGAATGTTCAAACTCCTTGACAAGGTTGCTATGAATAACATACATAGCTTCATAATTTGGCATTATCTCAAGCAGCAATTTAT
This sequence comes from Mantis religiosa, assembly GCA_030765055.1. NCBI lineage: Eukaryota > Metazoa > Arthropoda > Insecta > Mantodea > Mantidae > Mantis > Mantis religiosa. The sequence goes on from CM060959.1 coordinate 89,286,001, forward strand.
TGCTCTTAAATAAACATTGTAAATTCAACAATTCAGTCTTCCTAAGTTTACCCTAATTCTACTTTCTAATAATCCATTGGTAATTAAATAATGCTGCTGAGATAATTGCTTAGTCATATACATAAATAATATGAGTTGAATTTTGGGACAAGATTGCTTCACTTACATTGTAAATTTATTATGTAAATGAAGCAAATGTATCAAAAAATTTGACTCCTAATATTTATCTGAATTTGTATTACATGTTACAAAGCTTCAAAAAGTTAAGTGCTTAATCATGTTTCTATTGCTTTTCACTACTCATTGTAAAATGCAAGTTAGTTAAATAGAGTTATAATCTTGTATGCATATGGAATCTCTGAGGACTGCTATTAATATGAATGAAAATATTTAAACAGCAAATAAGTGTACCTGTGTTACTAAAGAAGGTATTTTAGAGGAGATATCAAGTTGTAGGGTACATTCACCAGTTATTAATAATAAAGAAATCCTGGGGCTAATGTTTGCAGATGACCTAGTAGTTGGGTCCATATCAAGTGGAGGGCTGAGAAGAGCAATCGAGGCAGCCAATTCTTATTGCAATAAATGGAGAAAGTGAATGAAAACAAAACCAAGATTATGGTCTTCAAAAAAGGATACAGGTTGCATAAGGATGAGAAATGGGAGGTTAATAGAAGAGAAATAGAGGTAGTAAGGAGATTTGATGATTCGGGGACAAGGTTGAGTTCAGATGGTAGCTGGAAAGAACAAAGATGTCTGTGGCAAATGGTAAAATGGCCATGAGGCTGGTAAGATCATGCTACAGTAAACTGCCAGATATAAATGTCAAATGGTTGGAGAGGATTTATACAGCAGTAGTAGAAAATAGAATGCTACATGGATCAGAGATATGGGGAATAGATGAGACTTGGAGAAACACTGGTAAGAGTGCATAGAACCCTTTGTAAATATATATTGGGATTACCGATAGCATTACCTAATGGGGCAGCACAATTGCAACTGGCCAGGCATTCTACTAAAATTAAAATCTTGTCAAGGGCAATGAAATATTTATACAGAATCACAAACTTGGAAGATGGCAATATTATTAAAGAACGTTTTCATATTCAAAAGAGAAATAACTGGGGTGGGTCTTGGGCACATAAAATGAACGACATGTTGAAGCAGATAGGTATGGGTCATTCCTGGATAAATGCAGAGTATGGGTATAGAGGCTTCTGGAAAGAAGTTAAGCTAAGATTAGAAGATATTGACAGACAAGACATTTTCGCCAATACAACAAAAGCACACAGAGATTATATAGAGAAATAAAAACAACCTGGGGGAGGGAAGGATATATAGATATATGTCGTAAGTTATGGCGAGAAGGTTTCGCTTGGACGAGAACAGGAGTGAAAAACTTGAAAGGTATAGGTCAAGAGAGGGAGCTAGATAAATGACCATTGTGTGGAGAAGAGAATGCAGATTTCCATTGTTTATTATATTGTAGTCAAACAAAGATATGGAGAGAGCAGGCCTGGCTACGTAAATAGGACAATTTGGGGAGTGAAGTAGTAATTAGAAAAATTTTGTCAGTAAAAGTGGAAAAGAACAGGAGAAATATAGGGAATTATTTAGGGAAAGTTAAAGAGAGATGGCTAAGAACAATTAACAAAATATGTAGAGTAGGATAGGTGATATGGCAAAATGTGTAAAAAGGAGTAGAGGGCCTCCAATACACAAAAACCTAGGTTTAGGTGTATGGGAACCGAATTATTATTCAATGGTGGGCAATATGATAGGATCTTCAGGATTTAGGAATATATGACATTTTCCAGTATGGATTTTATAATTGTAATCTTGATTTTGTATTTCCATTTGATGTTGTAAAAGGAAAGATGAGAAATAAATTACTAAAGAAATTGAATACAGCAGAGCCATGCATTTTCACACTTAGTATTTTGCATTCACTTTGTTAGGTACTGATAAGCGACACTCTTGACTACTAACACTCAGAACCGCACGAAAACATGCCTAGAACAACAATTAATCATAAACAAAATTGTGGTCCATGTCATTTCCATGCAAAATGTTGCATTCTGCTTCAGTGACATTTAATAGAAATGAAGTAACAAGATATCAATACCATAAGAAGGAAATTATATTTGTCAATGTCAGGATGTAATTACATTTTCAATTAACTGCTAAAAACCTCTGCTTAAAGTATTTGTAATAGCGCAAAACACACATATACCAGACACCTGACAGTGATTATATTACTTCTCAAGTGCAGATGCAGGTTCTCGATGAACTGATGGTTTTTACAGGAAGAGAACAAAGTTCACATCTCACTAAATCACGTTATCACATTCCAAACCACTTAGGCATTTATGCAGTTCAATGTGAAAGCGACACTAATTCCATTTGCGAATGATAATACAGGTATGTCAATGTCATAACATTTCACCAAGCATACTGCAACAAAGGTTCATACTTTGATGCAGCAAATTGACTGTAAATTACCGAGTTAGGTATGATAAAGAAATAACGATCATGTATCTTTTCTTGTGTTTCAGCACATTGCAGTCTTACAAAATTAGCAACTCCTCTGATACAAAGCTTATACTGCTTACAGAGCTTACAATGGTGCCAGTAGACAAGTGCAGAGTTTTGTATGGAAACAATAAGAGACCACACTGTTCTTTTAATGTTTGTTTTGTTATTTTAAGCATGTTTTTATACAGTTTCAAGCATTTGTTTGAGTGGAAAGTTGTGGAAGTAATGCATGTTTCCCGAGAATATCTTGAATAATGCATTCTTTGTTTGCATCACAAGAATTACATATTGCTAAAAAATCTTAATCTAATCCAACCATTACAACTACCAAACCAAAACACCTCCAAGTTTTCTTTCTGTCCCTTTTGTAGATTCTACATATTTCAATGTGAAACAGGAAGAAATTAATGATAAAATTACACTGTACATTTTGTACTACGAGTATAAAAAATTTTTAAGTACTGCAATTTGGACTCTTGCCATGAAAATTATGAATTTCAGGCTTTAAGTTTATATTCACTTCTTGGTTTTATATGGTCTTACAAGAATGCAACTAAGCCACCACAGTGGGAATTCTGTTTATTAAATGGTCTATACATTTCATTAGAGGCTACTATATTTGAGGACAAAGTTTAATGACTTCAACTCATCTAACTGCTCACTGTAAGATTCAACTTACATTCCAAAAGATCAATGGGATAGTGCCACATTGATGTGCTTCTGTCTTTCATTCTGCTCGCATTAAGAGGAAATGCTTGTAGCTTAATATAGTCTGTTTGGTTGCTTTTAGTTTTTGGATGGAACAGAAAATATAGAGATAAAACAAGTTTCTGTATTGAATATTACAAATTAAAATTGATGAAAATTACTTCAGAAATGTCAGATAGTTCTCAGCACTCTGGACCTCAACCTCATTTAATAATTTCATCATTTACATTTCAATGCCAAATGCAAGGACTTTTTAATAGAACACTGCACTTGTTATATGTCATTTTTCAATTGAACTGTAGAAGAGTCACTTTTATTGACAGCAAAATTGATAAACTTATTCAGATTTTTAATTTCTGCCGTATAACTTCAATACCGCAATCTGTAAAGTTTGAAAATATGTATATGTTGTAATACAATTGGTTGTTTCCGGGCTATTTTGCCGTGGTCTGTTGGAGTAAGAACCAAACGTTTCGTCCACAACTACGGCAGACATCATCAGTGGCGCGTCACAATATAACGTACAATGTCACAATATAAAAACCATCTTCAAACCCACTAGGAAATTGAACCATTTAATACGCTCAGCGAAAGATCCTCAGGAACCGCTGTCCTCAGCCGGTGTATATCGCATTCCCTGTTCTTGCGGCGCGGTATACATCGGAACAACACAACGCAGTGTCAACACCAGACTCAAGGAACATAGGAGCAACTGCCGTCTGGGCCACACAGATAAGTCCGCAGTCGCCGAACATGCAATTGAGGCAGAAGGCGAGCATGTGATACAGTTCCAGGACACCAGCATCCTTTCTACCACAGAACATTACCACAAACGACTTCAGCGGGAGGCCATCGAAATTTACAAACATCCTAATAATTTCAATAGAAAGGAAGAAGCCTTAAAACTAAATAGGAACTGGCATCCTGTTCTCGAAAACAGGAAACGCCATTTAACCACCAAAAATGACGCGGACCAATCACAGGACACCGTTGCCGGACCACCCAGGCTCCGCCCCCCAACTACCAGTACAAATAGCGCAACTCAGGCATTGAACTGAATTTCCAAGGTCGCAAGTAGGACCTCGGTCATGCTTGTGTCCTGGCGCCATCCTCACCCGGCCTAGGCTTTGCCTGGCCGTAATATCCTCTCCCAGAATCCGCAGGTGCAATAGCGGTACTGCTGCACTTCCTCTCCCGAATTCTCACCGGTGGAGGTTTTTTAGTGGGTAGGGCTGACGGATCTCTCTCCGTCAGAGGAGTCCCACACTCCGATCCCGGGGCTAGTGCATAAATGCATTTTTCCTCCACTCGAAAAAAAAAAAAAAAAAAAAAAAAATGAACGCTTCAGATGCAACCAAACTCTCTGCAAGAAAGCTTCGACTGCGCCACTGATGATGTCTACCGTAGTTGTGGACGAAACGTTTGGTTCTTACTCCAACAGACCACGGCAAAAACAGCCCGGAAACAACCAATTGTATTATGGACTCCGGCCGTGAAAGCTTACGTTCTCTCATGTATATGTTGTGTTTATGAACATGTTAAAAAGCATTCAGTTTGCTGCACGTAATTCAATTCACAAACAATTCTAGTATATATATTTCTTTTGGTGATGGCAATTTCCAGGGTTATTACAAGATTTAAAAATTTTAAAAAAAATGGCAAGATGAGAAAACCACACATCATAGGCCCATTTACTCATGCAAATGTGTACTTGGAAGATGCTTATGAAAATTACTTGCACTGTAGTAGTATTTCAATGGTACAGACTGCTTGAAATAGCTTTATAATTCAAAAGTGGGAAAAAATTATGAGAAATGATTTTATACACAAAAAGATTGAAAATTTCAATCTCAAAAAATTTAAATTATGTTTCTACCCTTAAAAATGATTATAATTTTAAAAAATTTACTTACCATCTTTGGGCTAATAAACAGTTTACAATTTTTTTTTAAAGAATTTGGTAATATTTTGGTTGCTCAAAATAAGTATGTTATAAAAATATTGCTACATTTGTCCAAAACATAAAATTTCCGATAGTAAAAAGTCTGGCATTTATCAATTATTCAGATTGCAACAGGTTTACAGTGCAAGAACCACACATAATTTAGAAATAAGAATGAAGGAACATTTTAGAAATACTGCCTATAAACAGACAGATAAATTGGTTGTGGCAGATCATTTTTGGTAATTTAACCATGAAATAAATCCAGAAGTTAAATTAATAAAGCAATTAAATGGTCCAATAGATTTAATGGTATGGGAGAAAATATCTTAAAAAAATAGAAATCATTTAATGAATATTTGAAATGAAGCAAACCGAATCGGTGTTTAAGTTTGTTTCATTTTCAGAGTTTGGTAATAAATTCAAAAATAATACACTTAGCAGCAGTAATGATGACATGGAAAAACAAAGAGACTGAAGATGCGAAAAAGTTTTTGCAAAACTAGTCTCTTGAATTCTGTGGAAAGTTCATCAATTTTCTTAAAAAGATATGTGAAGTTTGTGAGATATAATTATATTTTATTATAATATTTGTTACTTTACTGTTGTTAGCTTTTATTTTGTTTGTATTAATGTAGGAACAAATAATTATTTTTCAGCAACAATTACATGTTAAAAAGGGGGGGGGGGGAGAAACCACATAGCTTTCTAAACAAGTTATGTCCAGGAGTATTTAATTTTATCTATCACAGTTGCCTGCCTCAGAACTTTAGCAACATGTCATTACGTTGCACCTCCCAACTAGAGTAAATTTTTCTGTATTGAAAATGAACTGCAGTATTCTCTTAGGGTAATACACTTGCAACGCACATGGAAGTTTTGTAACATTTTATTGTATAATGGACCCTATTTTAAAAGCTCTCTTGTATTTTAAAGAACAAGAAGCTGAGTCATAACTCTGCAAAATAGCACTTAAGATCCAGAGATGGCTGTTTCTATTTCATTCTAACACCTTCGAAGAATCTCCTGAAGAATCTCTTAACAAGAATAAATGACTGGACAAATTTATTATCTGAAAACATCCAGAAGTCAATATTACCTCAACGGTAGAATGACAACGCTAGAACAAGAGGACCTATAGTTTTTATCATAACCCTGTGCCATAGGAGCACTTGAAGATACTTTGCGTGAGATAACCAGAAATGAAGGCAGTGGTAACTTAATCGGCATTCCATAGCTAGGAACTGAAGTACTGAGCCACAAGAGAGTAAACAAACCCACCAATGATGATGATGATGATGAGTATAAGGGCGCTCAACTGCAAGATACCTTAGCATCATTTGATCCGGAAGATACCTTAGCATCATTGTAGCATCATTACAATATCTAGGAGGTGAATCACAGAAAGAGTCTCAAAACATCTTCAAAAGGATTAATTTATTACATTACACGGATTCATTTCAAACACTTAAAGATAGTATGCTTACTGACTGCTTAATAAAATAAATAAAAAATTGCTATAAGCTCAAACTGTGTGACATCACTACCCTCTGCAAGTGGAGAGGGAATTTTGCAGTTATTTCTGGATTCATTTGTGATTATATTTACAATGGAGATCCTGTAGTATCAGACACAAGGGAGTAACTGTACTAACAGGAATAAACAACAGTATTGTCGCATAGCTGACATTTTATACAAAAAATTGTGTATAACACAAGCTGTATTAATATTTAACTAGAAAGTTAAAAACAGAGAAGAAACTGAGTTATATACAAGACAAAAACCTGGAATTTACAAATTTCATGACTCCAATTTTAATAAAGTATATATAAGAAAAACAAAAAGAAATCTAGAAACCAGACTAAAGGAACACATGAAGTGCTTAAAATACAAACAAATGGATAAATCTGCAGAGTTACACCATTTCTGGACAACCAACCGTAACATCAAACCAAACATTACACTAATCAAATCGACCAGTCATGCAGCAGAATTGGAACACGGAAAAACATCTTCATTTTGATTTACTGCTACCAAGTACCCTCTAGAAGTACATTTTACCACCACATGATGCCACCATTAGATAACCACCACAACAAAAACAAGGGTAATCAGACATGTTCTGAAGATGGGAACACATGTTTCTGAAACATGTTTACAAAACCTCACATTCTCAGTCCAATTAAAAGCAAATGCATTAAATGCACAATAATAATGTATTCTATTTTTCTCCTAAGATGGCAGTGTCTGTTGTGAAACATATAAATAAATATATAAATAAACAAATAAAATAATAATTATTTTATAAATATAGTATTTACTTAAAAGTTAAAATGGAGTTATTCAAGAAAGCATAAATAGTAATTTGAATGAGCCATGTTTATGACACTAACTTCACTTATTTAAATCTAAATGTGGAATATGCTCCAAAACTACTGCTTCCAACCTCAGCCTGAGTTTTGATTGGCAACATAGAACAGGATTACAGGTGATGGTTGCAGAAGTGGCATATCATCACAGACATCTCTTTGTGTTGCCAGTTGAATCCTGGCACAGGATGGAAGCAATAGCTTTTGAAAAGTTTTGCATTTAAATTGAAGGAAGTGAAGTTAGTGACGTAAATCTGGTTCAACAATCTTTCAAGTTAGTGTTTCACTTCAGTTTCCAATTTCTAAATATAAAATTAAATCCGTCTACCCAAGGCTTACATTGTTTTATGTAATACTGTGCCTTTAATAAATACACTGGAAGTTGAAGCATTTGTTCAGACCATCAATGATAATCAATGTCTTCAAATATATTCTTTCAGCAACAAAAATTAATGTTTACTGCTTATAGCATTTATTAAATGAATATATATATATATATATATATATATATATATATATATATATAATTTATTTTCTTTTTGATTCTCTTAACATGCAACAACCCAAGCTTTACATAATTTTTTGTTATAAAATACAAGCTTTTCTGCATTTGTGTGCTGAATTAAAAAAAATTGAACAGTCCCATCAAGTACCATTTTTTATAGAATAAAAATGTATAAGTACTTAATGACTTCTGGCACTCAAACAGAGCTACAACAGAAAATAATTTATTTAACCTTTATTTTTGTCTAGAAACTTGTTAATGGGAATAATGGTTTGGAATGGTCAACTAAAACTTAGAACTTGTGTTATAAAAAGACTTTGTCCATACCATTACTGAAGTTTGTACAAAAATATGCTGATGAATTTCAAAGCCTTGAGATGCTTAATTAGTTACAGAACGTCTATTTAGAAATCTCAACACATGATAGAGAGAAAGAAGATAAGGAGAATATTTGCATAAAATATTAAGGCTATCAAAAGGTAACATTGGCAATATAATATGATAGATTTCTAATGAGTGCTACATTACGAAATTTTAGAAACTAGCAAAATGCAACTCACCCCTAAGAGAAAACTGCATCCAACTAAGTATTAATTAACTACGCATATGGTTTTATAAGGCATGTGAGCTGAACCAATGCACGCATACAGTAGCTGCACTGTTGCCATGTAATGCGCCAGGGAGTGGAATATATGAGGAGGGAACGAGGAAGTAACATTTGTCATCTCACAAATTGTCAAAACTTAAACTTACGCAGCAAAGGATAATATTAACATGTCTATTTACTGAAAATAGTGTACCTGGATTTCTGGCCTGAGAGCGGAGTACTTTACTCTTAGTACCTGTGTCACTGGTACCAAGCTTTGAAAGTGGCACTGTTAACAGTTCACAAAACACAATGTAAAATGTGAATTTTCTGCTTATTGTCACAGTTGCACAAAGCATCTTACCTTACACTTAATTTGCATTAGTACACACTGGTCTTGAACTTAAAAAAATATGCGCGTGCTCCAGGACTGCAGTGATCCATGGTACATTAATTTATCAACTAAACATACGCAATTCCTAAAGACACTTCATAAACTCTTAGTACTGCGTAATGAAAAGGAATAACACATGGACAAGATTGGAAGCTGAAGCATACCGTAAGCATAAACATAGGAGTCAGGTGTTTATTCTTCAAGCGATAACTCGAGAACCTAAGGCGTATGTACAGGCTGCCTAAAAATACTTGATGCATATACCAAGGCTTATTATAATATCAAATTTCCAGCACTAATTTTGGGTGCATGAAAAAGAGAAACCTCTTTTACTCACACTTGTTCTATGCGTTCCGAACTAGGCAACTTTGCATACTAATGATACAAGTCACTCTAGATGAGCTCTCCCTAGCTCCTGCCTCTTATGCCTTCTAATACTGTACACCTTATACCAATATAACAGCACTTGCACAATATATAAATGTTAGCTTTTTTTCAGAAAACTTCTCATTTGCTTAATATTTATGCATTTAACACAATAATGCTCCTGTTTATGTGCCAATCACTATATAAAAATGGTACATGCTGGAGACAATTTAACATCAGTTGTGAATTCAGCACTCAAAAGTTTGTTGAGTCCCCACCATGAGCAAACCTCAGGGACATTGAACACATTCATATATTCATGGCAAATTCATCATGACCAGTGATACACTCGCCACCACTAGTACACTGCTGCCTTTTCTTTTTAACTTCATTATAAAATTTAAAGAAACTTTATATGGAGCTTGAATTCACAAGCCGGTGTAGTTATTGATATAAAAATGTGGCAATTGCCTTCTTGATTTAAAAATAGGCCCTTAAAAGTTTCTGCCTGTGGCAGGAAAATGGTATTATTATTATTATTATTATTATTATTATTATTATTATTATTATTATTATTATTATTATTAAAGAAATACTTTTTGTAACATTTCTCAGCAATGTAACAGTATAACGTTAAATACAAACTTTTCATTCACATTGAGCTCTATGTACAAATGTCAAATGATCTTACAATGAGTAGTGTTTTCCAAATAAGATGTTGAAATATTAAACTGAAAGATATGCCCATATTAACTTGAAATTATGCACTTTATAGTTCTGCCCGATGAAGCAGACATGCTTATGCTTTAATATACAATTCTATTAATTTTTTCAGATATATACATAATTGGAAAAGGCTTCTCCTACTTTGTATGAAATATCAAAAGTTAACTCTGTACAGGATCAAAAGTGCATTATAACAGATTTCTTAAACTAACAGAACCAAATATACCATACATATATAATTGGTAGAAAACGTCTGCAGATTAACAAAAAATATACATGAATTGAGTCGTCACTCTACATAATTGCTTTTGTACAGTTTCATAGCTTCTTGTGAAAATCTCTGCCCTCAATAATGTGTAATAAACAATGTGGTATGTGTATGTATAGCTCATTTGAATCATTTTAAAAAGTTTAAAAATTTACCTCAATATGTTTAACCTGATTATTTGCTTCTGCTAATTTCTTGAAAATGATAAATCCATTCTAATCACATTTAGGTTTCAGGTATTACAGTCCACTATGATTAACTGTGCATAAACTTTTCTGAAAATAGCAACTTAGTAACTGAAATGGAAGGTCATTTACTTCTCAACGAATGCATTAAAAAATAAATGACCTGATGTTAAAAATTCAATCAAATGCTTGTTTTCAAAACTCAACAATCCTGGAATCACAAGATACCATCTTTAATCACTTATCACAAACACTAACCAGCTCATGTAGCTAATCAGTTACTATACATTCGCCTTCATAATCAACCAGATTTTGTAACGGGAAAACTGGAGGCACATTTGCAAATATCAGCATCCATGATCTGCTTTGTCATTTACTACAAGCTCTACTTTGGATACTGTACTATAGCTCAGCATTTTGCTTTAGGTAAAATGTTCCTTTTATCTGGAACTGTCAATGTTACAGCACTATCACTTATCTCCAGGACAGGAGTGGTTCTAGTTTCAGTTTTTTCTGAAATGATTTTCTTTTGTACATCATCTTTTCTTCCAGTAGCTGATTTGGGTTTAAGTGCACTGTCCTTTGTCTCCATAATTGTTGTAACGCTTAGGTCTGGTTTTCTGGATAATATTATACCAGTTGGAGTCACTATTGTTGAAGGCTTTGGAGTTACAACATGCTGAGCTCCTGTAACTGTATTAGGCAAAATGGATACAGATATACTAGGTTGTTGAGGCTGTGGGAGGGATTGACTGTTGCTGGTGCCATTATGAGGGGTAATTTCAACACTGCTTCGATCCCAGAGTCCACTAGTTTCGGTTGCCAAAGATCTGACATCACAGATCATGGGTTCAAAACTATTTGTGGATGTCCTCGGTATTGGCTGAACATGTATATTTGTGGTTTGAACACTAGGTTTTGGTTGCAACTTTCGTGGTTGCAAACTTCGGAACTGACGCAGCTGAGAAAACCCTGGCATAATAGAGAAAGATTTTCCCCCAGCAGTGACTTGAAGGATATTTGGTATCCTCTTGTTTTGTTGACCAGGGTTCCTACTTGCTAACGGCACTGATCTAGGCACAGATGTGGAAGTTGAACTTGGCGGAAATGTGAACACTGTTGTTGGAGGCTGAGATGAAACAGAGGTTGAACTTCCAGATTGTTGTGATATGCTGACATTGGTGATGGTGACAGGTTTTAAAGATCCATCTGTAGCATTTAGAATGCCCCCACCTAAATTCCCCTTTAATGGGAGATCAATTATTGGTACATTTGAGGACTGTGGAGTTGTAGGAATTGCTGATGTCGAGTGTAGTGATTTTACACTGGGAGACAATGTTGGATGACCCTCATAAGAACGAATGCGATTCTGAACACTATTTAAATAAGTTATAGCTCTTGAACTTGCTCTAGAAGAAAGAGCCAAGTCACCAGCACGCCAATGTTTTTCCAGTAATACAAGATGTCGGAAAAAACTTGAGTAGTTTCCATAAGGACGACGTAGCTCCTGAAACATATTTTTGGTTTCCTTGTCAAACTGAATAGTAGCATTACATTTTTCCCACTCTCCTCGTCCTCTGTTTGGTGAATGATCTTGCTTTCTGTTCTGGAAATCGAACTCTGCATGTAGATTTAGTTCCTCTTGTCCAGGATAGCTTGTTCTGCTCAAATCTTCAAACACTGGAGTCACCTCAAGCCCATCTCGATCTGGGATCATTATAGACCTGGTGTTTCCTCGTTCATCATGACTTACAGTCTTTTCTACACACCTTTTTCCCAATCTTAATTTTATTTTTGGTAGTTTCATGCGATCCAATTTCTTCTGTGAAGTCATTCTTGAGCTCATAGTTTCAGCACCACTGTCATCTACACTTCCCAAACTGCTGTAGTCAATCATAGGTGTAGTGGCACCTGACCTTTCCAACACTGGTTCACCAAGGTAATCAAAAGCAGAACCAAAATCATGTGAAGGCACATTTGAAATTGAATGCTGATCATCCAACTCAGATGGAGAGCTTGATTTACTCTTGCCACCACTAGTATCACCATCATCCTCTTTTACAGCTGACAGGTTTCTTGTTTTTCTGCGCTTTGTTTTAGAAGATGAACCTGCATCTTCTGTAGCCTCGTCATCATCCATGTCCTCTATATCGTGGTAGTGTAGAATTCTGAAAAGTATAAGAAAGAAAGTTAACATTTATTGGACAGATAATACAAGTGAAACAAAAATATTTACATATTTTTGTACAAACTCTTTTGTATATTTATATATAACATGATTGTAGCAGACTACAGCTTTGACATATTTGTGATACTAATACAATTCAGAAATTATATTTTTGAATTATTAACAAAGAAATTAAAATAGAATGTATCACAAGAAAATAACAGGAATACAATGGAATTTTTATATATCACTGCTAAATGAATATGAATACTGCACAAGAAAATTTTCTTTTTCAATGGTGGATGGAATTAAGTAGTTCATCATTTTGTGCTCCGTCTAAGCTAGAAACTACAAAGAGAAACAACATGGGACTTCTGATATTTTCTGTGGTGTGAAGCTTTCATATTTAGCTATTATAAAGAATAACCCCCATATTATTTTTTCAGTGTTTATAATGCCTATATGTTCAGTAGGCCTATTTCTCAATCGCGACAGAGTTTAAGCATAGTGTATAAAAGATGACTTTTTTTCTCTTTTGTCTTTGCAGTATCTTATACATATATGACTTTAAATACATTGTAATCATAATGAACTGAAAAGGTATTCCTCAGTCTTTACTACACAATTTGTGCTATCACACTTTTCATGGTATGTCTGGTTTGTGCCCATTAGATGATGGAAGCAATGGAAAGACAGTCTGGTCATGACATGCTGCAGTTCAAAATTTAAGTTCTTCTGTCATTGATCCATTGCCAAAGAATTTAGGCTATAATTCTGCTCAATTTTTCTCAATGATTTTCATACAGTTTCTAAAAACCTTGGAGTGATGAAGCATGTAGCAGAGTTTGATCTCTTCCACTAGAAAAGGTCTCTAGCCAGAAGCTACACCGGGATCTTGTAGTTTTTGATAATCCAAGTGCTCTGGTATGTAAATATTGCCATTTCTAAGGTATGTAGTTCTTTTCTGTGAGTATAAATTGTGATTATTTATACCACTAGAGAAAGCTCTAATAGTAAAACTTCTATTTATCTGTAAACAGTTCTTTCTGTAACTTACAATGTTGAACGTTGACACATTTACCCTATTTTAAAGAACTCAACTGTCTAAAATGCTTCTAATTTTTTTTTTTTTTTTTTTTTTTTTGTAAATTACGTCCTTTTAACTTTTATTTAAAGTCATATCGGACGATGAATGGAATGCTACCATCTATGCTACCAAGGCGGGCTCTATTGTTTTATATGCTTCTATTTATTATTTGAAATTTGAGAAACCCCATATATGCACCAATGAACAATACTTAAAAGTCTATAATGATCAATTTTATTAGTTTACCAAATTATGTTTCATAAGCGTTCTATAACTAATAGACTATATAACTTTAAGCTTAAACATACTGATTTTCTGTTAAAAGTTTCTATCAATTGATGCTTGTTTGCTTTTACATTAAAACCACCATTACTATTATTAATACAACACTGAGTAATAAGTTTCAGATTAAACTATTCATAAACAAAAGACAGCACTAGATAGAGTCGACATGAAAAATTCAATGCCATGGCCGGGATTTGAATCATGGATCTCCTGGTTTCCGTCCAGTAGCTCTAACCCATTGAGCTACCCTGGCCAACTTGCCATCACGACATTAAATTCTCCATTTGACTCGTATTTCCCCGGAAGACCACTAGGGGCTCTCTCAGAGCACTGGTTTCCGTCCAGTCGCTCTTATGGGTCAATAGGAGAATTTAATGTCAGGATGGCACGTTGGCCATGGTAGTTCAATGGGTAAGAGCGATAACAAATAATTCCCTCTGGCTGCACTTCCAAGACAGTGTTGCCACTATATTTGTTACATCCCTTGTAGGTGATGTGAATAATTATAGACAGAACAGCATGCCACATAAACAGAGGATTTCACACATTATAGCTTCATTATCACTGAAGGCCGGCAGCATGTGCATTTTTCCATAAGTATACTGCACATGGACTGTACTCTTATTGGTTGTCAACTAAACAACTGCAGGCAGATATGGCCTGACCATGACAACCACCACACTGCAAAAGGAAACAAAACAGTCGCACTATACTACAACTTGACCTTGCATCTGCAATGCAATGCTTCAGTAGTTTGCATAGTACTACGTTATGTTGTTTTCGACCTTTGCACATTTGATGGCCGTGCTGTTCATGTGATGTCATTCATACCCTGTGTCCAGCTAACTTGTATTGCATGTGAGTGCACATTTATCCAGCCTCTGTACATAAAACTGCCACTTGCACAGCAAAAACAAAGTGAGGTAATGAATGGACACCATAGAACACAAGTCCAGTTACTTTACAAAAAAAATGTACCCTTACTAATTATCATCATAAATTCATCTCCACACCCAGGAAAGGGAAACCTCTGTACTGTCCTTGAAGACCAATGGCAACCTTGATTTTAAGTGAGTCACGTTGACTACATGCAGAGTCTTAAGTTACCAAAATTCCAAATTCCAATTCGTTCTGTTACATTAGCTGCAAAAGCTCATGTTAAGAGGTTGTAACTCCGCAGAAAGGACTGAGAAGGGAGGACCTATGCTGTAAAATGATTATGAGGGTTGCACAAAACAGGCTGCTACATACGTGTTGACTAGACATACTTGACTACATTCATGTGGGAAATAGTCTCCTGAAGGGGAACATGATAATGTAGTTAGAAATAGAAAAAAGGGTTATTTCTCTTTAAATGTGAAAATGATAATTCAAACCTCACAATAAGAGATATAGCAGCTAGATGTCCAGATTGAATTCATGGCAGTACTATATTCGTATCATATGATTAGCTCAATTTTTGCTTTGTGTTTAATAACACTAAACGTCTGTGTTTGATTGCAGATTTTATTATCTGCTAAATCCGAACAGAATTCTCATAAATGCTCAAATTTTGCACTCTAGCACATCTTAACAGTTATAGCATATATTGTTCATTGGGTTCACTGAGAATTATTTTTAAAAAACAGCTGAGTACAAATGAATGAAGTATGAGAAAAATTAGGCTATTAACCTGTCTACACTCTGTATGAACACAACAAGCAAATGACTTAAAAAAACTATTTGTAGTTGGTTTCTAACACTTCTTCACTTACATTTTTATATTATTGAGGGACTAGTTTTGGAAGCCATTGCATCCATTTTCAACCTTGAAGGTTCAAATAGGCTATGTAAATGACTGTTGAAACTCATCATTGCCTTCTGAATATCACTTTAAACTGCTATGTGAAAGAATGTGAGAAAAAAAGGTACTATAGGACCATGGTATTCAAATCAATGGCCAGTGATGATGTACAGTTTTATGACATTACTATGATAATAGTCCAACCATGGTAATGAGCTGCTTATTCTGTTAAGATTAATGGCAAGAATAAGGTATAGATTGCTGAAAAATGTGTCTTATTACAGTCTGGAGGTAATTAGGGGTAAATATGGGATGTTAATATTTGAAAGTAATGAGTTGGTAATTCAAACACAAACATCACTTAATTAACCTTACTTGGACGGTCTGTCCCCATCGTCAGATTACAGGAACATTTGAGATGTGTGAAATACAAACAAATAGAAAAATCAGCAATAGCTCACCATTTCTGGTCTACCAATCATAAAATTGTACCAAATATAAAACTATTAAAGCCAGCCAGTAATGCAGTCAAACTCGATGTTTGGGAAAAGTTGCTAATTATAAAAAACAAACAGTATACTTTAAATTTCAAATTGCTGCCTGAAAACTCTCTTTGGAGGTTCATCTCACAGACAACAGATGCCACCTCAAACAACCAGCTCACTTCAGGAAACCACGGATCCAACCAGTCAGATAACTGCTGACGATGGGGACAAACCGTTCTCCGAAACATGTCCAAGTAAGGATAATTAAGTGATCCTTTCATGGAAGTGTTGAAAACAGTGTTGTTGTATAAATTAAGTTAATTGGGAGTCGATTAATAACACAAAACAACACTCAGTGTTGTTTTGTGTTATTAATCGACTCCCAATTAACTTAATTAAGTGATTAAGTTAATTAGGAGTCGATTAATAACACAAAACAACACTCACTTTTAAATTTTCCCGGAACCGGTTTCTGAGGTCTTCCCTCTATCTTCAGCCGGACATCGACTAGTTCTCATTGGTGTAGCTGGCAATATTTTGTCTTCGGTCTCCTCTGGTGGCGGTTCGAGGAACTTGCTGAACAAATCTTTCTGGGGGATGTCGAAATTGAATACTTTGTTCCTATTTTTTGAAATAAAGATTTGTTCCCATGTGGACAGTTCTTCTTTTCCTGTTGTATGTTTTAGTAATTTTGGTTCTGGATTTATGTTGTGGTTTTTTTCCCAAAAATGCGTGGCAACTGCTGATTTTTCTAATTGTTTGTATTTTATGTTCCTAAAGTGTTCCTTTGCTCTTGTTTCTAAATTTCTTTTCGTTTTTCCAATATAAATTTGACTACAGTCACAGCATTCAATTTGATATATACCAGATTTTTTGTTAGATGGAATGGCATCTTTGATGTTTGAGCAAATTAGGTTTTTTAAGGAGTAATGGTTCACTGGAGCTAGTTGAATGTTTTGAACATAAAATACAAACAATTAGAAAAATCAGCAGTTGCCACGCATTTTTGGGAAAAAAACCACAACATAAATCCAGAACCAAAATTACTAAAACATACAACAGGAAAAGAAGAACTGTCCACATGGGAACAAATCTTTATTTCAAAAAATAGGAACAAAGTATTCAATTTCGACATCCCCCAGAAAGATTTGTTCAGCAAGTTCCTCGAACCGCCACCAGAGGAGACCGAAGACAAAATATTGCCAGCTACACCAATGAGAACTAGTCGATGTCCGGCTGAAGATAGAGGGAAGACCTCAGAAACCGGTTCCGGGAAAATTTAAAAGTGAGTGTTGTTTTGTGTTATTAATCGACTCCTAATTAACTTAATTTATACAACAACACTGTTTTCAACACTTCCATAAAAGGATTTAATTAAGTGATGTTTGTGTTTGAATTACCGACTGATTACTTTCAAATGTTAAATACATCACTGTTTCTAACCTTTTGCTTCTAATAATGGGATGTTAATTTGTTGCAGTACACTTGCTTAGGAATTAAAGTCACAGTTTTATTAGTTTCATCAAGAAATTAGGTTTTGGGATTGATGTATAACACTATCTTCATATATGTTTGCAATGGAAATATAATGAATGGGATTTATGTACAATGTGCAACTGCAACTCATTCTTTAGTGCAATAATGTTATTTGTTGCAACCAAATAGAAATCAAATAACAAGGGAAGAAGAAGAAGAAGAAAACCGACATAAATTGCGTGCATTAATAAGATCTACATTTCTTGTGCAGCAAGATTTTATCCATTTAAGTCATCCAGAATAAAGGAGACTTCTGAGGCTATTTCCAGAAATTTAGAGATATTTCCAACGGAAACTTGGCATCATATTTTTGGGTGGAATACAACACTTCCTTTAGTTAGCTCCGATGCGGGGAAGCGGGACTCTCTCACAACAGAAAAAATTCAAACTTGGACCTAAGATAGCAGGAGGATGATCTGACAACATGGAGGTGGTCAAATCACTTTATCATCACCCTGAACTGTTAATGATTTGTGAATTAACAGAGCTAAGTAGAACAGTTTACATGTATAATGAATATAAGGGGATGACACAAATATTAGTGCAGAATTTGGAGACAATGAAGTAAATTTAAATAATAAATTATATGAGTCGGTAGGAACACTGGACTTCATCATTAATTACAAGTGAAACCCAGGGTTCCTTTGGGTGCAGATGTTCAATAACTAGGTCTGTTCGACCTTGAAAATCTTACATGATCTGAGTTTAAACCCGTGTGAGCCAGGTTGGTTTCTACCAGGTGATACAATTTATTATAAGGGGGCCAGTTAGAAAATGAAGGGGTAGAGCTGAACAACAGTAATTGTTCTTTTATGTTCAAAACAAATTTAAAGGAACATGAAGAAAAGAATAGCATTTTAGCAAGAACCTGTTCATGCTTTCAGCTCTCAAGACGGTGGGACAAGGTATGCTTGCTTTCAGTAAACTTTTGATACACATATCAAAATTTAACTGTATTGGAACACCACAGTGAAGCGAAACAATTATTAAATTATAGGTGAGTAGTATTTTTTACACATCAGCTTCACTTACATATGGCATTACGCAATCTTGACTTGACGGTCACTTCAATATATTAAAATTTAACTGTATTGGAACACGTAAGTGACGCTGATGTGTAAAAAATACGACTCATCTATAATTTTATAATTATGATACATAATTTCTTTGGAAGGAAAGCATTTTCATAACATTAATAAACATTATAAGAAAGAAATGGTCAGAAGAGGAATGTGGAGGTTTCTGAAAATATAGGATATTACTTAAATTAGAAAACAAGAAAATAACTAGCAATCCACTTATATACTTTCAATATTATACCAATTTTTTAGACTGAGAAATAATCTCAAGGCAAGACAATTCTGAACATTTTAATACTTTTTCTAATGTGCTAGAAAAGCAATGCTTAAATACTTTACATTCCTCTCATGCAATACTAAAACCTTTAAAAGCATTTATTTGCTTAATAATATAATTACCTTTTTCTGTAGCTCTGGAAGAACATCTTATGGTTTCCAGAAAGCTGAGAAGGATTTTTACATTTCATTCTTAGAGAAGCAAAATAACGGCAAAGTTTGCACAAAAATAATTTCTCTGATAACCGTACAGGAATACCATCATGTATAAGGGCAGCATTGAGTTCTCGCACTTCTGGACCAAGAGGATACATGTGGCTCCTTGTGAGTCTTCGTTTGCATATTCCACACACCATGAAGAATTCAATCCAATAATAATGTTGAGAGCATAATGGAAATGGCAGATGTTGAGGCATCTTATCCAAATCAATTGGAGCCTGAAAAAGAAAAAAAAAAAGCAATTTATGGTTACAAACTTATGGTTACTTCATGTTCTTTAGATAACAAAACCATGTACTAATTTTAAGAAGAAAAACTGTAGTTGCTTTCAATATACATGTGAAATAAATAAATAAATAAATAAATAAATAAATAAATAAATAAATAAATAATAATAATAATAATAATAATAATAATAATAATAATAATAATAATAATAATAATAATAATAATAATAATAATAATAATAATAATAATAATAATAATAATAATATATTTCTTATATGTGTTTGGAGGAATTTAGTAACAGTGATGTCAAAATTAATCTCAGAAACTATTTGTAGTTGGTTTATTAATACTCGTCACTTGTTTATATTTATGAGAGACTAGTTTTAAAGACATTCGCCTCCATTTTCAATCTCTTTCCAACTGGCATCTGTTGTTGTCTGCTCTCTCTTTGGTGGTGGAACTATGAACTTCTTTGTCAAATTATCTACTGGTGGGATTTCAAAGTTCATTACGTGATCCTTATTTTTCCAGATGAATATGTTCTCCCATGTTGTCAATTTATTTTGGTTTATCACTCCTTTTAATAATTTTGGATTTGGATCAATGTCATGGTTTTCATTCCAAAAGTGAAATGCTACTGCTGACTTATCTTCTTGTTTCAATCTGATGTTTCTAAAGTGCTCTTTGACTCTGGTTTTTAGATTTCTTTTAGTTTGACCTATGTAGCATTTTTCACAATTATTATCTGGTATATTCCGGATCTGTTAACTGATGGGATTTCATCTTTTGTTTTTGAATTTAGCAATTTTAAAATTGAGTGTCTATTAGTAGGTGCTAAGGTGATATGTGAATGAACTGAATATGCTATTGCTTTCTTTTTCTTTTGTAAATGTGGTTGCTTCCTTAATGGTTTTCTTTAGTTTAGCTTTTCTAATTTTCTTCAACACCAAACTTTTGTTGTATCCATTTTCTTCTGCTATGTGTAGTATTGTTTTTTGTTCTTTGAAATATTCTTCTTTTTCCATGGGTATGTTGACTAGTCTGTGTGTAAGGCTGTTTGTTATTGCATGTTTATGTGTAATTGGGTTGTGGCTATTATTTTTTATGTAATTTTCTGAATGTGTTGGTTTCCTGTAAATTCCAAATTTTATTTTTGTGTCATTCCTGATAATATTTAGATCCAAGAAAGAGAGTTGTCCATTGGTTTCCTTTTCTATAGTGAATTTTATAGTCCTTTCTTGCAGATTGAGTAATTTTAATGCATCTTCTAAATGTTCATTTGGTACAATTGCAAAGATGTCGTCAACATATCTATACCAAACTTTGAAGATCAATGGAAAGGACTTTTTGATTTGTGTTTCAAATGCACTCATAAATAAGTTAGCCAAAAAAGGTGAAAGTGGATTGCCCATTGATAACCCTGACACTATATGGAGTATATAGTTTTCTTTGTTATAATCTTTACAAAGTTTTGTTAGTTTGACAAGTCATAATGATTGGAAGGTGAGGTTAATGAAATTGAGCTAATTTATTTAATTTATCTGTTGGAATACTTGCAAATAAGAGCTTTAACATCAAAAGACCAGGATATCTTCTGCCAAAACTGTTGTTTTTTTATCTCTTTTATTAGTTTAGATGTGTTGATGCTTATGATTTCTTGGGAATGAGCAGCATTTATCTGAAAGGCATTTTGCTGAGCAACAGTATTGTTACCCAATCAGCAAACTTGCAGTCGATTACGCGAGGGCAAGGCCGGTGAAGCGGGACGTGTGGCATCGGTACCACCTGCGGAGGCGTGACAGAGTGGAGGGAGGGGAAATCACAGGGGTGGCTGAATCTTCATTTCCCCCTCCTCCTGCCGCCTGAAAGAATGCGAAACCTCCAGAATATTTTTTCCCTCCATGGTAAAGAATTCTCTAGAAACATTTAGCCACCTATAAATAGAGGGACGATGTGACCGAGAGTGGAGTTCAGTTCAGTTCAGTTCTTGGCGAGCAGCGTGAGGAGCGCCCAGTGAGGGAACGGACTGTATACGTGTACGTAACTGCGTGAAGTGGACCTGTGACAGACGAACTGGTGAATTGTAATTGTGTGTATTACGTAATTCTGTGTAATCGGCAAGTGTTCCGATTGTAATTCGGTGGAAATAAAGAACATTTTTGAGTGGTGCAATTGGACTTTTCATTTCACGAACCCACAAAGTCACAGTATTATTCACTATTGGTCTTGTTATTTTCAGGCTTATGTATTTTGGGCAAACCAAATAGTCTAGATAACACCGGATTATTTGGTTTGAGTTCTTCTGGAATGGCTTCGACTTTCTTTATACTATATCGAAAGACAAAAGTTCCTGCCAATCTCCTTTGTCATCAAAATTGTTAGTGCAATGTTAACTTAAAATTCTTCTCTTTTAGCAAATACATGGCTTCAAAATGTTTCTTTATATTATTTAGTATTTACCATCTTGTACTGCTGCTAATGTACCTGGCATGCATATACGCATGCATGCAGGTTCACCTCTTATACAGAGCTGCATGCCATTTCTGAACACAACTCTGATATTTACTAGTGAACTGCTTCATGTCTGTTCCACTGCCACCATTTCCTCCCCATGGAGCTGCACTTATTGACTCATGAACTGCTTCCTGCACCATTTCACAGCCTACCAATTCCTCACTGTGGAGCTTGGAACATACCACATTTCTGTGCACAACTCAGATGACCGACTGATTCATGAAGTGCTTCACTGGTCCACATTTCCTCAAGGAGCCACACTTTTCAATTCAAAGCTCTAAATACAAACTCTAAGCACCGAATTTACTCACACTAAGTTTTGTATCCACTTTTTTATAATCCTGATGGGCGGCAAGAAACTTCCAGCAATGGAAACCTCTCAACTTGGTCTTGAACAGTCTTTTGCATAGGAAAATATGACTCTTGTGTCCCTCCAGCAAGTAAATAAGGCAGAGTAGTTCCCCTACTCTTGCTCCTCCTACATGGCAGATCCGCAAAGGCAGCAACATGACAGTATATTGTCTTCATTGAAATAAACTTTTGAATAGGATGTGATTAATTTCAAGTAATCTATATTTAAGTAAATTTATTATTCTGTTCATCTAATCAACTTTTTCTGTGCAGATGTCTTTGTTTCATTATGATCTAATAGTAAGTATGTTTAAATGCAATGTTGTGGGGCTTTTTGATTTTCTCGCTCCCCAAAACTTACACATACAGGTTCTAAGATCCTATTTTATGCTATCAAGGTTCTGTTTGCCATTTTAGTGTTTGATATGAACTTGTCAAATGTCAGCTTTTCTAACACTACCAAGTTTATTGCAGACACTGAAATAGAACCAGCACCTTGATAGCATCCATCTGGTTGTTCTGACAAAATGAGCTACCACAGCAACATGCTGAGATTTCAAAGTATAAAAACTGAAAGAAGTGTAAAGACAGTGAAGCACAAGTTAAAATAAAAGCGAATCAAGATGATGTTAACACATTGCTTCACTCAGACTGTTTTTTCACACGACATGTTTCAAGAGCTGTTGCTTCCATCGTCTGAATCTCAACTCGAGATTATGGGAGCAAAAGCTCTTGAAACATGTGAAGCAATATGTCAATATCTTCTCGATTCAATTTTATTTTATGCTGAGATTTGTTTTACTTTCAGCAACTAGCAATACTATAGTGATAGTTATCATCTAGTATCACTTACCTTAATGAAGCAAATGTGTAAGTAAATAAGGAAGCTGATGGTATAATTAATTGTGAATCATGCTCTTTGTAACTGTATAAAAAAGGAGGGAGATAAATGGAATGATGCAACAAAATACATAAAATCCATAGAAAGATGAAAATTTATTTTGATATAGTATGGATCAATGTTACAAGACAGGAATGCTAATCTACAAACCTGGATTTATTGTTTTGGCTATTTTCTCAATATTTGGAATTTCTGATGTTTAAGTAGGTGATTTTGTTATTTTTTCTCCATTTCCTGTAACTAGATAAGAGTAACATTTGATGCACCCTGACATTTATAATCTGCGCTTTTATTTCACAAGTCTGTTGTGTTTGTAGTGAATCATGAGGCTATTCAGTTATTTTGTTTTGGGGAAAATAAAGTATAGCAAACGTGAAATATAATTTTATATTTCATTGTTCTGAAGAAGTCCAAAAGACATAAGGGCATAGAGTCAGGTGATAACTAATCACTTAAATCAAGCTATACAGACCCAAAATCTACATTGTATGATTACATCATTAGCATTTACCTCAAATACGAAGTGACTAAGCCATGGAAATATAGCATTTTAAGATATTGCTAGAGTAAGGATGGAGTGTTTGATTTCTTGCTAACAAAAAAATATAGATTAGCAAAGTGATATTTTTATAATATTACCTTCTTAGCTATACTTCTAGAGTATATTCTTGCTAGAGTAAGGATGGAGTGTTTGATTTCTTGCTAACAAAAAAATATAGATTAGCAAAGTGATATTTTTATAATATTACCTTCTTAGCTATACTTCTCTTCAATTTCACCAACCACTTTCTTCTAACATGATGATGAGCTGGTTGTGAGCAGCCTTGTACACAACAAACTGACTTCATTTGTGAAGAATTACTTCGGTGTTGCTGCCTTTTCTTATTAGGTTTATATGAAGGACAGTTGGCTTTTCTATCCACATGTCGATAACATGCATCACATAAACATGAATCTGCTGTCAGATGAGTTTCGGCTAC
Source organism: Mantis religiosa (assembly GCA_030765055.1). Taxonomy (NCBI): domain Eukaryota; kingdom Metazoa; phylum Arthropoda; class Insecta; order Mantodea; family Mantidae; genus Mantis; species Mantis religiosa. Next base: position 89,310,476 of record CM060959.1, read on the forward strand.
ATAACAAGATAAAACGTTTCAAAAATGTAATAAACAAAGATATTAAAAGAGTTGTCAAACATAATTTACACATGAAAACACAGTTGACATCTGATATGATTTTAATTAGTAAAGTGCAAGAGAGAAACAAAATACAGTACTACCCTCTTTTGCTCTTTTCAAAGGATCAGGAAATAGTGGTATAAATGTGGGGAAAGTATGGTGATACAAAAAAAGGAATATTTTAAATGTCCAATAAAACTAAGAGTGATGTAAGAAAACATTTCTTTTCATACATAATGGAAATCTTACACCTTGCATTTAAGAAACAATGATGGAATGTATAATTTTTTAAATAATTCTACACCAACTCCTCAAGGCTGCCACTACGCATTTCAAATATTCCTTTTTTTCTGTGTGTGTCGTCTTGTACAAATCATGAGAAACCATCTGCATAGGTGTCTGGAGAAAGAGGTTAACATTTTCCAAATGTAATAGATTAATTTTGACGTCACTGTTACTAAATTCCTCCACACACACATAACCGAAATATCTGGTTTGTAGTTTAGTTAGTTGATGGAAATTAATCATTTCTTCACACTAGCCGTATATAGGCTAAGGTTCTTGATGGAGTCAACAAGAAAAATTCAGTGCCATGGCCGGGATTTGAACCAAATTTTTCATGTTGACTATCTATCAAAAACCTTAGCCTATATACAGCTAGTGTGAAGAAATGATTAATTTCCATCAATTAACTAAAATAATAAGAGTTAAGTGATGAAGCCTGGGACTCAAGTACTTACAATAGTAAGTCACCACAAACGGTATATCTCGAATGCAAGAGCCCCTAGTGATTTACTGGGGAAATATACGAGTCAAATTGGAGAATTTAATGTCAAGACGGCATGTTGGCCATGGTAGTTCAAAGGGTTAGAGCAACTGGATGGAAACCAGGAGATCCGTGGTTCAAATCCCGGCCATGGCATTGAATTTTTCATGTGACTATCTTGTTTGTATCTTTTATTTCTTATACATTTGTCATTAAAGTCCATACAGATTGTCATAATTATTTTCATCCCCTGCTTCACACAACAGATGATAAATGTCTATGCAAAATTTCTACTGCTGCACTTTCCTCAGCACTCGTAGACATCACTTCATGTTGCCTTTATTCATCACTGAAAATGGATTCAGCTACCTTTCATTTTCTATGAACTCCAATCTCTCTCCGAAGTAGTGTTCATGAAATTATCCACCTGAACTGATTCCTTGCATGTACTGTTGCTACGAAATAGTCTTAGCTCTAATTGGTCCTTTTACTCCTTGTGAGATTGTTCTGACATATCCATTCCCTCCAATTCATTTAAACCTTTCCGTCATGCAGTTAAATTGTCAAACCTTTACAATAAAAGTGAATCGAGAAAATATTGACACACTGCTTCACTCACACTGTTTTTCACAGGACATGTTTCAAGAGCTGATGATGGGAGCAACAGCTCTTGAAAGAAGTCCTGTGAAAAACATTGTGAGTGAAGCAATGTGTCAATATCTTCTTGATTCACTTTTATTTTAACTTGTGCTTCACTGTCTCTGTGCTTCTATCAATTTCTATACTTTGACTGACAAACCCTGCCTTGATTACGTAGAAAATGAAGCTAGCTACAGTGAAGCAATGAATATTATACAAATATAATAATATATATATTTTACAAGAGTTCGTGAAATCAATTTCAATTAGAAGGAAGAATTAACATCATTTTCTTAAGATAGGTGAAACTTTTGTTACAAATTTTTATATTTGTATAACCTTCCTTGATTGGTGTCAATTAGCACACTGATGTGGGATTATTAAGCAAATTCAATTAACTGTGCTAAAATTTTTAGTTGGAAAATTGTTGACCTCTTTTTTGATTAGGCTGCGCCGAGGCTGAATGGTTAGGCTGCTTGGCTCTCAAAAAGGCAGCCCAGGTTTGATCCCAGGTGACCGCAAAGTGAGATTTGTGGTGGACAGAACGGCGCTGGGTCAGGTTTTCTCCAGGATCTCAGGTTTTCCCCGCCATCTAATTCTGAGTATTTGTGGCACAATGACTGTAAAAACCGGTCAGAAGACCCATTTCAAGAATTAATTGAAGACATTAGGCACATCTACCCTGTAGTGTAACAATGTTTAGCGTAATTAGTTAGCTAGTTGGTGAACATTAGGGACTATTTTGTGTGTTTAGTGTAATTAGTTAGATAGTTAGTGTAAATTAGGGACTACTGTGTGTGTTGAGTGTTTAGATTTAGGTACTACTTTCAGTTCGTCTGCTAGATAGTGTAATTTCGAGACAACTAAGACTTGGCAGCATTGTGTTCAGTGGAGAAACCAGTATAGTTTGGCTGCACTGAATTCAATAGGACTACATTACGCAGTAAGTAGATAAACAAACAATAAATAACGTTAAAAGAATGCCCTTTAACACAAAATTGTACAAAAAAGTAAAGAAATTATGTTGAAAATCACGGTTGTATATAAAAAAACATAAAAAAGTGTGAAGGAATTAGAAAAAAATTGCCACGTCGCATATTAGAAAGAAGAGCCCTTTATTTTTTACATTTTTCTTGTCAATTTTACATTCATTTTATCAAAATAGAGCAGCTAATTATTTGTCGTGAATCTAATTGTTGTTTAACTATCATCTTATTTGTACAGTTTTTTGCCATGTGTCTACTTTTGTTTGAATCTGTGTATCTGTGCATGTGCAATGAATATTTGCAATTGTGTTAACAATTTTAATTAATATTTAACTATGTCTAAAAATAATGACAAAGATAGCACTACCAATCAAAATACTTGAGTACACTTGGGAATTTAATAAATATTTGGGATAGTACTTTGCAATGGTCATGATAAGTAGCAACTTCACCTCTTTGTGCAAATATCAACATCGGATCATTAGATGTTTGGTCTCAGGGGAAACTGAAAGCTCTGTAGTGAGCTTAAAAGTTTCTAATTGGCTTAATTGATAAGATATTCAAATCTTAGCCTACACATGGCTAGTGTGGAAGAATGATTTCATTTCCATCAATTAACCTAATAGTGTTAACTATAAAGCCTAGTACTTAAATACTTACAACAAAATTATCTGGTGAATAAATTACTTAGTAAGTCACCATGAAAGGTGCATATCTCACTGTATATAAGAACTCCTAGTGGTTTTCCGCAAAACATACGAGTCAGTTGGAGAATTTGATGTCATGTTTGGCACATTGGCCGTGGTAGCTCAATGGTTAAGAGCAATCGGATTGAGACTGGGAGATCCGTTGTTCAAAATCCCGGCCATGGCATTGAATTTTTCAGTCTATCTATACTGATTGGCTATTTTACACTTATTTTTTTTTTTTTTTTTTCCCCGGAGGAACTGCCTAGCATGATGTATTACAGTATTTCAAGAACATAAACCTGAGGATTTTAATACATAATATGAAAAAATCTGTGAGGAGCAACAAAAAGTCTGGAAAATGCAAAAGATAGGAATGTAAATGTCGGGTAATACAATATTTTGTAACCATTTTTTTAGTATCTCTTCAAGAAGAACATATCAGCGTAACTATAAAAACTTAGTATTAATACCCAGCTTTTATATATATAGCTTATACACAAATTATAATTATATAATTATAGCAGTCATATTTTACCAAAACAAAAGATCAGAATTTTTGGTATCTAATATAATACTGATTCCTCAATAAAAAGCAATGCATTGGATGCATGATTTTTTTCTGATGTGAGTATTTTTACCTTCCAATATCTTTTGCTGACGTTCTGTACTCTTCAACTGTGCTATGTGACAGGGTGTATCTAAGGAACCAAACTTGCCAAAGCAATAGCTGCACACATCCGAACATAGCCGCTCTGGGTGAATGGAGAAGGATGAGCTTTTTTCTGGTATTATCAGATTATCACTTGGTTTCACACTGCAACAGTTCATAATTATGACACCTTTATTAACATATGTATAGGAATACAAAGAATTAAATGTGAAAGAAGGGGATAAAGTATATTAAGATATTGATTTGTTCTTATTAAAAAGTGTAAGTACTCTTACATTACACTCATAACAACTGCAAACGTCCCCAACTTTATTAGTAGTTACACTAAATCAGTAAAGTAAGAAAGATGTCACTTTTGTGCAAAGTTTGTTCTTAGCATATCTTCTCTTCATAATCCTTTGTTTTAGCAAAAAGAGATCCTTTCTTAGATCTGAATTGTGCAATGAAACATAACTTACAAGTAATTGCCAAACAGTGCAAAAATATCTTAATATCTGATTTGATCACACTTAAAATATTAAAGAAATTAAGTAAATCCACCCATGCTGTAACAATGGAATCACATCTAAACCCATTTTTCGGTGTACATTATTCAGAATGTTTATATGTAAGTTTTCCATTCATGTTACAACTGACATGTAAGAAAGAAAAAATTGAACAAATTTCATTAAACACTTGGAATGTGAAAATCTTAATGGCCTGAGTTAGTATTTTTACTCTGCAAATTACTGTTAAAAGATTTACGGTTGTATTGCTCAATACAATATCCCAATCTTTCCTTACCTGTGACATACAGACTACTCAACAAAACAACAAGCATATCAGAAAGCATGCATAATGTTGTATGCATTTGCTAGCACTGCACTTTTCAGGAGAGCAAAGTAGTGAACATCAGCAATGTTATACTTCATTATTACAGCGGAAACCCCATTTTACACTTCCATAATGGACATTTCAGTTCTTTCCAATCAATGCATTTATAAAAAAAAAAAAAAAAATCTCTTACCAGATCCTTTTTTAGCCAGTTAAAAAAAAAAAAGCTGTATTTCTATAACTTAAAAGTTGTGTTCGAAATACAGAGATGTCCAAAACACTGGGGATTTGGATTTAATACGGATGAAAGTATGTCTCCATTAAAACATATTACAGTTAATTATTTTACTTTATTGGAAAAGTTGCGATAAAAATATTCCACAAACACACATTCTGCAGTATAATTTTCATAACCACCTGTGTTCGTTCATACTGACAGATGCATTCCACGAAAGAAAACGATATGTATAACGTCGAAAGACTTAAAATTAAGTCATACTTTTTATTTATAGCTATTTAAGATAATGTACAATATTGCTGAATGAATCACGCCCTGCAGGTGGAGAGGGAATGGCAAGGTACGGTATCTGAGTAGCATAGGATGCTGATGCAACTATTCACTTAATGCTGCTCACAACAAGAATGACTGAAGAACAAAGATGACAGTAAAAATGATAGTGGTGAAAATGATGTGGAGGTGGAAGAAAACATTCTAAATGTTAATAAAGTGATAACCCATTTAAACAATGTGATTTTTTGGATGGCGAAGGAAAATGAATCAAACAGCAGTCATCTCCATTTTGTTGCAATATGTGGAGAAAAAACATAACCCATCAGTGGGTCGAATAAAACTTACTGATTTTTTTAAAACAATTTTTTGTCCCTTATTAATTTTGTTCCTATATTACATTGCTATATACTGCAATAAGCTTATAATGCAGGTGTAAAGGATGTCCCCAAACTGCATTATTTTGGGCTTCTATTGTATTATAGTTTTAAGTATAGCAAACATGGAGGCAGGCTGCCAGAAAATGAAATGTGTGGAAATCAAGTTTTGAGGAAGGCTGTGATCTGCTTTGAGCTGCTGAGGTGGCAGTGGTGATGACAATGATCTGCATTACAAGTGAATGATAGCTACCCCCTGCTTGGATTTGTACACCGTTATATGATTTATTTTTGCAGGTGAGGGTTTTGTTCAGCAGGTTAAAAAAGGGCAGATTCATCTGCATTGTAGAAATTCTTCAGGTGATAGCCCTCCACCAGCTCCTGGAATTCATTCTTCTATTTGGCAACAGTTTTGGAGTTTACACTAGCACTTTCTCCAGAAAGTGACTTGTAAACCAAATTTTGCTGTTTATTAAAGTAATTGATCCAACTGTTCATGCCTTGAAATAATTAATCTCAAGTTTAGCAGTAATGCAGGTTTTTTCCTTTAACCGCTTCGCCGATGGCCATTTAAATCCTTCAGGGGCCGGCAACGGATACCCAATAAACAGAACAGGACATTTAAATTGTTAAATGCTGTAAAAATGCACCATAAATACAATTCCGTATCTTCCGTATTTATTAAGTTATTTAAACGAAACAAAAACTGGTTTAAAACTCATTAAAGGCAGTATAAATCTACAGTAACAATAAAGTAGAGACTACATTAATAAATTGTTGAAATTTCACTACTTTGTTTCACTGTAGCAAAAGCCATTCTTTGTGCCGAACGCGCCTAATATGTGAATCATTTTGTTTTGTGTGTATACGAGCCATAGTATGCATGTATAGCTACGTAAGCGACTTCTCAGGTTCAAGTTTAGTTTATTTATGCTATGCCAAGCGATAATATGGCGAGAATATGTTGCGTCACACACTCACACACTGGAATGAAAACTCTGTCAGCATCTGTTATTACAGTGTTTCTCAACCAAGGTTTCTAGTAGCCTTATGCAGCAGTTTTCGCTCTGTATTTCAGTTATTTATACTCTCTCTTTGTTCAAAGTGATTTCTTGTAGCTATCAAGAGCTAAATGTATGGCACATATGAAATTGTTAAATTTCAATGTTAACCATGGCTTATCCCGGTAATGTAGCAAATAAATTAGCTTGGGTATGATGTGTACAGGCTTCTGATATTACTGTAGAAAATCTGGAAGATTTGTTGTACGATTATGAAGGAGATCTTTAGGACATACGTAGCAGTGACGTGTACTGGTCTACAGCTGGCATGTTATCTACTCCCTTGTTTGGGGAAATTGCGGGTCAAATATGCGTGATACGGATCAGCTATTACCAGCTATCCCTCTTTACGGAAAAGAGTTAAATGGTAAAAAAAAAGTATTTTTATACCACTGGATGTAACTATGCACAGTTGTTTAGTAATTTTCAGAGCTGTAAAAGACATTCATCTACCTGTACTTGCGCGTATAAAGAGCTCGTAACCTAATTGAGTATTATAATACTCAGAGGCCTCTTTATACTAGGGGGTAGCAAAATTCACCACATCATCCCTCATACTTGAGAGAAAACACTTTCCTAAAAGTATACCACCCACACCCAAAAAACTTGTAACCATTTCGAAAATGTGTAGTGTGTTGCGAAAAAGAAGTTCGCAAGGAAACCAATATTATTGGGTGTGAATCTGCAGATGTGCCCTTGGGTGTTTATCCAGATTTGGAGATGTACAATTCAAAAAGAAACCTTTAAGGATACGTTTACATTCCTTATAGAACTAATTTAAATTTATTGTAAAACAGCAAGATTAAAATAATTGGCGTTACATGAGCATTAAATGCATGTATGCGCAGGACGTCTATACACGTCCATATCGGTTTGGGGCATTTTAACTTGGACGTCATATGACGTCCATATCGGTGAAAGGGTTAAATGCATGCTGTTGATGGAAGAAATTCCTATGTCAGCTTATTTGAATCATATTGAAAGACAAGCTTTTAGTTTTTTAAAGAGTTTTCTCTCCTTAGAGAAAAGTGACACAGCTTGCAAAATATTTCTGAATGTCAACTGCATTTCTTCTCTATGATATTTGTTGATACAGACAAATCAAGATGTGATGTTAAATCAACATGCATATACACCTCAGCATCAACTTGTGCAAGAATAACTATTTTCTCAGAGATGAAAATATGTTTTAACTGCTTTTTAGCTGGATTCAGATCCCATTATTAAAATCTGGATGACAAAATCTGATCAATTGAATTGCTAATGTATTGTGACTTTGTGGGTTCGTAGAATTAAAAGGCCGAGTTGCAGAAATTAAAAATCTCCTTTATTTTCGTAGCAATACTCATAGATTACAGCAGCATTAAGTTACATACACCATCAGTCTACCAAGGTCGATCACAATAACAAACGGTGACAGCAGATTACATCCTTAGCTCTCGTTACAACAACACAGCTGGCTGTCTCTCATTTCACAACACTGTTTCACACTAACTCTTTGCGAGCCATCACGTCCTTAAATACCTATTTCGTAAATTCGAGATATTTGTGGACCAAACAGGAATCGAATGTTCTATCACCTTCCAGAAGTATAACCCTATCGGTGCCAGCAGGTCTTTTATCTCGCGCTATCATTATTTCTTCCGGCGTACTCATCTCCAGGCTCTTTGTGTACACAAGCCGCGCTATCGCAATTGGGTTCGCAACAGTATAGTAACTATGAAAGGGTTTAATGGAAACACCTTAGAACAAGTACTATCAGGTAAACAACATGTAGCATAAACATCCTCTTGGTGCAGCAAGTGCAATTTAGCAGCAAATATACATGCAGAGCTGGCCCGCCTCTCTAGCGTAGATGGTAGCATGTCTGCCTCACGTTCAAGAGGTCCCGAGTTCGAATCTCGGTCAGGGTGAGTTACCTGGATAAGGTTTTTTCCAGGGTTTTCCCTTATCCTTCAAGACGAATGTCGCGTAACTTTAAGCTCCATGGACCCTGGACTCATTTGAGCATCATTTCACCCAATTCATTCACCGTCCGATATAACTTAACGTTAGGGCGGACGTAAATTACAAAAAACATGCAGAGCTGACTGAACACTAGTAAGTACATCTGTGATGGCAAACAGCCCAAGCTAATGAAAATGAAAATTCAAATGGAAGTAGTCATGTGATCAGCTTCTGATGCTGCCGCTATTAATTTTTAATTGTATTGTTATGTTGCCATGTCTTGTGTGTAACTGAGGTGTTACTGCACGACACTAATATTTCCATGTAAGATCACAGAATACGTAAAATCGATGAAAGTTTTATATTTCTTAAATGGACATTAAGTTGGGACTTCAAATTAACAATGTAGAATGTGGGAAAATGTAAATTCATAGAGTAATAAATAGGGGTTCCACTGTATATTGTATTTTATATCAATGGTAGGCAAGGTGGGAATGTAGCAGCTGGATGGTATGTCTTGGCTCGGACAGGGCTATTTCACTGTGCGGTTAGTAAATTTTATTACACTGTATTACAGATTGTTGCACTGATATGCCTGGTGAGTATATGGAGTGGATCAAAACATAAAAGCAAATGAAGTGTGTGAAATCTTAAGTATTCTAATTCTCTGACTTACCTTCAAAAGCTCACAATCAATTAAGTATATGCACACCCACCTGGGGTTTTTTCCGTCATCTTTATTGGCTGCTTCTGTTGATGATGGATCACTGGTACCATTTTTCTCTGACAACAGATGTGGCTGACTACTGATATCTGGAAGAAAAGCCAAATAACCTTAACTAAAAGATTTCTTAAAATTTGCACAACACAAGTAAAGAATGCAACTGTTTATAAATTTTACTCTTTATACTGATACAGTACAACACCACTGTTTCCAGAGATTAACGTTAACTCCCCTCTTTTTCTTTAAATGCCATTCTATTCAAAATTCATGTGTTTAAAGCGTCTTTTAACCTCATATTTCCTTTTCATGATTTTAAACCTCTATAATTTAAATAATCTCAGAATATTTGAGAGCATGAGCATACATTTACAAGCAGTTATTAAAAAAAGCTTTTTGTAACATTGCATTTGTGATAAACATGAATCATTAGGTAAACATGCTTCCGAACCCAGTAAATCAGTTATTGTTTTACTACGTTACTTGCACAAATAACTTGTGGAAGGCCTTAGTGCCACAATTTTTAAAACACACGGTTTTCTCATGAAGAAATACATGGTACCCAGCTAAATGCGCGAACCTAAGATATGAGATCGAGTAGGTGTAACTATTACAATTAGATATTGTGACTTTGTGGATTCGTAGGATTAAAAGTCCAAGTTGCAGAAACCCTAAATCTTCTTTATTTCCATAGAAATACCCTCACAGCAGCAGTAGAATTACATTACGTATACAATCTCAATCTACCAAGGTTGATGACAATAACAAACAGCATTCTGATTACATTTGTTTACAACACTCCTGTTACATCTGTTTACGACTCACTCTTGGCAAGTCGCCTTCTTAAATATCTCTTTGATAAATTCGAGAGATTTATGGAACAAACAAGAAACGGACTGTTCTATCACCTTCTAGAAACCTAACTTAATCTGTGATGGCAAGTCCTTTCTGGCGTCATCCCAATGGTGTCATGTGTTGACGAGCGGTAGGCCAGCAAGAACAGTGGCACCTTGACATCCCAGTGTCGCTGATGGCTGGCCACGACCTTCCTCAGGTGTTCTTCTAAGGTCTTGATGTACCTTTCTACCATGCCATCCGACTGGGGATGTAGAGGTGCTGTGCAGGTCTTGTTCACCCCAAGTCTTTCCAGTGCCTCCTTTATCAGATTGGATTCAAAATTGGTGCCCTGGTTGCTGTGGAGCTCAAACGGCACTCCAAATCGGCAGAACACTTCCTCCATGAGGCAGTCTGTGATTGTCTTTGCCTCCTGGTTCAGGATGGCAAACACCTCCGGCCATTTGGTGAAGTAGTCCACGACCACCATCAGGTACTTGTTGCCACGGTCGGACACTGGGAATGGTCTAGCTATGTCGACGGCGATCCGTTTGAATGATGCTCCCACGTTGTACTGCTGCTTGCAACCCCGGCTCCTAGTCTGGGAGCCGCGACCTGCCGCGCACACGAGACATTGACGGCACCATCTCCCAGCGTCTGCTCGTAGCCTCAGCCAGTAGTAGCGCTGTCGGAGTTTGTCAATTGTTCGGTTTGCTCCCAGGTGTCCTCCTGAAGTACCAGCGTGCACTTCCTCCAAGACATCCGGGACCTTACTTCGGGGAATTACCAACTGTTCTCTCTGCGTCTTCCCATCGGGTGATTCCCCTACCCTCTCTGATCTTCAGCGAGTCCCACTGCGCCCAGTACGACTTGAATGTGGCACTCCTTGGTGCGATGTCCTCCCAGGTTGGTCTTGTCCCTGCCTCCACTTCTCTCAAGAGCGGTCCCAAGTCTGCGTCCGCCAGCTGCTCCCTCCTCAGGCCAGCACTATTCCAGCCGTCCGCAGGCACTTTGACAGCTTCGGCACACTCCTTCTATTCCACTCTTGTGCATTGGTCACACTCCTCTGGGCAGAGTCTTCGGGACATGGCGTCTGCGTTACTGTGGCTCTTTCCTTTACGATGTTCAGAGGTGAAGTCGTACTCCTGCTGCCTCTGGACCTAACGGGCTGTCTGGCCTTCCAGGTTTCTAAAGCTCAGTAGTCAGGTTAAGGCAGAGTGGTCCGTCCTCAGGTGGAATGGCTGACCGTACAGGTACTTGTGGAAGTGCTCCAAGGTCTTTACTACCACCAGTAACGGGTGACGCAGTAGTTCTTCTCTGCCTTGGATAGCATCTTGCTGTAGTAGGCTCTCACTCATGGCCGTCCTGGACTTGGGATAGGATACCTCCAATGCAATGGTCGCTGACATCGGTGTCCACAATGAAGGTGCCACCTGGTTGTGGAAATCCCAGAATAGGAGCACTGCACACGGTCTTCTTCAGATGCTGGAAAGCGCCTTCGGCATCCTCCGTCCACGTGTAAGGCCAGTGTTCTTCTGTCAGGTGGGTGAGGGGTTTGTAAATGTTGGAGAACCCCTTTATAAAATGGCGGTAATAACTGCACAGCCCCAGGAAACCGCGCAATTCCCTCTTATCCTTTGGCCGAGGCCAATCTCTCATGGCCTGTGACTTTTCCGGTTCTGTGGCCACTTCGGTTGGTGAGATTATGTGACCCAAGTAGTTGACTTGCTTGAGGACGAGCTGGCACTTCTTTGCATTCAGCTTCAAATTGGTCGCTTGCAGTCTCTGTAGCACCTTGCTCAAGTTTTCCAGATGGTCTTCGAAGGCCTTACCAACGATGATGTCGTCCAGGTATAGCAGGCAAACGTCGTAAGTCAGCCCTCTCATCACTAATTCCATTCGGTGTTGGAAGGTGGCTGGTGCTTTGCAGAGGCCAAAGGGCATAACTGTGAACTGCCAAAGCCCTTGGCCTGTTGAGAATGTGGTCTTCTTCTTGTCTCTCAGCTCGAGGGCTACCTGCCAGTAACCCGACTTCAGGTCCAGGGTCGAGAACCATTGAGCACCAGCTAGCATGTCCAGGGTGTCGTCAATCCGGGGTAGGGGACACAGTCCTTTTGGGTGACAGCGTTCAGCTTCCTGTAGTCCACGCAGAAGCGTAGCTCGCCTTTCTTCTTTGCCACCAGAATTACAGGGGAACACCATGGGCTGTCAGACTCTTCAATCACTCCCCTGGATTTCATGTCATCTAGCATATCATGTGCCGCCGTTTGTTTTGCCAGCGGAACGTGTCTAGATGGTTGTCGAATAGGCCGGGCGTCTCCGGTATCGATGCGGAGAAGCACTTTGTCCGTACGGCCGTAGTAACTGCTACCTTGACTGAAGACGCGCTGGTATCGTCCCAGCAGTTGTCGAACTTTCTCCAGCTGTTCGGCCGCCCTCTCCAATAAGCCTTCCAGCCGGGGCCCCAGTTGTTGCGTCGGCACCGGCGCCTCGGTCTTGCCGATTGCTGTCACGCTGACTACGGGCTCGCACGTCCCCAACTCCGTCTGGGTTGGATGTCGTTATCGGTGTCCGTCAGGTTGAGCAGCCTCACTGGCACCTTCTCTCGGCAAGGCAATAATGTTCTGGCAACACATAGCCCGTGTACAGGCGTCTTCTGGTCCAGCATCATGTTCCTGGTTCGCTAGCCTTCCAGTCGCGCCGTCACCACCACCTCGCTTCTCGCGGGGACAACCACGTCTTCCTTCAAGACGACCCTGCAGATTCCAAGGCGCTCTTCGGGTTGCCAGAGTATATCACCTCTTCTCCGTTAAGCCGCAGGACCTTCCTGCCTACGTCGACCGTCGCTTCGTGCCTCGCAGGGCATCCAATCCCAGTATCACCTCTTCAGCCACCTTCGCGACGAACACCCTCAGACGCACGGCACTCCGTCCCAAGGTCAACTTCAGTAGGGCCTCCTCCACAAGCAAGGTGTCACCTGATGCCGTCACAAGCTGGTGTGGTCAGCTCGGCTTCCTCGTCGGCAAACCCTTGGCCACGTCAGGTCTGATGACGGTCACGGCTGTCCCGGTGTCTAAGAGCACGCGGCACGGCTTTCCTCTCACCCAACCATCCGCGATGAGGCTGTCATCCAACGTCGGCTGACGGCGCGCAGTGTCACTCGAGGGGATGGTGGTGATGGCGCCGACGTGCCCCTCGCCACGACGGCCCTTACTCGTTTTCCGGCTGCTCTTCCTGGTGTGGGAAGTCTCTCTCCAGGTATCCCGGCTGTCCGCACCCTCAACACAGGCCACTAGGTCTTCGCCGGCGTCCCTCGACTGGTCTTCGGTCTCCATTATAGCGGATACTTCTTGTTCGGGAAGTCGGGGAGCCGTCACCTTGGCCACCGCCATCCTCAATGCTGCCGTTAGCGCCTCGTGGATGGTTTTGTAATCGCTGAGCATTAGGCGCTGACGAATCTCCGTGTCTCGTACCGCGTCGACAAAGGTGTAGGCAGCCTCTCAGGATACGAACTCTGGTGGGAGGTCAACTAAGGCTTTACTGGCCAGCTGCTCGATTGCCAGGGCGAACTCCTGCAGCGTCTCCCCTGGCTGCTGTGATCTTAACTTCAGCTGGCTGCGGTACGCTGCGGCTAAGCGGTGGTTTCCAAAGTGGTTCTCCAGGGCCTCCCAGATGCATTGGGGGGAGATGCATTTCTTACATTGAAATCCCTTTTTCTTAATATTTTTCTAAATGTTTCTTTGCCATCGTGAATATTTATTCTTTAGCAAAGTTCAGGAGTTTCCTCAAAGTAGGAATTTCCTTTTTCTGTTCATAGTACTCCAAAAATTTTCTACGCACAACGCACTTATCAAACTCATCAAGAGATATGATTGTGTGTGATTTTCGATTTTTCCTCGAAGTTGTAACCTTAATCCCAGTTGTTGAAGCACTTTCTGTTCATGATGGCTCTCCCAGAATTTCTCACTATTTTTGCAGCCCTAACTGTTGCTTTCTCAAGGAGTACGAGTAACCTTTTCTCCTTTATTTCTTGTCTACAGAAATGCATATATGCTTTTCATCAGAATGGGATGCTTTTCTTGTTTTTAACTATGTAGGTGCCTCTGTAATTAAACTCTTCACAAGCACACGCTAATTTTTTCAGAACAAGCACTGCAGCTGCCACTACACTATTAGAATTTTAACTGCACAAGAAAAGGTTCAAAGAAACACTGTGTTGAACTGCACTACTTCTGCGCGTCACATTGGAAGCATCTCGGTATTGTTGATGTTTGCGTTATCCGACTGTACCTGTGGTACTCCGCCCATTTGTGACGTATCTGTTTAGTAACTCTTCTTGCCAAGTGCATTCATATTGTGGCTGACTAGTACTACATCAATGAACAGTAGCCAAGGAAACACAGTATTATTTATTGCAGGCTTATACATATTAAGTTAATTGGGAGTCGATTAATAACACAAAACAACACTCACTTTTAAATTTTCCCGGAACCGGTTTCTGAGGCCTTCCCTCTATCTTCAGCCGGACATCGACTAGTTCTCATTGGTGTAGCTGGCAATATTTTGTCTTCGGTCTCCTCTGGTGGCGGTTCGAGGAACTTGCTGAACAAATCTTTCTGGGGGATGTCGAAATTGAATACTTTGTTCCTATTTTTTGAAATAAAGATTTGTTCCCATGTGGACAGTTCTTCCTTTCCTGTTGTATGTTTTAGTAATTTTGGTTCTGGATTTATGTTGTGGTTTTTTTCCCAGAAATGTGTGGCAACTGCTGATTTTTCTAATTGTTTGTATTTTATGTTCCTAAAGTGTTCCTTTGCTCTTGTTTCTAAATTTCTTTTGGTTTTTCCAATATAAATTTGACTACAGTCACAGCATTCAATTTGATATATACCAGACTTCTTGTTAGATGGAATGGCATCTTTGATGTTTGAGCAAATTAGGTTTTTTAAGGAGTAATGGTTCACTGGAGCTAGTTGAATGTTTTGTTTTTTGAAGACTTTTTTGAATTTATCAAAGGCCCATGGATGGTAAGTGAATTTTTTGAAGATCATTTTAGTTTCTGTAGCTGAGAGGGTTGTGGTTTCCTTTAGTAGTTTCTTCTTTTTTGCTAAGTTCACTTTTTTGTCTACTAGTGATTTGGGAAAGTCATTTTTCTGTGCTATTTCAATAATTTTGTTGTATTCTATTTTGTATTTTTCTGCTGTGAGAGGGATGTTGATCAGTCTGTGTGCTAAACTATTAAAGATTGCCTGTTTGTGGGATCTTGGATTGTAGCCATTAGCTTTTATGTAGTTGTCTGTCTGTGTTGGTTTTCTGTAAATGCCAAAGTTTATTCTATTTTTATTTCTGATTATTTTTAGATCTAAAAATGGTAAATACTCGTCTTTTTCAACTTCTACAGTGAACTTGATGCTTTTTTCTTGAATATTTAAAAGTTTTAGTGCATCACTGATGTGTTTTTTTGGCACTATGGCAAATATGTCATCTACATATCTTTGCCAGAGTTTGAACATCCATACATATTGTTCTTGCTTATCCCTAACAGAATGCTACTGATAAATAGATTAAATAGTATACAGGTTAATTTACATCCTTGCCTCCACTCTGTCCCTTGTGCTACTTCCCAAGATATTGCTCCTTCCCAAGCTTACATAGGTGTATAGAATAAAAAGAAGTATTTCAGAATGTGGAGTGCCATTGTTACTAAAATTAGGCAAGTGAGTCAACCTTGTATATACTTTTCTCCACTTACAAGTTTTTTGATGAAGACTAGTTTCTGGGAACCTCTCCTCTATGGTTGACTGATGATGCATCTGGTGTCTGCATCTGGCTTGGTGTCGTGCTGCCATCTAATGTCCTGGTAAGTTTGATGACATCTACCGCAGGAATTTCAAAATTCATCAAGAGGCCCTGTTTCTTCGTAATAAATATGTTTTCCCAAATCTGTAGTTCCAGAGGTTTCTTTGCCTGTTTGATCAGTACTATTTCTTGTTTTATGTTGTGATTCTCAGACCAAAAGTGATGAGCTACGGCCGACTTGTCCATTTGTTTGAATTTAATATTTCTGAAGTGTTCTTTCATTCTTGTTCCTAGATTCCTTTTGGTCTTACCAATGTATATCTTGTCACAATCCTGGCAACTCATTTGGTAAATGCCTGATAACTGAGTTTTCATTGTGCTATTTTTTAGAGGGTGGTTTAGTAAGTTGTGGATGTTGTGTTTGTTCTGAGGGGCTAATTTTATGTTGAAGCTCTTAAATATCTTTTCAAATTTTTTGAAGTATTTTGGATGAAATGTAAATTTGCCATGTTTTCTCCTAGTACTTAGTTTTTACCATATGTTGACTCAATTATATGCATAATGATGTGTGCCATAGTAGTTGTAGCTCCACTCTATCATACGCTTTCTTTAGATATATAAAAGCTGCTGTTGTCTAATGTTGCGTGTCTATGCTACGGAGGAGTGAGGCAAGGATAGGTACCCAAACGGTTAGATATGGCATCTTGTGCTCCGTCCTGAGCATTCCCTCTGGTTAGGTGGTTTCACAGGATCAAGCCAGGTTCATCACACCAGTCCAAAAGGCTATTAGAGAATTAGCCAAGCCCAGTAGGTCTCTTGCTTGGTGGTATGAGACATACTGGCAGAAAGCTATGCTGAGCTCAAGCACTACCAGAGATTGTCAAACTAGTGAAGCTAGACCTCCAAAGAATGAAAGGAATATCAAGGATTTAATTTACAACAGAAATAACTATATGGTTTAAAATTATTCTCAACATGGTAGCATGTGCTGGATACCGTATGAGGAAAAGAATCAGTTTAGACTGCCTGCTAGCTGCTCACCTGTTTCTTTAAACTAACATTCGGTGACTACCAGTCTGGTATCCAGCAAAAGATACCTCTGGTGCCATCTTGTTTTTATTTCTTAAATTATGTACATTAGCACTGCTGTAGCGCATGCTTGAACTTACATAATGTTACTTATAAAACATTAATCATCTGTTCTAACATGGTAAACTTTATGTATTGTATGGGAAACTTTATGAATTGGCACTTATAGTGTGTATTCTTTTCCCCCTTTTTATTGAACATCCACAAATGTTTTTATTATAAAAATATTACTTACTGCTCTCCTCCCGGATCTAAACCACATTTGAAATTCATACAACATACTGGCTTTTTCTACCCAATTCTGTATTGCCAAAATTCCAGTAAAGGTTTTTCTTACATTAGAGAGAAGTGTAATTCCACAGTAATTTTTTGGTTTGCATGTATAACCTTTATAAGTTGGATATATAATCGTGTTTCTCCAATTCATTGGGACATACCCGTTTTCTTTTATTAAATTAAAAATAACTTTTAATTAATTAAACCTATGTCATTGCACCACTTTTTAAGAAATTCTGTGGGAATCCCATTTAGACCAGTTGCTCTGTTTCTTTTCATTACTTTTACCTGGCTGATTACTTCCTGCTTCCTTATTAAACTGTCCAGAATTTCCACATGCTTATTGTTGATCGTAAGACCTGATGTCATCCTAATGTCTACACATATCCTATAAAGAGTTCTAACATAACCTAGCCACCACAATGGGTCAATATTCAGCTGATCTATTTATTTATTCTACGATTCGACAGCATTCCATATCTTGCTGATATTTTTCTCCCTTAATATCCTAATTAAGCTACTCTTCATTTTTCCCCCTTAACCTTATTTTCTTTTGTTGTAAGAATTGGCTGTAAAACACCCTACCCTATAAATATTTCTCCTTTGCTTCAACATTTCCTGCCACCTGCAAAACTATTGAAGATGGATAGAGTCAACATGAAAAATTCAATGAACCACGGATCTCCTGGTTTCCGTCCAGTCGCTCTAACCCAGAGCGACTAATTGGCCGTAAAACACTAAGAATTGGCTGTAAAACACTCTACCCTGTAAATATTTCTCCTTTGCTTCAAAATTTCCTGCCACCTGCAAAACTATTGAAGACGGATAGTCAACATGAAAAATTCAATGAACCAGGATCTCCTGGTTTCCGTCCAGTTGCTCTAACCCATTGAGCTACCATGGTCAACGTGCTGTCCTGACATTAAATTCTCTATTTAACTTGTATATTTTCCTGGTAGACCACTAGGGGCTCTCGCATCCAAGATACACAGCTTATGGCAACTCACTATCGTAAGTACATGAGTCTCAGGCTCATTTTATTTCATTTTAGTTAATGGATGAAAATTAATCATTTCTTCACACTAGCCGTATATAGGCTAAGGTTTTTTTGATGGATAGTCAACATGAAAAATTCAATGCCATGGCAAAAAAAAAAAAAAAAAAAAAAAAAAAAAAAAAAAAAAACAAACAAACAAACAAACAAACAACTTTGATGTCTACTATCAGTGGGAAGCATCACTGCTAGAATTTAAGTTATGAACTTAGAAATTGACAAGAATACATTCCAAATTAATCAGACATAAAATATAATTGATTCCATCTTGTTAGTTCTTGTTTAAAAATTTAAATTCTCTATATATGTCCTCACCATATTTCCCATTTAATGTGAGACAGTTTTGAGTGACAATGGTCTGTGGGATTCAAGTGTTCTATTTCCTCCTTGCTTTAGAGAAGCCATTTCTTCAGCTGGATTACAATTTTGTCTATTGGAAATTTAGAAAGCAGGTTGTGACATCAAAAGATACCAGTTTATCTTCTGGTTTCAACTCCTATGTAGTCTATTTTCTATTTAGGTCTTAAGAATTCCTAATGCTTCAACTGCTGCACTTCAATAGTGATGAGAATTTCTATGTTAACAATTCTGCTAAGTGGTAAGTAGGTGAATCAATCGAAGAAACTATTTGTATTCGGTTTATTGACATTTCGTCACTTACATTTTCATATTATCCAGGGACTAGTTTCGGAAGCCATCACTTCCATCCTCAACCTCTCTCCAGTTAGCATCTGTTGTCGTCTACTCTCTTATCTCTGGCAGTGGAACTATGAACTTCTTTGTCATATTATCTACTGGCGGGATTTCAAAGTTCATTACTCTGTCCTTATTTTTCCATAATATGTTCTATCATGTTGTCAGTTTATTTTGGTTTATCACTCCTTTTGGTAATTTTGGATTTGGATCAATATCATGATTTTTGTTCCAAAAATGAAATGCTACTGCTGACTTATCCTTTTGTTTCATTTTGATGTATCTAAAGTGCTCTTTGACTCTGGTTTTTACATTTCTTTTAGTTTGACCTATGTACATTTTTCACAATTCTTACAACTTATTTGGTATATTTGTATCTGTTATTTGATGGAATTTCTTCTTTTGTTTTTGAATCTAGCAATTTTAAAATCAAGTATCTATTAGTAGGTGCCTCTTTAAAGATCTTTTTGAATTTATTAAATGTTTTTGGGTGGTATGTGAATGCACTGAATGTGCTGTTGCTTTCTTTTTCTTTAGTGAATGTGGTTGCTTTCTTAATGGTTTTCTTTAGTTTTGCCTTTTTAATTTTCTTAATCTCTTTTGAAGCCCATCATCATAAATTTGCAATACTGGGACGATGAAGACAATGACAATGACGAATTGTCTTTTGACGAAAGTGACATTCATAGCTATATGGATGCATCATTGGCAGTTTCGTTGGATTAGAAAAACAGGTAATTCAAAACTACAATTATAGCATTTAAAACATGTACATAATATGTGAATATCCATGTTGCAATTGTCATTTCAACAACTGCATTATAAAACTTTGGAAATTTCAATTTGCATTTCCTTATGTGAGTCTTCTTGGTGCTAGTGTGTGTGTGTGTGTGTGTGTGTGTGTGTGTGTGTGTGTGTGTGTGTGTGTGTGAGAGAGAGAGAGAGAGAGAGAGAGAGAGAGAGAGAGAGAGAGAAATATAAAAAGAATAGGGATAATGAGGTGGCAACACTGAGCATGCTAACACATTTGATTGGTGGCAGTACAGAAATCTTCCCGTTTGAAACACAATAAAAAATCCAATGCCATAGCCAGGATTTGAACAGCAAATCTTCATTTCTAAGCGCAAGCACAACTACTCTACTGCTGAGCTACCTTGACATTCCGTTATGACAATACTACCTTATGACCAAGCCATCCAGCAAAAGTCTATTTTTTAAGCACAAGCATACATCTCTCCATCACTGCCTCCTAGTCATCCCAATGCACAGTCACATGCTCATGACTTGCAACTGGACTAGTGTTTGTACACACGTGCAAGTGTCATCAAAATGCAAAATATGGTAATACATTTAAAATTCCATTATGAAGTTTAAACATAAGGTTTGAATAATAAAGAAATAAAAATATAATTACTAACCAAAATATGAGCGATATGAATATGTGGACTTCACATTCTTTCGACTTCCAGCTGCAAAACTGTTGCCTTCTATGGTCCCAGACTGTAAAAATAAAATATGCATTACTTAAGTCAAATATTTACTTACAGAATGATTGTAAATAAAAGATAGATTACAGAATGACTGTTTTAAAAAACTTTATGAGTTACAATACACAGTAACACAAGATACATATTCCTATGTCAAGTGCACTGTGGGTTACAAATATTTGTAACCCCGACAATAATTTAGAACAACCCTGTGTTAGAGATCCCACACCAGCCTGTTTCACTGTTTTGTTATATTTGTTATATGTACAGGATTTTTTAGGAAAACTGTCTTGTATAAAACAGAACTAGTTGTGTGTTGTTTTGCAGAACATTTTTTTTTTTTGCTTTATTTTATTATTTCAGCAAATATAATGAAAAACTGTTAGTGCATACAAGTATTCGACATATGAATACATAAATACAAATGTAAATATGTATATATTATTTGTTAATAATATCCTTATTAACAAACTGATTGGAATTTGAAAATAAGTATTTCATTTGCTTTCAAAAAGGTGTATTGTATTTAAATGGCCAGAGCTGCTATTTTGTTTACAAAGCATCCAGATAAATATTTTTAAAATATTGAAATTCAAAAGAAGTTAAAATATTGACCACCCAACCACGAAGGCAGTCAGTTTCTAAACTTGTTAATTCTACAAAGATGATTCCATTATTGGATTTTTTTTTTTGTATATTTTGCATGAGTAAAAGATAAATGACAAGCAAAATTAATAAAAAGCAAAGCTATAGCTTTTGAATGATGTGCAAAGAAATGCAAATAAACCTTCATAAATTAAAAATTCATAGTTAAGACAAGTTTTAGAAAAGAAAAGTTAAACCAAGTCCAAGGAACAATATACTTTTTGTATTTCCTTAGAATGACAAAATGCTGCTTTGGAGAAGTTTTATCAAGAAATTAAAACTAGGTATTTTTGATTGCAATACTCTAGATTCTTTGGTTAAGATATTGCTTTGGCTTCCTTCAATCAAACACATTTTATAGCACACACTGAAAATGAAATTCATTTTGACTTCTCAAATGAGAGAAATAAAATAATTAAGAAAATATGAGGGTTGGCTGGTAAGTCCTGGGCCTCACAATAATTTTTTTTTATATTTCTCAATGTAATCTCTAGAATGGCTAATACATTTGTCATACTGATGCTCTAATTTAATTAAACCACCTCTGTAGTGCAATTTATCATGGTCCTCAAAATAGCTGTTTACTGCATCAATAACCTCCTTGTTGCTGTGAAATCACTGCCCTCCAAGAAACTTTTTGAGGTTCGAGAGCATGTGGTAGTCACTGGGTGGTAGATCTGGCAAATTAGGTGGACGTTCAAGCAATTTGAACTTGAATTCGCACATTTTTCCTATTGCAATGACTGAAAGATGGGCCTGAGCATTGTTGTGAAGAAATAAGATTTTCTTCTTTACCAAATGAAGTTTTTTTCTTTTCACCTCATTACTTAAACATTGCAGTAAGCTTGTATAGTAGTCACCAGTGATACTTTCACCGTTTTCCAAGTAATCAATAAAAATAATTCCCTGTGCATCCCAGAAAACACTTGCCATAACCTTGTTAGCTGACAAAATTTAATTTGCCATTTTTGGAGTTGGTTCACCTAGTGCAATCCTCTGTTTTGACTGTGATCTACTTTCTGGAGCGTAGTGATATATCCAAGTTTCATCCATGGCAATAAGCCGTCTCAAAAATTCACTGGGATTTTTATGGTAGAGCTTCAAATTCTTAACAGAAACAGTTTTTCTTTGCAACTTTTGATCAGATGTCAGAAAATGCAGCATCCATCTTGCACAGACCTTGTGAAAGCCCAAAACATTGCATAAAATATTACCTGCACGTTCTTTTGATATGTTGACAGCCTCTGCTATCTCAAACAACTTTGATCTGCAGTCTTCCAATACTAAACAATGAATTTTTTCAATATCTCTGAAGTTGTAACTTCCACAGGGTGTTCAGAGCGAAACGTACCATTTTTAACTCTGCAACCCACCTTTTAATCATTGTATATGAAGGGACAGAGTCTTTCAATGTACTGTCCATTCCCTCCTTGATTTCTTTAGGTGTTAGCCTTTCAAATGGAATTAATCACTGCACGTTTTTCCAATTCCTCCATTTTCATGAAACCTCTGCACTTGTCTTGTTTAAAATGCTGTCGCCCAAAAACTAAACAACCTATTGACCTGTAACTATGGATATAAGCTAGTCTAGAGTTAAACTATATGATGCTATCTGCAAACTGGTCCAGTGGCACCATCTCTATGCGAGGCCCAGAATTTATCAGCCGGCCCTTGTACTGACAAAGTTGCCCAAGTGGGGATTTTGGCTGTGCATTAAGTTGGTTTATCTCAGATTAAAAGGATTTTATTTTGGCTCTTTTGCAAATGAAAGCTCAGACAGTTCTAAGAACCTTTTGTGCCAGTGTCTTGTTAGGTCATTTTTAAAAACAGAAGGGTTCTTCACAACTATTAGTTTGACTGTGGCAGTACATATATTATTGAAGGCAAATAAATCAAGGATTACAGTCAATGCAAATGTGAAAGATCTCTTTTAAAGATGGTAGTCATTTCACATGAATGGATTTCTTTACATATCTGCAATACTACTGATAAAAGTATTTTTATCAACAGATTTGATTTTTACCAGTCTTCATTTTGGGTATAACTTCTAATACATCTGGGTACAATTTACAAATATATGGTGAGGCAATGAATTTTCCAGATATACAAATTACTTTCCAACAGTTAATTTGTGGGAATGTCTCCTTCAATCTAACTCTACATCACTCCACGTGAATTTTCTATGTTGGAAACAATGCTACAATTCATCCTTTCATCGTGTTTAAATAGTTGCACTACCCTCACTTTCACCTAATCCACAGACTAAAATACATTTCCCTTTGCTGCAGACTTGATTCTCAGAAAAACAAAAATGTTGCAGAGCACTAGGTCTAATTAGTATGTTGGATATTTTATAAAACCAGTCGACAATTTCGGCAATTTTAAACAGATAAGTGGAATTAGTCACCAAGTGCTGTAGTTTATTTTTAAAGGTATGGTGAATAGTTTAACATGGAATGTCATATAATTCTTCAAAGAGAACACATCCTGATGGACTCACTCACCTTTATTCCACATGTGTGGTAAGTGAAATCATTTGACAGTGGCAGTTTCAACTTTCAGGTGCCCAATCAATAGAAATGATCCCTTGAATATTCACACAGCTTTTAATTCTGACCTGCTTTCACATGACCTACTTTATCTTGGCGATTGGGGTCTAACAGTATGTAAGTTTTGAAAATAATGAGTGGGTAATTCAAAAACAAACATCACTTAAATTATCCTTACTTGGACATGTTTCGGAGAACGTTTTGTCCCCATCGTCAGCAGTTATCCGACTGGTTGGATCTGTGGTTTCTTGAAGTGAGCTCGTTGTCTGTGGCAGCATCTGTTGTCTGTGAGATGAACTTCCAAAGAGAGTTTTCAGGCGGCAATTCAAAATTTAAAGTATACTGTTTGTTTTTTATAATTAGCAACTTTTCCCAAACATCGAGTTCGGCTGCATTACTGGCTGATTTTAATAGTTTTATATTTGGTACAATCTCATGATTGGTAGACCAGAAATGGTGAGCTATTGCTGATTTTTCAACTTGTTTGTATTTCATGCATCTCATATGTTCCTGTAACCTAATATGTAACTTCTTTTGGTTTTTCCTATATAGAACTTATTGCAATCTGAGCAGTTGATTTTGTATATACCTGATTTCTTGTTTTCAGGTACTGGGTCTTTCAGGTTGTTGCACAATATTTATTTATTGGGGCTAGGGTGATGTTGTACTTCTTGAATATCTTGTTGAATTTATGATGCATTCCGGGATGATATGTGAATTTCCTGAACTGTGTCTTGGTTTTTGATTCTGTTAATTTTGTGGTATCCAATATGTGTTTCTGTTTCTTGAATTTCCAAATTTTCTTATCTATTAATTGTTTACTGTATCCATTAATTGCAGGTATGTTAATCATGTGGTTATATTCTTTGTTGTATTCATTCTTTTTCAATGGGATGTTGACTAGTCTATATGCTAAGCTAGCTACAACCCTACACCCCACAAACATGCAGGGATCAGGGAAAACCAGAATGAAACAAGTGTACAGTCCGGCCGCTCTATCTCCGGCTCTGACAGTTCTCGAGAGGGGGAAGCACATTGTTGCCAGTTCTTTAGCAGGAATTTCAAGCAGAGGAACATCTGTATTTTAAATATTTCACGCATTTGCAGATCGTAACTTCGTAAATGTACGTGGACAGTGTGTATATACATGATCCCAGAATAGTTGTATATGGAGACAATATATCATTTACTGGAAAAGAAATAACAAAAAGCTACTTCGCACGAGTGGGAAATTCCTTTCTCATATAATATTGATATACAAGTCGCCTTATAGCATCCTTTTGAAAAGCATCAAGTGAAGCTTCAAGGCTGCCTCGTTGCCTTTGCTTTCCCGGTGTACGCAGAACTGCAGACGGCGAACTTAAATCAGCTGGCACTTTTCCTTGGTCACATTCTTCACGGTGGTTTTTCCCACTTTCCAGGCATCACAAACTCTGTCCAGCACCTTGGTAACAGGTAGTAGAGGTCCACCACTGTCCCGCTCCTTCTCGAAGTACTCACGTAGCCTGAATATAAATTCACGGCTTTGGCTCTTATAAGAGCCGATTTTTTTCTTGAATTCTGACGAACCAGTAGCCACATTACTATAATGGCGATAATAATAAGACTTACAGACGCTACAAATCGGAATTCACGCACACACAAAAAATAAAACAAACCACCAGCGCGGGATCCAAAAGCAACTAAAAGCCACGTGGTCCACACAAAATTGCAGCGGCAACACGGTACTGGATTTGCAAGTCACGCCTAGCAGCGGCAACGCTTATTGGCGCTAGCAGACAGTTTTAACCTCCTGACCACGACACCGGATGTACAGACTCCCAGTACCACCAACAGAAGCAGTTGGTGTGCGTGAAAGGTGTGAACGAAATATTCGAATAGAGTGATGTTTTAAAGAATATTTTGCATGATAATGAAATTACAAGTTGGATTTCAATGTTTTGAAGCTAATATAGCCCTATACTCTCATTATAAAGATAATTCTGACCTAATGTTTTCAATTACTCATTATATGTTGGTACTATTAATCTTCCCCCTCCACCTCCTGCAGCCACTAAACGTCAGAGCCGGAGATAGAGCGGCCGGACTGTAGAGGTGCAAGGGATCAGGGAAAAACAGTATGAAACAAGTGTGGGGATTCAAGTGGTCAGAAAAGGGGCAAGATTTAGGCAGGCAATATTGAAATGTAGAAAGGAGGACATAGAATGGTGTCGTGAGAAGTATAGGAAAAGATATGAACAAATGTGATATGGCTGTACAAATTATGAAAAGCTGCTAGTGAAGTTAAATAATTAGTAATAGGGAAAGGGGACGAAAATGGGGCGATCGGTAAATGACAAGCACTGAAAAGTGAGGTTAAGTGAATATAGAAAGTGAAACAATAATAATATGAAGCAGAAATGAATAATAATTTGCAGAGATAGAAAAAAAAATTGGCAAATATGAAAAATCTAGTGCAGGAGAAAAAGTTAAATGAAAAGCAATGACTATTAAAAAGGGTAATTGTATTGAAGGGCTGCCCTGTTAGCAAAAGGGCCAGGGCCCAGCTCAGGGGTAGCCCAAGATGTATTTGTTGTACTCAATAAATCATATTATACTTCCTTAGACCACTCAGTGCTGTGAGATGAACTGATCACCATAGATTTCTATTAACAAATTTTAACTCTTATTTGGTAGATCCCTTAAATGTTGTGGGGATTTTGTATTAAAACACTTTGAATTTTAATGATGTTTCTATAAAAACTAGTAAATAAAAATTCAGCTTTTCTCTCATAAATATTTATTCAGAACAGAAAATGGTTCACCAATGTGTCCTAATTATGCTTCTGTTTACAAAATGAGCATACATGCTGTGTATGATTTCATTCAAAATTTTGTACAGTAACAGTTCAGGAAAGCAACAGGCTAACTTTAAATATTACAAAATATAATGCCTTGTCCTCATATTTCCATTACTTGCAAAAATGAATTTTGGTTACCATTGCTTCATTTGATTTCAACAAACTCAAAATGTGCTTTCATGAAAAACCAGTTGTACAATGGCAAAAGCTGCTAATTCATTCTGTATTTTTCACATATGGAATTTCATGCTATACAGATATAATTTTGGAGACACGTCACTGCAGCATTAAGTTACCTACTGTTCTCTAGAGTTAGTCTTGCTAACTGGGTCTAGATGGAGCTAATGGTCAGTCTTCCTCAAAACAATAGCATGTGTACAGCTACCCCACACCACATGATTTGTTTTGACTACATTGTTAAGGTTCCTTTACTAGAACACTTTTTTTATATTGGGCCTCTACAGGGAGCTAAATGAAGTGTGTTTAGCAATAACTGGTATTCACATTTGTTACATTGGTATCGAGAGTGAGATAGAAGTGCCACAATGTGCAAAACTTCAACTTTCAAGTGAAGCAAACACCATGATATCAGGAATGGAGAAGATGGAAGCAAAAATGAAATCCAGGATAGAGAGAATGGAGACAAAAATTAAATCTGAGATGAAGAAAAGTGGAGGAGCAAACAGACTCTGGGATGGAGAACATGAAGGTAAAATGGAAAATGATGTATTCAATAATGAAGATACAAATAGTGAAGGCGATACAAAGACGTGAAGATGAAGAGATGGAAATATCCAAGACGAAATTGAAGTTATTGATTAGCCGTGATGAACGACTGGCCAGCATAGAGGAAGACATGGAGGAGTATGACGGAAAGCTAAAAGACCTTGAACAATGTATCAATGGAAGAAATATTGGATAGCAGTGCAAACGAACTTAAGACAAAGATGGAAGAAATGCTTAGCATAAGACTTTTGTACTTAAAAGTCAAAGCACCAGGATTGAGCACAACATTAATGCGCATCAAGATGTTCAAATGTTAACTTTTGAAGTCTTCTACAGACAATTCACAACTACAAGCAATGATCAGCAGGACAGGATCAGATTAGCTAGGCTATGATGAGGACAGCAGAAGTTCTGAATGCAATTCGACAATGGTGTCTAGCAGCCTATTGCAGCCACCTCAGTTAAGGTTGCAACAGCAAGGGAGACATTCGAGTTCACCTTTGCAATTGAACAAAGCTTTGGTGAAGCTACAGACCAGTCACATGTCACAGTAAGTTGCCTACTCCTTTGACAAGATACACGATGCCAAGTTACAACAGCGACTGATGCTCATCAATTACAAGTCCATCCACGTTGTGCTAACTACTACATTGAAGATGGACGTACCTACTGTCCGGCCGCTGTATCTTCGGCTCTGACATTTAGTGGCTGCAGGAGGTGGAGGGGGAAGGTTACTAGTACCAACATATAATAATGAGTAATTGAAAACATATCGTCAGAATTATCTTTATAATGAGAGTATAGGAATCTATTAGCTTCAAAACATTGAAATACAACTTGTAATTTCATTATCATGCAAGATATTCTTTACAGCATCACTCCATTCAAATATTTCGTTCACACCTTTCACGCACACCAACTGCTTCTGTTGGTGATACTGGGAGTCTGTACATCCGGTGTCGTGGTCAGGAAGCTAAAACTGTCTGCTAGCGCCAATCAGCGTTGTCGCTGGTAGGCGTGGCTCCCGAACCCAACACCGTGTTGCCAGCTTAAATTTGTTTGAGCCACGTGGCCTAATAGAGGCTTGCGCTGGTGAACTTTCTTTGGTATAATTTTCGTGCGTGAACTCCGATGTTTAGTGTTCGTAAGTCCTATTATTATCGCTATTATAATAATATGGCTACTGGTTCGTGAAATATGTAAATACATGAAATATTTAAAATACGCATTGTTCCTCTGCTTGAAATTCCCGCTCAAGAACTGGCAACAGCCCGCTTCCCCCTCTCGAGAAATGTCAGAGCCGCAGATAGAACGGCCGAGGTATAAGGTAACAAACTGCTTCTAGCTCAAAGACCAGGAGTATCTACATACAAGAAAGTTGTGCCAGATACTTGTGGACACAGGTGCAGCCACAACCATATCAGATCTAACATGACAGAGAGCTTGCCTTCAAAGATGCCAGATCAGTCCTACAAGATAGTGACAGGCATTGGGTGACATCTTGCTTACGTAGGCAGCCTTGTTGCAACTAACCCTGGTGGATGTTTATCACGAGGGTGACTGAGGATGTGATCCTGGGACTGGATACCCTCAACAGCCACAAGACAAAGGTTAACATTGGCATGAAGCAGATGTGATGAATGTTCTGAAGCCCAAATGAACATCCCGGTGGAAGAAGCAGTTGGGCTTGCAAGAAACAAGGTGATTGTAAAGTACATCTGGAAGTCCAGTGGTCATGAAACCTCATGGACCATCCTCATGACGTACATAAAATGGCCTGTCAACACATCCAGGTGATGTGCGACCATAAGAAGACCCATTATCATTGGATAGGTTTCCAGTAGGTGACCTGCATCACCTGACCAAGGATCATTGCCGCAAGTTTCAACCATAACAAGGATTATATTGCATGTAAAAGATCAACAATGTAGTCTACTACATCCAGAAACAGAAATTTTATTTGTTAAGGAACTGTCAATTGCCAGGATTATATTAGCTCTATCAGTGTGCCAGAATTTCTTTCTGTAGGAGTTCTTTTACATGCCAGTAAATTTACTGTCATGGGGCTGTCCCTTATAAGCACACTTAAAAATTAGGCCAGTGTCCAACCAATTGTGCCACCCAGATCGACCAATATCGCATCCAGACTATCCAGAGGAAAAATGCTGATGTGACACACTAAAACTATTTGGCCTGCTTTAACAGTATTGTCAAGTTGACAGTCCTGAGGATGGAACAGTGTTATTGCAGTGCAAAACCATTGGCTGCTGGGATTAGCAAGACAGCTGAGTTGAGTAGAATACTACTGAGAGAAGTGGACAGTATGAGTGCCTTTCAATTTGGAAAAATTGTGACTTAGCAGTTCAATTCTGATTTTGACTTATAATTTAAATTATATCATAGAAGACTATAAGTTATGATTTCTGCAGAAGGCTGAAGTAAAAGGCTAAACACATGGTTCCTCTTTTTATAAGGGTCATTCAAATGAAACCAGTCACTTGTGTAAAATAATGGTAACAATTTCATTAACTCAAAAATAGTCGCCAAAACTGTTGGAACACTTATCCCATTGTGACACTAGCTGGTCGATTCCATCTTTGAAGAAGCTAGTAGGCTACTTTTGGATTTAGTTCCAGACCCATTCACACACTTCGTTGTCCGATGTGAATCAATATCCGCAAATAGCTTGTTTTATAGGTCCATAAACATGAAAGTCACATGGTGAAAGTTTTGGACTGTACGATGGATGTTCAAGCATTTCCCATCGAAACTGCTGCAATGTCATCTTCACTGCATTGGCAGTGTGTGAACAGGCATTATCACGTAGAAAAATGACATTGGACATGCCTGGACATTTCGACTTGATGGCTTGTCTAAGGTTCTGTAAAGTGGCTTGATAATGCTGGTCTTTGATGATGGTTCCAGGAACTCGACAAACAGTGGGCCCTTGTAGTCAAAAAAGAACATCATGACCTTACCAGAAATGGTGTGCAACAGCCTTCTTGACTCAGACTATTTGTGGCAATAGATTCTAGGACTCAAGATTCAGTGTGTGAATAGTACTTGTCCAAGATAAGGACAAAGTATAGTAAAACTTGCCTTCAATGGACCCCTGATTAAGCAGAAATCTGTCTTAAATGGAAATATTTCATGGTGCCATAAATTTAGGGGTGAAAAAACATACTTAATTCCCTTTATTAAATGGAAACTATCTTAGATGGACAATGGAAATCAAGTAGGCATTTTAATGGAAAATTTCCAGTTTCAGAATGCAGAGTTGAGAAACTTTTCAAGCACCGAGTGAAAATGTGCATTGTCTCTCTTAGTACATGATTTTTCAGTTGAAGCATAGCCACATTGCTGCTATCTGACCTCTCTAGGAGGAGGATGTGCTAATGACCGTACGAATACTAAGAAACCTGTGACAGTCATCCTTAACTGCATAGTTAAGCATAACAGACAGCATAACGGTACACCTCTACATTTAATCATAGGTGTTTTTTTACCTATAGTCACAATGGCTTCAAAAACAAGAATTGTACTAGATCTTAACACAAGATTTAATTATGGAAAGATAGAGTCAAACTGAAAAATTCAATGCCATAGCCAGGATTTCAACCACAGATCTTCTGGTTTCCGTCCAGCCACTCTAACCCTTGAGCTACTAGGGCCAATGTGCCGACATTTAATGTCATGAAACCAGAAGATCCGTGGTTCAAATCCCGGCTATGGCATTGCATTTTTCAGTTTGACTATCTTTCCATACTTTAGCCTACACATGACCAGTTGGAAAGAACAATTAATTTCTAAGATTTAATTAATTTATGCTAGTGAGAGAGAAATTGAGTGTAAAATAGATCATGAAGGTGTTCAATGAAGGCAAAACTCAAGTTTACAAGATTCGAACAAATAGAATGGAAATTCAGAAGCAGTGGGAAAATAAAGAGAATTAAAAAACCAGGACATTAATGAAATAGTGTGGGAGTAGCTTGGTAGTGTTAGGGCAAAAAATCACTGCATATTGGGTCCTCCGTTACTGGAATATGCTAAAAAGGTAGACTGGGCAAGATTGAATTCAAAACATCTAATGGACGGTTGGATAGTTTTAGAAAAGACATTGATACTGTCACCCAATTATTGGAAGGCACGACCAACTGCAGCTGGGTAGGGGACAGGAGGCATTCAGGTCACGCCCACCCATCTATCTTGTAGCACTAACATAGGGGATGGTTAGGAAAGTGTCACTAGGCACTGTACCGTCTCTTTCCCCTCCCCTGACGTCTGGAACAATCGGGATGATGTTCCGAGCCGCGAAACTTCCGCGTATATAAGGGATGCAGTGGACAAGTCAGTTCAGTTCTTGGAAAGCAGTCGTGAAGAGCGCAGTGCTAGCGAACGAACTGGAAGACTGCGTACGTGTATCGGAGGAATTGTACGTAATTGTGAGTGGACCTGTGACAGACGAACTGGTGGATTGTAATTGTGTGCGCTGCGTAATTCTATGTAATCGGCAAGTGTTCCAACTGTAATTTGGTGGAAATAAAGAACATTTTGAGTTTGCGCAATTGGACTTTTAATTTCACGAACCCACAAAGTCACAATACACTTTAATGAACTTTGTGGTGAATCCAATGACATTAACACTGAAAGCATCGCTGACGGCTTCAATAATTCAAACCTGAAAACTCAGCAAGCAGCGGCGAGACAGGATTATTCTTCCACACATTACCAAATTTGTGTTTAAAACATGAGAAATGTTCGGGAGGAAAACTGTCCAAAGATAAATTGACTGTTTTCTTATGTGGTTTTACATCAAGTGAAATGGAAAAACCTCTTTGTTAAATGTTAATCTGTCTTTAATGATACATTTCAAGAGTCCTGTACAATTCCATTGAAGACAGGTTTTACCGTATATTCGTTTGCCAGCAAGAATTATTATCCAATTATTGTTACAGAGTGAAGCAAATTTAATGTAATGCAGTTTATGTATTTAAGCATAACTCAAAATGAACCTACATTATAAAGAAAGTGTGCTGTTTGTGCTTTATATCCATATTATATAACAATTAATGAAATAATGAATTTTTTCCACTATCTAAATAGATGTCTCAATGTTCTTGCAGTTTTGTGTCCTAAAGCAATGCTGGGTAAAGTTGCTAGACCTCTATAACCATGAGTTATTCACACTGTCAAAAGGACTGGAAACTTATATAGAGATGAATTATTCATCATCAGAATCAACAAAGCAAATTACTAGCTCTCACCATGACTTTGCGGTAGGAGTAGCAAATTTTGCATACTGCAGCTGGAAGAGCCACTAGCTTAATATAAGAACGTAACTATTCTGTCATAAGAGCATTAGACAAATTTGTGTGCAGTATTTTGCTTCTATTGTGATATAATTATACTGCCTACACATTCTTTTACATTATGTGGATTCTTAGGTTTACCATTCATGAGCATGAAAATGGCTTAAGAAGCAAATTATTATCTTGGTAAAATAAGCAAAGTGAATGACCATTAGTATAGTAGGTAAGTATAAACAGGGAATGGAGATGTGGTTTCTCTTGGAAGCAGCAGATTAATTACTTCAGCTTATTGGCTTACATATGCAGCATACCAAGCAACAACTAAAACTACCATAGCTAATCTCAATCCAACATATCATTCTAAACTCATGTTAACTACCAAATACACATGCATTTTCAAACAAGCTACATTAACACTAGCATCTACTTCACAATCACCACACATAATTATTGAAAGACCAATGTGTACCACCCAACAATTTTTCACAAACAAGCTGCGAGTCATAACAACTACAAACTAAGTGTAACCCATTATATAAAATGGTTACTTCAACAGAACATTGAAACAGAGCTTTCTTAAATCAAATTTGTTGACATTACATCTCTGCTAATTTCTTCACAAAGGTCTGGATATAAAGGGTCTGGATTTGACAAATACTGTCAAATTGAGAAAGTCCATGAAAATAATTCAATCTTTAGACTTTTGTACACACATTTCCCCTCAATGTTAATTAGCTTGCAGGTGTTTTGGTCACAAGTCACATCACATTCAGTCATGCAAGGGGAAACTAAAGACAAAGCTTAACAAACATGTATTTACTGCCAACCCAAGCCTATAAGAATACTTGATATCTATTAATTCTTTCAATTTCTTTTACAATGAGCTGACAAAGGTTAAAAAAAAATTAATAATAATAATAATAATAATAATAATAATAATAATAATAATAATAATAATAATAATAATAATAATAATAATAATAATAATAATAATAATATCAGGGCTTCTTTCCATATACAAACCTTTTCATCCAATGTAACTTCAAAATGGACACACAAAATTGTAACAATTGAAAAACTCTTTAGTTTGCACACTTTTAACTGGTGATTGATGTTTGCAGGTCACATGCTATCCTGATTTGAAAATGAAACAGGGAGGAAGTTAAATATATAGTTCTATTATAGCAACTGATAAAGGTACAAATTAGAGGCAAGCGTTTCCAATCTGTTTCCCTGGATAAAAGGTGCTAACCATGCATTTTTCCACAGGAACTAACTCCCTTCCAGCAGATGCTAATATACCATTGCATTGCACTGAAAGTCGGCGAGTCAGTGACATATACATATTCAGTTTCTTCGTTCATGAAGTGTTGGTATTATGTGGCATTTATGAACAGAAACTTTAGTGATTATTATATATATATATATAGGTGTTGTGTACTATGTGCATACATTTTCTTAGGTGCCCAGGTTCCAAGTCCTCATTCGGTAGACGAAAGATCCAAGAGCTGGAAACACAATGGTGGTTGGAGTCGCAATGGTGTAATGGAAAATGCAATTGATCAAAATATAAACACATCAGAGAATAATAGCATGAGTGATGCCCCGGACTCGGAAATTGAAAATTCACAAAGCGAACGAGTATTTATAGCTATCATAATATTGGTTTTCTACCTTTGTGTGTTTCATAAATAGTAAGTATATAAACATACAGCTTATCAGATCGAGTTCGATTTACTGTTTGTCCACACATCTCACAATCGCGGCACATATCTTTGCTTATCTTATATGCGATTTTGCTGAATTGTGGTTTTCTAGGTTGACCACACTAGAAACAAAAGCATGTTAGCCCTCTCTTCTTCCCCTCTGCCTGCACCGTACCATAAAACCAGTGCTCAAGAAAACATGCGCATATAGTATATCAGGGTTAAATATTTTTAATTAACTATGTCAACTGAAAATGTTTAAAAGACAAATCAAAGCTTTCTGGGAAAATGAACAAAATTGTTTTCAGAACAAGTATTTCAGGCATATGAAATTTTATGTTCTGATTTAATTTTATGTTCTGATTTAATTTGAAGAAGAGAGGGGGAATGGGTCCTCTAGCAAAGTGCTAGATAGAACAGCTCATGCAATGAGAATAAGAAGGAATAGCTGGTAAATTAGAAGTGAACCAACTTTCATCATCCAAATGTAAAGTTTCATTAGAAGGGAACATCACGACATCTGCACCTGGTGAGGTACATTTCTCCAGGAAATATGTTCCTCTGATTCTGAAAGATATTGTATGGCATGGTAAATGCTAGACAAAGTGTCAACAACTGGATTCTATTAGTTAGAAAGAGGAAGAATAATGATTTATGCAACTTTAAAAAAATGTTTGAGCAACAGCTATTGCCTGATTTGTATGAACCAGCTTTAATAATAATGGATAATGCAAAATACAATTCTATTATTTTAGATGAAGTTCCAACACCCTGGTATCCAGAAAAGAGGAAATGTTAAAATGGCTTATTTCTCACAATGTGCCAGTCAATTGCAACATGAAAAGTGTGAATTACTGGAATTAATAAAAGTAAACCATGATTTCCACATTACATAATGGAAAAAGTAGCTGCAAAACATGGGCATAAAATAATCAGACTTCTATATCATTATTAACTTAACATTTAGAGTGGAATATGTCATTGTTAAGTGTCTCTGGGCTCAAATTAATGGATGTGTAGCTCATAATATCAAAGCCTTCAAGTATCATCTGTGACTTAACAGAAGAGGGACTAGCAACATAAAATTGGAAAGAATCTCAGCAAAGTTGCATCAGTAGTATGGAAAACTTAAGTCCCTTTGGAGAAACAACGGATGACCTTATATAATTTGTAGGAGTTTCCAGTAGCTCAGATATTGCTAATAGTAGGCGTAACAACAATGCTGACAACAGTGATTTGCAAACAAGTGGAATAAAACACTGAATTACAGGTATGGTTATTTTATTTAGTATGTGATAGTTAAAATAGCTTCACATTGATTCACTTTGGCACTTGTATTTTCTTATAGTTAAGTGAACAAGAACATAAGTTTACTTAACTTTTTTTGTAGTACAAGGTAGAGTCAATAAAGACAGTTTTCTTTTTTACTGTGCATAACAAAGGCACACTGTAGAAACAATTTTGCATGATCCAATGGATCAGCTCTGATTGGTGGACAAAGCACACGCTTGCTTGCGCATGTGTCTTTGCACAGGGGACAAACAACGCAGGTCAATTCGTCAGCCTCCTACAGAGGAAATGGAGGTGTTATGCAAAGAATGATACGCTGCATTGAAGTTTTGCTTTCGTTTGCAGAAATCTGGCATGGAAGCTTACAGAATGTTGCACGAGGCATATGGCGATGATGTTCTGGCACAGCCCACAGCACTTTGAGGTTCAAGGAATTTAAGGAGGGCCATGTTTCAATAACAAAACAAGTTGGGTCAGGTGCTCCAGCAACATAATAAACAAAACCATGATTAACACAGCTGGCTTCATTGTTCATGAAGACCAATGAATAACAATTGATAAACTTGCAGACATGTTACAGGTTTCCTATGGCAGTGTTTTTTCAATTCTGCATAATCTTAAACATTAGACATGTTTGTGCTGTTCGTGAAGACCAATGAATAACAACTGACAAACTTGCAGACATGTTACAGGTTTCCTATGGCAGTGTTTTCTCAATTCTGCTTAATCTTAAACATTAGACATGTTTGTGCGAGATGGGTGTCAAGATCCTGAACAGAAGTCGATGAGGGTGGAAGTGTGTATGGAACTGCAACGTTTGGTTGAGATGCAGGGGGATGCATACCTAATTGCATCATTAAAGGTTTTTCCTTGTCTGAAAAAGCAAAGAGACAGAAGTGTATTGCTACTTTAAAGGCCATCGTAAAGAGGGCTGAGGCAGTTATAAAGAAGATGTCAAAAGATGGCTTCCAGCACATGATCCATGACTGACAGAAGCATTGGGCAGAGTGCATTCAACTCAACAGAGAATACTTTAAAAAAGACCACCCTAATCTGGAACAAGATTAGTGTATTTTATGTGAAAAAGCAAAAAGATAGAAGTGTTTTGCTACTTTGGAGGCCATCATAAAGAGGACTGAGGCAGTTATAAAGAAGATGTCAAAAGATGGCTTCCAGCACATGATGCATGACTGACAGAAGAATTGGGCAAAGTGCATTCAACTCAACAGAGAATACTTTGAAAAAGACCACCCTAATCTGGAACAAGAATAGTTTATTTTATGTGAAAAAACATTCTCATTTTTTACTGACTCATCCTCATATTACTTTATGCAGACAGATACACTATGCTTACTTTACAATAAATACTGATGTAAGCATGGAATAAAATTTGATGGTCAGTATGTTTAAACATTTGAAATTGATACATACATTGATACATTGTATCATAGTCCTTAAACAACGGAATTTGAAATAGAGTTCATCACTAAATCAACAAATGGCAGCAGCAACTCCAGAATTACCCACACTACTGGATCAAGCTTTAGTCGCATAAGAGCCAAAGATGCAAACGATGATTTGCGAAACATGTCCTCAAAATAGCTACGTAAGTGAAGCAGATGTATAATAAATACGACTCATTTATAAATTAATAATTTGAAATTGAATTTTTATTCTCTGTTGTATGCGTTGCCTTAATGTTACTGTTACAAGTGTGTGGTCATTGTTAACTACTGCATACCTGTGCAGTAATTATTATTTATATTTCTGCTATACCAATGATCACCATATGGATGGCTGCACTAAAAGTGAGAAAACTGTTGTCTCTGCTGGTTGAAATATCAATCACCAACTTAAGATATGCAGAAAATATATTTATGAATGTTTATAAAGCAAGGGAGGCTGTGGCAATGACCTTTCCTAACATCTCTATATATTTACTTATGATCTATTGATTATAGTCGTACGTGGTAACCTTGTATTTGTTCTCTTCTGCAGCTTAGTTGAGCATTTTCACCGATTTGCTTCAACA
Organism: Mantis religiosa; assembly: GCA_030765055.1. NCBI lineage: Eukaryota > Metazoa > Arthropoda > Insecta > Mantodea > Mantidae > Mantis > Mantis religiosa. The sequence continues at coordinate 89,348,024 of CM060959.1, forward strand.
GCTCCAGTTTTCTTCATTTAGGGGAGAAAAAAGAAGTTTATGAAAATCTAAAAAAGCCTGACAATATTGAAATGTTCCATCATAGAGAAAATCACCTAGTTTATTTGTAACTGACAGCACCATGGACCAAATACAGAAATACATATTTGAATATTGACGCCTGGTAGTGTGAGAGATTTTTATTGGCAAATTTTAACTTTTGTTACTTGAATCAAGAACTATTATTACATCTTATTAAATGCATTGTGCTGTGCAGTATCAGTATCTGCAATTTCAGTTTATTAGTTAAATGAAAGTATCATTTAAGTTAACAGATGGAAATTAATCCTTTCTTCACACTAGCCAATATATACGCAAAATTCAATGCCATGGCCGGGATTTGAACCACAGATCTCCTGGTTTCCATCCAGTCGCTCTTACCCATTGAGCTACCATGGCCAACATGTATTTAATTTAAGTATCATATTTAATTTGTAATTTTATAGGAGTACTTTATGCAGGATTATTAAAGCCCAAATCAGTATAAAAGTAAATAAAATAAAATATTTGTGTATAAGTTTTGAACAGGAGAATAAGATATAATTTTTCATTTAAGCATTCTCATGCTTAGCACATCCCAAGAGACAGAACTAGAAGACAATGAGCACAGAATAGCCATGAAACAGTTTTCCAGGGAAGGTTGCATGCCAAGGGAACACCAGCAAATGCAAAGCAGGTGTTATATTTTAGACTGGTATGCCTGCTACATATCACTAGGCAGCATTTTAACTTCATACTCTGCCACTTTACCTTACCTCATGACTAATGCTGTACTCAATTTTCTCATCCCCATCATAATCTGAATCATCAGAATCCTCATCACCTTTCCCCCCTGATATGGCTGTCTCTTCTGCATTTTGTGATTTTCCTTGTTTCACTACAAATTTAACTGAGGATCTATGTCTTTTTTCTGGACTTGATCTTGAAAGTTTAATAACTGTCTTCAATGTCCCAGTGTAATTATCACAAGGCTTTTCCTGACTATTTACAGCATCGATGGTCTGGAAAAAAATTAATATTATAAACATAACGCATGTGTCTTTTTCATTTTGACAAAACACTTTGAATTAAATATTCACAAATGTAGGATTTAAAATGGAAATTAAAAGAGAAGTGGAGTAATTGGGAAATAACATGAATGAGTAAAAAGAAAAAGGCTAAAATTTAAAATCATGAAAAGGAAGAATCTCATTCTAGTTAATATTATCAAATTCCTATTGGGCTTCACAAAAATATTTATAATATTTAAAATACTAGTCCATTATTTCCGAAAACAATTTAAAGACGGTCATTACCATATATGAATATTTAAGCCGAAATTATTTTTTTTTTTTGTTAAGATAAAATTTTACATTATTTTGCTCCAATTGGCATAAATTAACTGTAAATACTGCAAAACACCGAGCACACGCACATCGCTCCATAAAAACCATATATAATATATGCATGATTTTCCTGATTACTGAAAACTATATAATAAATATGTTTAAATATTTGCAGTGAAAAGTCCATGGCTACTCCAATACTACAATTTCTTATTTTCTCATTAATTTTTTTTTCCAGGTGGATATATGTGCTGTACCACAAAGTGTTGAAAGCTTGCAAGAATGTCTTAATGCTGTGCACCTTAATAATGCTACAAAATGCTATTTTTACTTTTACAAGAAAAAAAAAAGGAAAAAAAAAACCTACTACTTCAGAAAATACATAAATAACACACTGAACATTAACATGGGTGGTAAGAATAAATTAAGAGACTTCTGCATTCACATCAAAGGTGCGGAACCTCACAAATAATGAGTAAAAACCACTACGAATAAGGAGTAGATTCATTGAGATTGCTTCATCACTTGTTGCACAGTTATAATAAATCAGTTCAACCAAAATGCTGACATGATTATTCTATATTCAAGTCTAAATGTTTCACATGCTTATAATGGGTAATGGTCCTACATCTGGCATAGTGGGCTAGAGCATTGTGCTTTGGTTCTCTGCCAAGTAATTTGCACGGGATCAATGGCAGCTACAGATTTTAAGTCCCGGGTATAGGATCAGTGCCCACTCAGCATTGTGAGGAAATTGAGGAGCTAAGCTAGATAGCAAACCCTAGTATAGAAATCCAGCTTTCTGGCTGGGGGTGCCATGATGCTGACTACATCTCCCTATATTGGTTGAATCATCGACCACCTCTACCTTACATAAGGGGACATGAGCTGGCAGTTGGATTGGTAGGCACTGGCCCGCTTGTGGGCTCTTAAGCCATGGATTTTATAATGGGTAATGAGATTGATTAGGAAATTCCAATAACAATTATAACCATTAACATCATCATTGTTTTTTTTTTTTTTTTTTTTTTTTTTTTTTTTTTTTTTCTGAAGAATTCAAAATGTACAATTTTGAAGTAAAGTGTACATTTTATGTTTTAAAATGTGACAACTGTATTTCTACACTTAAAAGTAAAAGCAGCTGTGCATAATTCAAAATGAGGACATATCTCTATTTTCCTAAAGCAAGCCTGAATTATTTTGATTGTCTTCTTAAAAATGGATCCCTTATATGTCAAAGCAAAAAATTTTCTCAACAGTTTCATCTAGATATTCCAATGCAGTAAGGTGAAACTTTAATGAGTTGCTATTTTTACAGCTTAGGATTAAGAGAGTCTTCTGGTGACAGCATAATATAGCTCTTGTCCATCTCGGCAGTGCAGTGGTATCATATCTACCTCACATTCAAGAGGTCCCAAGTTCTAATCTCGGTCAGGGTAAGTTATCTGGATAAGGTTTTTTCCAAGGTTTTCTCTTATGCTGAAAGACAAATGTTGGGTAATTCCAAGCTCTATAGACCCTGGGCTCATTTGAGCATAATTTCACCCATATTTATCCCATATTCAGCATTTATTTGTTTTATATACTTTCAGTTGCCTTTGTATGTTCAAAAATCTTGCCACCATAATACAGCAACTTTTCTCTTTAAGCTTAAGATGCTAACAGATGTAGATAGCTCTGTTTTTTTATGGATGTTTTCTAGAACAAGAGAGCATACAGTGTTTAACCATACAGAATGTGACTGCACATGATAATAGGCTCCTTTTCAAAGAAGGAGCAAATTATGGAATACGCTTTTTATTCATATGAAATGGAGAAAGTTCTCTCATATATGAAATAAGGGCAGGTCTCTCCAGTTTATTCAATGCCACCCATTGTGCTACTATACCGACTACTGTTGCAAGAAGAAAACAAGAGACAACACAACAGAAAAGGATAGACAGCCATTTAAAGTTTAATATGTTACTGAAACAAAAAGACAAAACATTTCAGTGCTGGACAGAACAGAAAATACACTTGGATTAGATCAAAATATGTATACTTAACAGTTCCCTTAACATAATACTGAAAACTACAACAGTAGTACCAACTAACAAATAAGATTACACAGGAGATCTCTGCAAAACTATAAAATGAATATTTTTCATAATAAAATTACAGAAAAATAATAGGGGAAGAAACTGGAAATAAGCGTTCTAGTTTCAAAAAATCACATCAAGTGCATAAGTATTTAGGCAAAGTGCAGCAGCAAAATATCTTTGGTTCTCTCATTTGACAGATGGTAATTTTGCATCAAGCTGCAAATCTTTATGTAACAAACACTGCCAAGAGGCAAGATGAGGCTACCCTCCTTATCTCTCTCATATCTTTCATTTTATTATCAAGTACTGTTGACATTTGACAATGTAATGTCTGCCCAGCACAAGAAGGCAAGACAGAGGAATGTGGAATGTAATCACTTTTGCTGTGTTTATGCTTGCCTTCCGGACATAAGGAAGTTAGGTTCATGTAAAATACACAGTGTTGTCACATAACTCACCCGTGCATAATACCTATCACTGCAGTTACTGAAACGAGCATTAGATCTGGCAGCACAGATGACACATATGCACTGTCATACACTCATTTCATAGTAAACAGATCCACTATCGGAGCAGATATATAGTTCAAACCCTTCTTCCCTCTTCATGCTCTGCTTGCCTTCTTGTGGCAGACAGTTGTTAACAACATTTTGTATTTATTATTTATTTATTCTTTAGAAAAATAATTCATGCATGAAAAGAGTTTCATCCTGGAAAAGTAATTCTAAGTAAATTAAACAGTAAATATTACCTTGTTCCATTCAAATACCTGTATAATTACTGTAAACTTAAATCATATTATAGAACTCATCTATCCTGAACACATTAATTTTTGTGTTTAAAAATGTTACTTTGGTTGATCATACATCATCACAAATGCTCAAATTAATTAAATCTAATTGGCCAGAAGATTTTCATTGATGATGCCCCCCCACCCCCCCCCCCACTAGAGCTTGGAAGTGGAGATGGTTCCAAGATTTCAATTATACTAATAGTTATGTTTGGAATGGTTCCATTCTGAAAACATTCCAAAATAATTACATTAATTGGAAAAACTTTTATGTAGTCAACTTTTAACACTCCGTCACTAACATTTTTAGTTTTTGAGGGCCTAGTTTCGGAAGCTGTTGCTTCCATTTTTAACTTCGAAGATCCAACAGCATTGATACTAGTCCCTCAAAAAATTAAAATGTAAGTGACGAAGTGTTAAAATCCAACCACAAAATAGTTTTTTCAATTAATTTGGACAACACTTTTACTAAATTCTTCCAATCATTACATTATTTCTTTTCTACCACTACCTTATCTATGAGTGAAACAATTATATTACCTATTTGATGTTCCAATCATTATGGAACATGTTTGTTTATTGCCTTCCAAAATCACCTTCAGTTAGCTAGTTTATCTGGCACTGTATGAATGGCATTTTCAGTCTTCAATTATGATTAACTTGAAATATGATCTGAAGCTTTCCTGGCGACGTATAAGTTCTAGATGTTCTCGGGCTTCGAGCCAGATATAGTGATGTACAGCCATCAACGTTTCAGGAGTGTGCATCGCTCCCATCATCAGGATGATGATCAGGGTACAATCATCCTGATGATGGGAGCGATGCACACTCCCAAAACGTCAGTGGCTCTACATCACTATACCTGGCTCGAAGTCCGAGAACGTCTAGAATATATGATTAACTTCTTAATCAGTATGGACTATGATACAATGAAACACTAAATTAATATAATTTTGAGTCGATCTAATACTGCATACATTGCTAGTGATTACCTAGAACGTATTTCATTAGGGCCTTCGTAACATCCTCAGCTAATGTCAACTATTGAATTTCAATTGGTCAATTGTTGGTGACTGGGTGTGTCTGATGGTTTCCCAATGAACTTGAAGTTTGGATTCTCATCAAAGGTGATGATGGGGCAGGAGAGAAGAGGGTACCAGAGACAATACTTAGTTACGTTGTATAATATGAGACTAGGTTTTAAGTATAAATGTTAAAGTATAAAACCCGCTAAAGCCTTGAAGAGGCGCTGGAGTAAAACGTTAGATAGATTACATAATTATACTGATCTCCAGGTGGAGCTTAGCTACGGGGAGGTGTCCCATTTTGGTGCAAATGTGAACGAGTAAGGCCTCCGCTGGTAGGCGGCATGGCGGCAGAGATCCAGAGTGACCCCTTCAGAAGAACTCAGGTTAGACTAGCACACGACTAGGCAAAACTGCGGCTATAAGTATGATCATTTAACTAGAGAGAGGGGGCTAAACAATGAACCGAGAAACTTTCCATATTAGATCATCAGAAACCCTACCATGGTATGCCAATGTTCTTGAACATTCTATCCACCATGTCCATCCAAAGTCCACAAGACACTCTGATTATGACTTTTCTATTGCTGAGTTCAATGCCCAGGATTGCTGAATTCAACATACAGGAGCGGCTATTGTCCCGTGAATTGACAATCTAAAGATTTCTTGGCCGGCTGTCAAGTTCAACAGCTTTAAACCAGGAAATAGTAATACAATTTTGTAGGAAAACATCATACTATTAAAATCTCATTTAAAAATTGAAAATAAATTAAGTTTTTCCATCTTACCAATGAATATGTGACACTATGGCCAACTGATCTATTTCTTAGTTTCTGATGTTACTAAAATGCTCTTTAAGCCTAATGTTCAAATTCCTTTTTGTTTTGCCAATGTAAAAGTTGCCATGGCTTTTGCTATTTATCCAGTATACACATGAGTTTTTGTCTGCGGGTTTCTCTTTTGTATTATGTGATTTCAAAAGATGTACACTGAATTTGTTCTGTGGAGCCAAAGTAATGTATTCTTTGAAGATTTTTTGGAAAAGGTGTGTAGCTCTGGGGTAGTATGTAAGTTTTTTGTATGAAGTTTCATTAGTGATTCAGGAAAGAGTAGTTACTTGTCTATATCTCATCTTTTGAATCTATAAATTTTCCTTTTTACCATTTCAGTGCTGAAACCATTGTTCTAGGTAACACTAGCTATATATGGAGCATGAAGTACTAGTTAACTGAAAATTATATCAATTTATGATTAACTTCTTTATCTTTCCAGCAATCTTTATAAAATTATTATACAATGATTCAGAAGAATTCCATAGTGAATCCTTACCTTCATTGCTTGCAATTGTAATTTTTAAGCCACTCAAAAACTTAATCATGAACAAAAAGTCTAACGGAGATGGAATAGCAACGTTGTATTTCAAATTTCTTCTTCCAAATTCTGGATATGTTGTACAGTTTATAAGTATCTTTTAATGGTGACAGCATAAATGGAAAGGCTGAGCAGTTTTACATTAATCACATTTTTAACATTTGAACTTACCTTGTAATTATTTAAGACAAAAAGATTCTATAGTTCTCACAAGACACAAACCCAGATATCAAGTTCAACAGCTTTAAACCATTCAACAAATAAATGAAAATTCCCTATTCCCAGACTAGCAGTTTTCGAACTGGTACACAGACTGGAATAAACAAGTAATCCTCTCCATTATCAATTATGAATACCAGTTGGATAGCTTCTGATATGTTGGACACAATTTTATCTCCTTATATAATCATTAGTATACACTAGTATGAACTTCATTAAAACACAGAGAAGAATTATAGCAAAACCTTTTACTTAATGCTACTTCTCTACATACATCTGTAAAACTAGAATAAAATATACTCACATTTTAATGTTACATTGTACTCACTTTCTGCAATATTTGAACAAGATATTCAAGAAACAAATATTGCATATGTATACTACACAACTGTAAGCAGAATTCAATTATATTTTATTACGTGTCTTGTATTTCTTGGAGCAACATAATGATACCTCACAGCTTCTATAAAATTGAGTTAATATAGTTAATGATATCCCTAACTCATGTGCTTCTAACAGCTATCATAAAAGTGACAAATAGTACCCTCTTAACATATTTGGAGAAGTGATGAGGAATGTTTTTGGTTGACAGTGGCAAGAGAATGTTAACCAACAAAACAATAAAACCAATTCCAAGAGAATTACAAATATCCGAAGAAATAATGAAGAATGACAACAAATATTGGTGTTTTAGCCGTTGCGAAGGCAATGACTACTTTCTAGATATTTTTGAAAATTCAGAAAATTCTGCAAAGGTTAGTATAAAACAATTATTGTCTGTTATTTAAAATAAACTAGAAATTAAAAATATGCGGAATTTACTTATACTAATCACAGCTTGCAGTCAAACTGTATTAATCAATCTGGTTTAATTATGCAGTATGTGTGTTAATGCCAAGGGTATGCTGATGTACATTTTAAAAACAAATATGAATGTTACCATTTTCTTGTTTGAAAATGATCATATTTTGATGCTTACCATTTTTTGCCTGAAAATGTTATCTTGGTATCAGAAGAATATTCAATAACATCTAGATGCATTATATTTGAATCCATGAGTCACAGAGAATTATGAAGTAATATGCTAAGTTTACATTGTAGAAAGAAAAACAAAATCAAAACAAAAGAAAGCTAATGAAAATAATGTTGAAGTCGATGAAGGAGTATGTTGCACCAATAAAAATATTGAAGCATTTGAGAAATTACTAAGAAAGAGAAAAAGAAAGCAACATTTTGATAAATGAAAACATTTTGCAGTTAAAAACAACAAAATGGGAGAAAAGATTACAACCAATCAAGTTGAAAACACAAACAAGTTTCCTGCACAAAGTTACGGAATTGAAAACAGATCTGAATGTTCCTAATTCTAAAGTAAGCATTTTAATCAAAGAAACCCCACCGACATTTGAACCAATTAATATTCAATTAGATTTAGAAGAAATAGTTACAAAATCTGAAACTTCTAAACCTGTACTAAAAGCACTAGCTTTAGAAACTGTGAACAATATCTTACCCACCTTAAGAATGGTTACATATCTATACAGATGGGTCTAACTTGGACAACTCAGGAGCAGGAATTACGTGTGCACTATTCTCATTCTATTAACCAGCAAAATACCATACAACAAATTTTGATGCAGAAGTAACAGCTATTCATATTTTACTCCAACGCCTTCTATACAGGATAGATAAATTCAAAAATGCTGTCATACTTTCCAATTCTAAAGCAGCATTATATGCAATAAGTTCATATAAAATGATGTCAATCCAAATTAAAGAATGTCACAAAATGATCCAACAACTTCAAAAACTACAGAAAAGAATTGAATTACAATGGATGCCTGCACATTGTGGAATTGCAGGAAATGAATCAGCTGATTTTCTTGCCATAAAAGGTGTAAATTTAATTCAGAACAAAAACAAAAACTTATCCTTTATGCCCGCCTCGGTAGCATGTCTGCCTCACGCTCAAGAGGTTCCAAGTTTGAATCTCGGTCAGGGTGAGTTTAAACTGTATAAGGTTTATTCCGGGGTTTTCCCTTATCCTGAAAGACGAATGTCAGGTAACTAAGCTCTATGGACCCGGGGCTCATTATTCCATTCATCGTCCGACATGACTTAATGAAGGATATAAATTACAACAAAAACTTTACATCCATAAAAAAACTTTAACATATAAAAACAGTTAAAACCAATCAATATCCAATAAAGCCAAAAATAAAAAATGTAACATTTTAATTAAAAACCCAGAAATTATTCCAAAAATCCCATGTAAAGCTGCAGTAGCAAAATTTAGATTACTTACGGAACATGATTATTTGGTCAAACACTTAACAAAATAGGAATTTATACACGTCCAAATTGTCCTCTGTGCAACAAAGAGGAAATGACTGAAAAACATCTAACCTGTGAAGTTCTACCTGTTGTATCCACTACACAGAAATATTGGAGAGCAAGAGAGCTAATGGCTTCATTGCCGAAGTCTAGCATTTAAAAACAACATTTTGATAAGTGGAATAAAAATGAAAATAAGACAAAATGGAATACCCATAAGGCCAAACAAACACTTCTAAGAAGAAGTAGCTTCTGCGAAAATGGTTTCATTCTGTAGGTTCCCTTAGAAGTGTCTTGAAGCCATCTCTGATGAAGAAAAATAAAAAAAATCTTTGAAGAATTGTTGGAATATTGTCAATTTTGACCTTCATAAACTCCTATAATTGGGGCCTTATCACTTCTGTTGGAGTGAAAAGGAAATACACTATAAAGAAATAAGCCAGAGAAAGTATATGTTTTGATGTCAAAGTGGATAGTAAGCTTAATAAGATATGTAAAAAGCATTGCTGTCAGTATGTGGACTTCAAGAATAGAAAATCTTCCGAAAAGAATGGCTTCAAGCAACAATTCTACTCCCAAAAATGCCAGAGGTCATCACTATTAACACACTCACAAAAATATGCTTAAGAAACGCTGAAGGATTTGTAATTTTTCAAACAGGTAAGTTAAGTTTGTCACAATTGTCATAATTTATTATATTTGTGTTTCTCACTGTCAGAAGCTTCAGCTTTTTTTTTTTTTTTTTTAAAAAAAAGGAAAGTGTTGGACAATGTATATTAACAGTATACAGCAGTATATCTGTAGCAACTTGAATATTAAAGAATGTATGAGCTTTACCATTCTGGGTGTGAATTAAAGTCTATTGAACTTAAATTTAAAGGGAGTTGATTAGTGACACTAAACAACACTTACTTTTAAATTTTTCCTGAACATGTTTCTGAGACTTTTCCTCCATCCTCAACTGGCCTTCGACTACACAATATGATTCTCACTGACCTCTGAATGAAAGTTCGTGAAGTGGCAGAGGCCATACGCGTATTGATAGGACAGCAATTCATATTTTGCACGGTAAGTTTGAGATTGTCGGCCCGATGGGTGCCACATTTGCTCAAAAGAAGACAAAGACGGTCCCACAAGCCAGAAAAGTGATGGCAATTTTTTGGGATGTGAAGGGTGTCATACTCATTGACTTGTCAGAAAAAGGAAAAAATGATTACTGGAGTACACTACAGGGAGTTAATGGGCCAATTAACCGCTTCGCCGATGGCCATTTAAACCCTGCACGGCCGGGAACGGATACCCAATAAACAGAACAAGACATTTAAATTGTTAAATGCTGCAAAAATGCTTCATAAATAAATATTCGTATCTTCCGTATTTACTAAGTTATTTCAGGGAAACAAAAACTGGTTAAAAGCCCATTAAAAGCTGTATACATCTGCGGTATCATTAAAATAGAGACTTTATTAATAAAGCGATGAAATTTCATTAATTTGTATCACTGTAAAGAAAGCCATTCTTTGCGTTGAACGCGTTTAATTCTGAGTACTTTTGTTTTACAAGCTATATGTGTATATCAGCTGAATAAACGAAGTGTTGGGTTCAAGGTTTCTAGGTTTCAGTTCATGCTAATACGTAATAACTGTTTATATTGCGTTATACATGCTGGAAAGAAAACTCCGTCAGCATCTCTCTAATTGCACAACGGAAGTTTATGTTAGCTGACGTAACTTTTTTCTTCGCTCACTTCACATAGTAATTTAGATTGCATCAGAGTTCCAAGGAATTTCTTTAGCTAAAACACAGTTGAAATAGTTTTCTCAGTGCTAATCATGGCTTCAACTAGTAATGTAGCAAATCAATTAGCTAGTGTAGGACGAGTGCGGGCTTCTGATATTACATCAGAAAATGTGGAAGACTTTTTGCTGTTAGACAGTGATTTGGACATTGATGGCGAGTTTTCAGATTTTGAGGGGGGTGTTGAGGATATAGGTAGCAGTGAGGAGGAAAATGACTCATTTCCGACAGGTGTTCGTGAAGAATCAACATTATGGAGGTGTCAAAATAACTGTAACACAAATAGACATACGTTCACGAGCACAACCTCTGGTGTACAACCTCATACTCAACTAACTTCTGACAGCCAACCAATTGACATTTTCACAAAATTTTTTACTACTGACTTACTGTCTCTCATTGTTTCGGAAACAAATGTATATGCGAGTAGGGTGAAGGAAGACCTGATTGCTAAAGGCAATTTAGGACCTAAGAGTAGATTGCAGAAGTGGACAGAAGTAACAATGAATGAGATTTACAGACTACTTGGTCTAATTATGCTCATGGGTGTTATTCGTAAACCTACGCTAGACATGTACTGGTCTACAGACGACATGCTAGCTACCCCATTTTTTGGGAAATGCATGTCAAATAACAGGTTTACTTCTATTTTGCGCTTCCTTCATTTCACCTGCACAGAAAATGTGAATGATAAACTATCCAAAATCAGACCAGTTTTTGATTACATTATTTCAAAATTCAAAGAAAATTATGTGCCTAGTGAAAAGATCAATGATGCTTTGGAAGGGCCGTTTAGGTTGGAAACAATACATCAAAACAAAGAGGGCCAGATTTGGCATAAAGAGTTTTGATGTATGTGAAAGTAAAGCAGGATATCTTTACAATAGCTGCATATACACTGGCCACGGGACTGATAACACCGGAGACAAAGATTTGGGGTTATCTGGTTCCATAGTAATGCACCTGATGGAATCTGTACTTGATCAGGGTAGGACTGTATATTTAGATAATTGGTACAGTTCCCCTAAATTATTCATGGCCTTACACAAAAGAAAAACAAATGCAATTGGAACAGTACGCTCAAATCGTATTGGTTTGCCAAAAGATGTGAATACGAAGGCTCTAAGAAGAGGAGAAATGCAGGTGCATCAGCTCCCACCCTTGACCTATGTTGCTTGGCAAGACAGGAGGGTTGTTACAGCATTATCCAATTGCAGCTCTAAGATTTTGATGATTGACACTGGAAAAATTGATGCTCGTAACAAAATGTCAATTTTCAAGCCCGATATTATCCAGGAATATAATATGCATATGGGTGGAGCGGATCTAGTAGATCAGGTATTACACGCATATCCCTCTTTGCGAAAAACAATCAAATGGTATAAAAAAGTATTTTTACACCAGCTGGATATAACCATATACAATTGTTCAGTAATTTGGAGAGCTCTAAACCCACGGAAGACAATGACGTACCTGGACTTTCGCATATCAATAGCTCGCAGCCTAATTGAGCAGTATAAAATTCAGAGACCTCTCCATACTGGGGGTAAAAAATCCACCACCCCAGCACCCCTCAGACTTGAAGGAAAACATTTTCCTAAAAGGATACCACCCACAGCAAAAAAGTCGCGTCCCTTCAGAAAATGTTTGGTGTGCCGCAAGAAAGGTGTCCGAAAAGAAACTAGTACGATTTGCCGTGAATGTGGAGATGTGCCCTTGTGTGTTTATCCCTGTTTTGAGGTGTACCATTCAAGAAAAAACTTTTAAAGGTAAGCTTTTACTTCTTATAGAATTTATTTAAATTTACTGTAAAACATAAGGTTTAAAAGAATTATCATTAAATACGCATTAAATGCATGTATGCGCAGGACGTCTATACACGTCCATATCGGTTTGGGGCCTTTTAACTTGGACGTCATATGACGTCCATATCGGTGAAAGGGTTAACCAAGAAGTTGAAGACGACTGCGCCATGTCCGAGTGGTTAGAACACTTGACTTTCACCAAGGCGGCCTGGGTTTGATCCCAGGCAACTGTAAACTGAGATTTGTGGTGGACAACACAGCGCTGTGGTGGGTTTTCTCCAGGATATCCAGTTTCCCCCACCATCTCATTCCTACAGTGTGCAATCTTCATGTATCATCTGTCACCACCTGTGGTAAAAGCAGGCATTAAACGCTGCACATTTTCAAGAAGTTGAAGGAGACATGGTGTCATATGGTGAAGAAGAAAGTTCTGTTATGAATTGCTGTTATGAATATGCCCCCCATATTCTCCAGTTCCCAAACAAAGAAACGGCTCGCAGGAACAAAATTTAGATCAAATGAGGTCATCATGGAGACAGAGACATATTTTGCAGAGCTTGACAATTATTATTTTTTGGAGGGGTTAAAAAATCGCAGGAGCATTGGGAGAAGTGTATATCCTTAAAAGGGAACTATGTTGAGAAATAAATAACTTGTGTTTGAAAAAACTAGCATCTTCAATCCTAACAGGAGTACTTATTGAACCACCCTTATAATCCAGCTTCATGAGGTAGTTTTATGTTTTAATTTATGTACAAGTCTGTTTTTTCATTGAGTTTGTCATTTGCAAGTCCAAGGTTATGTATACTTTTAATTGGTTTGTGCTTGGGAAAAAAGAGGGGAAAAAAAAGAAAAAAAAGATAAAGAAGAAAGCTAGAAGAGGAAAATTCAAGATGAAGATAGGAATTTTAAGGATACATGGATAATTTCAGCAGAAATAGTAACAGTAGGCTGCAATGCATTGTATACATACAAGTAGTTGTTTCCTCTAAAGAGTTCAATGTTAAGAACCAATAGATTACTTCACATAAATAACTGGAAAATTATAAAGGAGCAGTAATAGTAATAGTAATTTATTTCCTTTTACATCAACAAATGGAAATACAAAATCAAGATTACAATTATAAAATTCATACTGAAATGTGCCATATATTCCTAAATCCTGAAAATCCTATCATGTTATCATGTTGCCCACCATTGAATAGTAATTCAGTCCCATACACCTAACCCTAGGTTTTTGTGTAATGGAGGCCCTCTGCTCCTTTTTACACTTTCTGCCATTTCACCTATCTCACTCTACATTTTTCTCTTAATTGTTCTTAGCCATCTCTCTTTAACTTCCCCTAAATAATTCCCTATATTTCTCCTGTTCTTTTCTCCTTTTACTGACAACATTTTTCTAATTACTACTTCACCCCTCAAACTGTCCCATTTACGTAGCCAAGCCTGCTCTCTCCATATCTTTGTTTGACTACAATTTAATATACAATGGAAATCTGCATTCTCTTCTCCACACAATGGACATTTATCCAGCTCCCTCTCTTGACCTATACCTTTCAAGTTTCTCACTCCTGTTCTCGCCCAAGCAAAACCTTCTCGCCCTAACTTACTACATATATCTATATATCCTTCCCCCCCAGGTTATTTTTATTTCTCTATATAATCTTAGTGAGCTTTTGTCACTTGTATTGGAAAAAATGTCTTGTCTGTCAATATCTTCTAATCTTAGCTTAACTTCTTTCCAGAAGCCTCTATACCCATACTCTGCATTTATCCAAGAATGACCCATACCTATCTGCTTCAACAAGTCATACATTTTATGTGCCCAAGACCCATCCCAGTTACTTCTCTTTTGAATATGAAAACATTCTTTAATTATATTGCCATCTTCCAAGTTAGTGATTCTGTATAAATATTTCATTGCCCTTGACAAGATTTTAATTTTAGTAGAATGCCTGCCTAGTTCTAATTGTGCTGCCCCATTAGGTGATGCTATTGGCAATCCCAATATGTATTTACAAAAGGATCTATGCACTCTATCAGTCTCTCTCCAAGCCTCATCTATTCCCCAAATCTCTGATCCATGTAACATTCTATTTTCTACTACTGCCGTATAGATCCTCTCCACCCATTTGACATTTATATCCGGTAGTTTACTGTAGCATGATCTTATCACTCTCATGGCCATTTTACCTTTTGCCACCAACATCTTTTTTTGTTCTTTCCAGCTGCCATCTGAACTCAACCTTGTACCCAAATAATCAAATCTCCTTACTACCTCTATTTCTTTTCTATAGCCTCCCATTTCTCATCCTTACGCAACCTGTATCCTTTTTTGAAGACCATAATCTTTGTAAGGAGCAGTAAATGATGCAATTTTTCATGTTTATAGAAGAACCTTAAATTTCACACATTCATTTTTATGAAAATGTAATCTTCTCAGACAGCTGCATAAACTGCTTCATAAAGATTTCCAGTTGGAACGTGCAAAACAAAGTTTTTAGCGGTAGTAGAAAACAAAAAACTGTGACTGAATGTCAAATGCATCCAGGGAAAATAGTTTGTCCATAAATTTGTGGTAGTTATACTTTCTCACCAATTTCTCGAGTATGGGGGTAAGAAATAAATAAAAAAATTACAAAAAAATATTGGGAGAAAAATATTACAAAAAATGCACATGCTTTTCCTTACGCATGAACAGTGCCAACTTTGGACTGTCACACAGTGATTTTTCAAACATAGGAGCTATTTGATTTGTGCTTCTTATGCAAGCACTAAAGGAGAAAATATATCTGAAGTATTTAACAAAGCTGTGAAACAGCATGGTAGTCTTAAAAGGTTCTATCATTACTAATGTATATCATCACTGAGAGGCAAATGATTGATAAGCCTAATTAGAAATTTATGTGTTAAGTATTAAAATTCACTGGAGTTCAGCGATGATTCTTTGCAACATTTGAACTATTAACCACTAATACAGCAGTTTAATTTCTACTTTAATGAGGGCTTCTGACCATCCTCTATGCTACCTTTGTTTCCTGTGCTTCAGTCCAATAAAACTGGATGCAATTTATTTTAAGCATTTATTTGATAATTTTAATTTAAAATTTAAGTAGAGAAAGACAAAATATTTTGGTACTGAATTACTGCTTTTTGTAAATACTAGTGTGTAAGTATACTTAACCAAGTAATTTTGTAGTGACACCCTCAGTGTGAACTGTCTGTAATTTTGATCCCCAGTGTCTTTCAAGTTGGACAGGTCTGCTCAAGACCTTTCATAAAAATTAGAGTTCATCATCTGTTTAATTTCTGATCAGAATTGGCATTCAGCGAAGCAACAACAGGAGACATATTTGGATTATTCAGGTGTCTTAAAACCATAGCTGTACATATGGAAGTCATCTCTGATCTCTCAATAAATAATTTCATGGCAGCACTTTGTTTTACTTCACTCGAGGGTTGCCTTTCTAACATCTATGACTACAGTAACAAATCATTGGTGCATCCAGGGAAGTGAAGGAGTTACAGGAATTAATGAGACAAGGAATGGATGAGAAAGGGAGATTTCAGATGGTGCAGTAGCTATGAACATTACCAGACACTTTATTCCATCTGCATCTAATTTTGGAGATGT
Source organism: Mantis religiosa (assembly GCA_030765055.1). Classification (NCBI taxonomy): domain Eukaryota; kingdom Metazoa; phylum Arthropoda; class Insecta; order Mantodea; family Mantidae; genus Mantis; species Mantis religiosa. Next base: position 89,364,444 of record CM060959.1, read on the forward strand.
CTGATGATATCAAAGCATTTAAATGCCATCTTCCGAAGAACTACTGTACATACCTTTGAGAAGCTAACCACCCTATCCTCTAAATCAAAGCCTCTTTAAAGTCGCCCTCTTTCCAGATTTAATGATGGTCCAACTAATTCATCCCATATTATCCAACCCACTTTCTGATTGGCAAACCTCTCGTAGTCCTTGCAGATACAACCTCAGATCTTGTACCATCAGTAGCCTTTCCAAATGTACATCCAAAAGATGACCCAGACTTCTGGGAAATATGGCAGAAAGACAACCTCAATGATTATAAATGGTCATAAGAACATCTTTGCCCACCTCTGTGGTATGAGGGTAGCATATTTGCCTCACATTCAAGAGGTTACAAATTCAAATCTTGGTTAGGGTGTGTTATCTATATAAGGTAGTGTTAGTAAGCATATTCTCATTCTGTGGTCAAAGAATTTGTAATGGGTAAATACATGTCAATACCATTTGTAATTATGCCACTATTATTTCACTTTTTGCAACTATTATCCTGCTCTGTTAACTCAAACAAGATTCTTCACATTAGTTTTCTTTAAATGCAAGCCAGTATATCTTGCCAAATGGCATTCTTAAAGTGATTTCACATAAGAGATATTAAGTTTCAAAATGCTCAATAATCATGCCCTGCATTATTAGTTAAATAGAAATGCATTTGGTTTTATATTGTAAATGTCCACTTCTGCCCATTACCTTTGTGAATCAAAGGCTAGTTCATAATAACTGAGATATGGTAACTAGAATAAGAATGACAAATTTAAAATGCATGTATTATAATGTTAAGTACACAAAATTAATTGGAACCTTTACAGGGTCCCAAGAACAGAAAAGAAGACTCGGACAAAATTTAATTTTCTTGGACAGGTAGAGTCAGACTGAAAAACTGCTATAGCCAGGATGTGAATCACAGATCTCCAGGTCTCCATCTGGTTGCTTTTAACCATTGAGATACCATGGCCAACATTCCAACATGATTGGAAATTAATTGTTCTTTCACACTGGCCGTGTGTAGGCTAAATTGTGGAAACGTAGAGTCAGAATGAAAAATTCAATGCCATAGCCGGGATTTGAACCACGGATCTTCTGGTTTCCGTCCAGCTGCTCTACCATTGAGCTACTATGGCCAACGTGCCAATATGGCATTAAATTCTCCAACTGACTCGTCTTTTCCCGGTAAACCGCTTAAGAGTTCTCATAAGCACATGAGACAGCTACCTTAATGGCAACTTACTACATGTAAGTACTTTAAGGCCCGGGCTTTATAGTTAACCACTATTAGGTCAATTATTGGAAATTAATTGTTCTTTCACACTGGCCGTGTGTAGGCTAAATTGTGGAAACGTAGAGTCAGAATGAAAAATTCAATGCCATAGCCAGGATTTGAACCACGGATCTTCTGGTTTCCGTCCAGCATAATGTAATGCCATATTGGCACATTGGCCATAGTAGCTCAATGGTAGAGCGGCTGGACGGAAACCAGAAGATCCGTGGTTCAAATCCTGGCTATGGCATTGAATTTTTCATTCTGACTCTACGTTTCCACAATTCAGCCTACACACGGCCAGTGTGAAAGAACAATTAATTTCCAATAATTGACCTAATAGTGGTTAACTATAAAGCCCGGGCCTTAAAGTACTTACATGTAGTAAGTTGCCATTAAGGTAGCTGTCTCATGTGCTTATGAGAACTCTTAAGCGGTTTACCGGGAAAAGACGAGTCAGTTGGAGAATTTAATGCCATATTGGCACGTTGGCCATAGTAGCTCAATGGTAGAGCAGCTGGACGGAAACCAGAAGATCCGTGGTTCAAATCCCGGCTATGGCATTGAATTTTTCATTCTGACTCTACGTTTCCACAATTTAGCCTACACACGGCCAGTGTGAAAGAACAATTAATTTCCAATAATTGACCTAATAGTGGTTAACTATAAAGCCCGGGCCTTAAAGTACTTACATGTAGTAAGTCGCCATTAAGGTAGCTGTCTCATGTGCTTATGAGAACTCTTAAGTGGTTTACCGGGAAAAGACGAGTCAGTTGGAGAATTTACTGCCATATTGGCACGTTGGCCATAGTAGCTCAATGGTTGAGCGGCTGGACAGAAACCAGAAGATCCGTGGTTCAAATCCCGGCTATGGCATTGAATTTTTCATTCTGACTCTACGTTTCCACATTCCAACATATTAAATTCTGCAACAGACTTCTATTTTTCCTGATAAACCACAGGAGAGATACAATGAGATACACACCATTTGTGATGACTTACTATACTGTAAGTATTAAAGTCCCAGGCTTCATAGTTATACCACTATTAGGTTAACTGATGGAAGTTATGAGCTGACGGAGACCAGGAGATACATGGATCAAATCCTGGCTGTGGCATTGAACTTTTCAGTATAACTCTGCCTATCCACATCTTAGCCTACACACATCTAGTGTGGAAGAACGATTCATTTTCATTTAATTTTCTTGTTGTTGAGTGGTACGGCTATTAGATCCACATTATGCATATTAGACTTCATTGCAAAAGTTATTTATTCCAGACAGCCATGACATGAAACAGCTGTTACAGTGCTAGTTTGAAGCTGGGAGAATTTCTAGCAAATGTGTGTGCTAACTTCAGATCTTGATTTCCTTAGATCCAGTAAGTGTTGGTTCTTTTAACTAAAGATCACCTATAGTTACAGGAAAATTAAATAGCACAGAGAATATCTAGCACCTTGACCACAGTTGGATCTTTTATGCATACATTCTGGGAGATAACGGAACTGCAAGAGACACATGGGCTGCAGAAACGTACAATGTAAGTGGCAGAGATGTACAGAGTACCCTAACAGTTACTGGTTTGAGTACCAGTGGGAGGCGCTAAGTGGCAACCAGCCAACCCACCAGAGGATAGCTCCAAGATCTCCTTCCAGCAGGAACTGGAAAAATTTCAACTTGACAGTGGAGGCTTGAATGGCCACTTGGATTTGAGAAGCTTCTGCACCAACTGATTACTGACGACCAACACAGACCAAGAATCAACCTGTAATATGAAAGAGCATGGCAAAAGAGAGAGGAGACTGGTAGGAGACACCACTTCAGCATTTGTCTTGCCAAGGGAAAAACCATGGAAAAACCCATGGTCAGGGTGGATGTCCACCAGGATCTTCTGTAGTTGGTTTATATGCTTTTCAAAACTTTTTTTGCTGTTGTAATTTACGTCCTCCAACTTTTAAGTAATTTCGGACAATGAATGGAGTGGGTGAAATGATGCTCAAATGAGCCCAGGTTCCATGGAGCTTAGAGTTACCTGACATTCATCTTTCAGGATAAGGGAAAACCCCGGGAAAAACCATATCCAGGTAACTCATCCTGACTGAGATTCGAACTCGGGACCTCTTGAACGTGAGGCAGACACACTACCATCTATGCTACCGAGGAGGGCCTTTTCAAAACTGGCTATTGCTTAAAAGTTAATGGCAAAAGCCTACAATAGGAGAAAAAAAAAAAAAAGAAAAAAAAAGAGGAAAAATTAACAGACAAAAACAATTTATGTATGGAGGCCGCTAGAAACAGTGATGTCTTAAGATGTACTTCTTAAGATGAGTTGGTACTATTATGGGTGCATTATAAATTGGTGATTGACAGTTGAAGGAGTGGGGAAGGAGAGGAGATAGCGCCGTTGCCACTTTACCGTTCCTCTCCACGTGCTAGGCAACGAAGATGGCGGGTAGAGGGGAGGAGGAAGTTCGACTGCGGTAATGTACACGCACATATTCCTAGAAATTTGCATATTGCAGTATTAATCATAAGACTGCCGTAAGACTGTCTACACGTTTAAGTGAGCAGTTACCTAATTACAGCATACGAAATCTTCGAAATGAACAAAAAATAAATGGTTAGCTACAGTTAAGATTTAGAGAAACAAAAGTGCCATACCTGCACAGAATTATGCATTCTATTCCAACGGGAATATGCCGCTTATCTCAGAGTCGCTGCTGTCATTGGTACTGCTTTTCTGATCGTTGTCGCCATCAGAGCTACTGCAATCTCCCACGGAAATCATGAATTCTTCCACTTTCTTCCAAAACGCAGTCGTTTTCCCATGCTGCTACTATAACTTTTTTGTGTGACAAACAGCATCTCTTCCCAATTTTTAGCACTTATTTTTGCTATTGCTTCTGTTAGTTTTATAACATGTTATAGTGAAATCTGTATTGTTGCGCGCTACATATCCCTTTATTTGGGCCCAAATTAACTCTATTGCATTAAAATGGCAATGGTAGGGAGGAAGTCTAATAATTTTGTGGACTTTTTCTGCAGCAATTTCATTAAGTATATATTCTGGGAACTGGGGTTTGCTTTTACCGGTTCTAGCAATTCATACTTTTTTTAAAATGGTCTTGAACACGCACATATAATTTCCCTTACTTGTCCTTTAATTGGGATTCCGTACCCAAAAACATTTTTGGTGGTCTTCACAGATAATTTCTTTCTGTCTGTTTCTGTAGCACAAGTGTTTGTGACAGCCATTAGTAACGATAATTAGCTAAATATTAAAGTTAAACTGAAACACACGAATTATGTTGCGAAAATGTAAAGCTGTTTACACCCTGTGAAACATTCACTACTTGAAGCAGTACACTCTTAGTTTGGCAGTGATGACAGGGAGAAATACCCTAAGTACCGTAAGGGTTATTCATGTTAGAACTGGACCGGACAAAGGCAGGTAAGAAGGGTTGGTCATTAAACTGAAAAGGTTGGTCATTCACCCAGAAAACCTCATAAGATATTCCTTGAAACTAAATCCACTAATGTTCCCTTCCAACAACGCATACCATCTTATACTAAAGGGCAACGAACAACGACGGTATTGTGATACCGCTGATTCATACGCGAAGCAGCAATAGTAGCAGTGTCTGCTTATTGCGAACCTCAACCTGCCGAGACTAGCATCATGCATAAAGCACGTGGTGTAGTGCGATAGAGTTGGCAACGTAGGATAAGCGTGCCAGGTTGCTATGGCAACAGTTTACTTTTGATTGGTGGATTGTTGGTTGCTAGGCGACCGCAATGACGTGTCAGTGATGTGTTTATTCCCTCTCCTTGTTTTCGCAGCTGAATAGCATGTGGAGGCAAAACGCCAATCATCAACTTACGATGCGACAATTATAGTAACACTAACATCACTTTTTTTAAATTCTTGTTAACATATGTTCCCATCTTCAGAATGTGTCTGTCTGACCCATGGTGTTTCTGCTGCAGTGGTCGTCTATCACGGCAGCATCATGTGGTGGTGAAATGTACAGCCAGGGGGTACTTGGTGACGGTAAATCAAAATTCATTAACTGTCATTTATGTTTCAAAATGAAGATGTTTTCCCATGTGTCCAATTCTGATGCATGATTTGTTGGTTTGATTAGTGTAATATTTGTTTTGATGTTATGGTTGGTCGTCCAGAAATGGTGTGAAACTGCAGATTTACTGCCACCAAGTACCCCTGAAAGTATATTTCACTGCCACATGATGCCAACTTTATAGACAACCATCACAACAGATACACCACCACAGGTCAGTCAGACATGTTCTGAAGATGGGAACATATGTTCCTGAAACATGTTAAAAGAGAATTAAAAAAAAATGTTATGTTAGTGTTACTAGCACTGACTCAACTTAATTAAAAAAAAAAAAAACTTTAATTTACATTAAAAAATTAATAAAGCTTGACGACAATATATAAATAGGAAATGGTCATGGATCTGCATTTAGAAATTTTGACATTGCCCTAATCAGCATTATGTTGGCCAAATTTGAAGTAAAAAAAATTGTTCAGTTAGAAACAAATTATAACTGAATGTGCAAAATTGACTTTACAAACTTTTGCCTTCCATTCTCAGGTTGAGAACCAGCCTTAACCCATTTGCATCGTATGACGAGCTGCACTCGCATGATGCTCTGTGGCATTCAAATCGTATGATGAGCTCAATTGGCACATGTGCACTCTTGTACATAATGTGCAGGGTTCAAATTTTACACAATAGATGGCTCTAAAATGTATTCTAAAGCACTCTACATACCAACACACTTGATATACATCTTTTCCACACATTTCATGTGGTTCCTTTCTTGGTAATGTTGAAAACAGTGTTGTTGTAATAAATTAAATTTAAAGGGAGTCGATTAATGACACTAAACAACACTTTTAAATTTTCCCGGAACATTTTTCAGAGACTTTGCCTCCATCGTCAACCGGATATCGACTGGTTCTCAGTGGTGTAGCTGGCAATATTTTGTCATAGGTCTCCTATGGTGGCGGTTCGAGGAACTTGCTAAACAAATCTTTCTGGAGGATGTCGAAATCGAATACTTTGTTCCTATTTTTTGAAATGAAGATTTGTTCCCATGTGGACAGTTCTTGTTTTGCTGTTGTATGTTTTGGTAGTTTTAGTTCTTGATTTATGTTGTGTTTTTTTTTCCTCCCAAAAATGCGTGGCAACTGCTGATTTTTCTAATTGTTTATATTTTATGTTCCTAAAGTATTCCTTTGCTCTTGTTTCTAAATTTCTTTTGGTTTTTCCAATATAAATTTGACTACAGTCACAACATCCAATTTGATATATACCAGATTTTTTGTTAGATGGAATGGCATCTTTGATGTTTGAGCAAATTATGTTTTTTAAGGAGTATTGGTTGACTGGTGCTAGTTGAATGTTTTGCTTTTGAAGACTTTTTTGAATTTATCAAAGGCCCATGGATAGTAAGTGAATTTTTTTGAAAATCTTATTAGTTTCTGTAGCTGAGAGAGTTGTGGTTTCCTTTATTAGCTTCTTCTTTTTTGCTAAGTTCACTTTTTTGTCTACTAATGATTTGGGAAAGTCATTTTTTTGTGCTATTTCAATAATTTTGTTGTATTCTGTTTTGTATTCTTCTGCTGTGAGAGGGATGTTGACCAGTCTGTGTGTTAAACTATTGAAGATTGCCTGTTTGTGGGATCTTGGGTTGTAGCCATTAGCTTTTACGTAGCTGTCTGTGTTGGTTTTCTGTAAATGCAAAAGTTTATTCTGTTTTTATTTCTCATTATTTTTATATCCAAAAATAGTAAATACTCGTCTTTTTCTATTTCTACAGTGAACTTGATACTTTTTTCTTGGATATTTAAAAGTTTTAGTGCATCACTGATGTGTTTTTTTGGTACTATTGCAAAGATGTCATCTACATATCGTTGCCAGAGTTTGAACATCCAAGGGTTGATCCTTGTTTCCTTGATGATCCTTGTTTCTAATGCACTCATGTACAGATCGGCCAGGAAGGGTGATAGGGGGTTGCCCCCAGAAAGATTTGTTCAGCAAGTTCCTCGAACCGCCACCAGAGGAGACCTATGACAAAATATCGCCAGCTACACCACTGAGAACCAGTCGATATCCGGTTGACGATATAGGAAAAGTCTCTGAAACATGTTCCAGGTAAATTTAAAAATAAGTGTTGTTTAGTGTCATTAAACAGAAAACCAACCCTTTAAATTTCATTTCATGTGTTTTCCCACTATTTTTTTTTTTTCATTTCACACATTTTGCATCTCTCTGTAGGAAACACAGCAAAGGTAGCAGTGCATGGTAATGAGGAGGAGGATTTAGAAAAGCTTTTTATAGTGTTTTCTACAGGATAATGAACTAAGTGATTTTAGATTCTGAAGAACCCAAGCAGTACTTCATAGTTATATGAGTGATGAAAGCAGTGATCATATGAAAGATTTTCCAGTGAATTAATCAGGAGAAAATTCAAATTTTACTTGATTGATGGCCAATTGGTCTAAAACCATGTTTAACCCATGGGGTGTTCAGTTTTTTAGCAATATGCATGCCAAATTATGTACATATATCTTTAGTGGTTGACCTTAAATGATTATTTTAAAATTATCATGATCACAACATCACTGGTAGGGTATTTAAATAGAATTTCTCAGCAACTAGTACGATATTTAAATACAACGCGAACAGGTTAAAGATTGAAAGTAATGTGTTTTACATGTTACAGTATGTTTTCATACATCTGTTACTACCTCCACAAAGGCATTCCCTTTTATTCTTCAAATTTGCCTTCTGCCAGATCACCAAAATATATTTGTAAAATATAACTGAAAATTGTCATCATCTATGGTTGTAAGAGTCAAATCTGCTAGCAAAACAAAAAATGTTACAAAAATATGAATGCTATGAAAATATGTATCCTATACAGAGCTGTCACATGTTAATAAAGAAAAAGGATTTTCCAAAAGGGTTGAATTTATTCTGGTTGCTCCAGTCATCTGTATATTAGTCTAATCTATGGGGAGAAAGAGAGACAAAAACAGAAATGGATCTACACACATGTACATGCACACGCAAACATACATACAGCCTTTCCTTCTGTATAAATAAAAAACTGGCTTAAATTTTAAGAACATTGCATAATGTAATGAATTATTTCATTAGTCCTGTCAGTTATATAATTAAATTAAACATTAAAACTATCCTACTTTATAAAGCAGTCTCCTACTTTTGCATAGGTTATACTCTCACTGTACAGAAGGAATACCCTCCTAAGAAAAATTTGAGGTTAGAAAAATGAAGACACATCAAGTTGTGACTTTGGTCAGTTGACGTACCTGCAGAGAGCGTAGTGGCTGAAGACCAAGAGCACTGAGAACAGATTCCTTGACTGCTAGCTCCTCTGGACTCACTTCTTCAGCAACCTCTTTCTTCTCAGAAGAGATCCCCAGTTCCTCCACAGCCTCATTCCCATCAGCAGTTGCTTTCAAATTCTCAGATGCAGCAAGAAGAATATTCTCTGTACCATCCTTTACATTTGCTACTTCCACAAAGTTATTGATTGCTTCACTTATATCTTTGTCAACCTTTTCTATAGCATTTTTCTTAATATCAGTTATCTGACAAGCATCTGTACTAGCAGTTTCAACAACATCCATTTTTTTCTCTTCTACATTTGTGGTATTTAAACTTCGTTCTAAACTCATTTCTAAAGACTTCTCATCTCCATTCTTTGCTTTAACAGGACTACTCAATTCACAATTCTGCAACTCGTTAACACCATCTTTATCAACAGTCTGCATTTCGCTTTCGGAACTGAAATGTTTGCAATCCTGTCCATCATTTCTTTGGCTTTCTTCTGAACAGTGTTTTGGTGATTTAATCTCCAGAACGTTGGTTTCTTTTGCGGTTAATATTGGGCTTTTGCAAGTTTTTTCCAAATTGAACTCAGAAAGCTGTTTTGGCGATTCAGAAGCCATTGATGAAATATTAACTTCCATTACATCTTCAACCGGATTTAGGGCATGAATTAGTTGTTCCTTAACATCTGCATTAATGTTGCTAACCAAGTTATCAGTTTGACATATTATGTCCTTAATACAATTTTCAACCTCATTCTTTAAACTATCTGTTGTATTCAGTTCTGGTTTTGTTGTTTCAACTTGTACACCATCACAACTTTTGATTTCTTGTTGAATAATCTCATGAAGATTATTTTCTGTCGATATAACATCATTTTTATTCTTTTCAGTTGGAGAATGTGTAGTTTCTACACAGACCAAGGCTTCTATTTCTTTTTCATTACTTGGAGCATTAATTTCTTCAGTGCAATTACGTTTGGAAACCACATCACTTGTACTATTTTTAACACGTTCTTTGACACAACTATCAGAAGAGGCCTCCGGCAAGGTCATCACACTACTGCCTTTGGGAGTTTCTTTAATAGTTGAATCAACTTCTGCTGATTCAAACACTTTAGTTCCATTCTCTGCAGCTTTTGCATCTTGTGTATTAATTATTTCTGATTTCTGTTCACTATTACTGTCTTCCATAAGGTTCTTTATCCCTCCTTCTGCAACTGATTTTAGACATAAATCCATGTTTTCTTTACAAACATCTACTGTTTTAAGGCACTTGCTTTCATTAGTATCATTCACTTCTGATGGTTCTTCCAGCACAGCAACATCCACTTTAACTGGTTCTAGGCTCGTTGCTGCTTGTACTAGTTCAGACAGTTTGTCCTCTAACCTTTCCAAATCCTGCAAATGTGTACTTTCTGTTCTTCCTTCATCCTTTTCTGTTGTAACCTTTAGTCCTTTAACACACCTGGCTTCACATGCAGGTACAGTACTTTCAACAGATGAACTTAATCCATGCAGATTTTCTTTCACTTCTTGATTACTTTCTAAAATATCCACTTTACTAGTACAATTTTCCTCAGAACTATTAGAAATAACCTCCCTTTTTACTGGTGATATTAGAATTAATTCACCAGATGTGTTATCACAGATACTTGTATCTTTCTCACACATTAAAACAGATTTTATGTTCATATCAGATATTGTTGAATCGGGTCCTTCTGCCGTTGTCACACTATCTTCAGTTTTACTAACAACTTTATCTGAATTTTCCCTGGATTCCACTATTCCTTTCTGCGTAAGTGATAATGAAGTACTTGGCTGCATACCTTTGGTAGTACTCTCATCAGACATTTCAATATTTTCAATTTTAATGTTACAGGCACTGTTATGTGCTTCCTGTGAAGTTCCATTGGAATTTGAGCTTGAACATTCCCCACTGCTTGATGAAACAACTTGCCTTGAAGCAATATCAGCAGGATCTTCAACAACATAAAACATTCCACTTGAACTTGGACAAGATTGGTACAATTTAGTTGTTTTGCTCCTTCCAAGCTTAAAATCCCTGATTTTTTTAGCTTTTTCTGAAAGAGATTGTGATGATAAACGATACCCTCGATTTTGACCATTTTTAAGCTGCAGTTCTAAGTGATCTGGAGGTTCCTTTTTAACCGTAGTCAATGAAGGAAAATTTTGAGCAATTTCTGAAATCTTCTTTTCAGCATTATTTTGGGAAAGATTGTTTTTTGTATGATGCTGTTCACTTGTGCTCCTACTTTTCTCATTAGTTGTGGTATCCTTCTCAGAGACATCTGTATTCTTGTCAGAAACTTTTGAGTCCTTCTTAACAAATGTGTCATTTGTAGAAATATCTTCACTTTTAATGGTCAAAGGTTTAAATATGGTTTCTTCAGTTTTAGGAGCAAGCTCTTTACCTAATGATTCAAGGAATTTATTTCTACTGATTAATTCCGCAATCTTGTTAGAAATTGCTTTACCCAGACAATTATCAGTTACCTGCGCTGGATCTTCACCATGCTTAAGCTTTTTCTTTTCTCTGATTGTGTCACTTTCAACTGATGACTTTATGTCACGAACCAAGTCCCAGCTTGCTTTTACATTTTCAATATGAGAATCATTGCAACTGATGTCACTTCCTGCTACACTGGCCTGGTCATCTAACACTTCACTTTTTATAACCACATCACTTGTACTTACATCTTTGGTTGAGCTAAGTAATCGTCTACGTTTAGGACACCTCACATCCAACCCTTCCAAAAGGCTTGGATCTTTCAACTTTCTTCGCTTGCCATTTCTTAAAACTCGAGCAGGTGAATCTGATCTGGTAACATAAGGTGCATTACGATTCCTTATACCTGTACGTGCATCAATAGCCCCTGCACCCAACTTATTAAGTCTGCTAAGCTTACGAACTTTTGGAATTTGTGGTTTTTTTAATGTACTTGAAACATTTGACTGTTTTGTTGACTCAGGAGCTTCCGTCGCATGTGCTTCTGTCTTAATAGCTTTAGTTAACTTAGCACGCTTAACATTCTGTTGGTTTGCTGGAGATTCTGAAGGAGCTACATTATTTGGTATTTGGTCCTTTAATAACTTGCTATTCTTTGGGTTTTTGGCTTGGGTGTCCAAGGAAGTTAATTTTTTCCTTACTACATTTGTCCCTTTAGTCTTTGTTACTAATTTGTTTGGAGACTTTTTAACATTCACACCACCTGTTGCTTTCTTCCTCAAACCGGATTTTCTTTCTGTAGATGCACATTTCCCCTGCTGTTTCTTTGGAGAATTGCCATCAGCTATTACATTAGCTTCGCTCTGTGAGGTAGACTGTTTACATGTATCAGCTTCCTTCTTAACCCCTAAATTCTTAACACTTGATTTTCTCTCTCGGCCTGCCATTGATGCTCTGTGCTAACATCTGCAACTAAATGTAAAATACACAATGGATCATTGCGACACATTTCATTGGATTTGTAAGCTACATTCGTCAGCCCTTATTCATAACAGGGGTGTAAACTATGTGTAAATTACTTTTAATATACAAATGGATTTATGTATACGTTTAATATAAATCTATATTAATTATATACGACCACAATTGTTTAACAGCTTATAATTGCATCGCAATTTGGTGCCCAAAACAATGAAAACCATTTATATATTAAAAATGTCAATAACAAAGGGCAATACCACCACGGAAATCACTGATAGAAAAAAAAATCGTCTCACGCATAAACAAAACACGATCGCAAGTTATGCTCCTAATGAAGCAATTTTTAACTTGAAATTATCACTTTAATACTTAAATAAAGATCAAAAATTCATAAACGGTACGTTTTTAATACCTTAAACTACTATACAGTGTACAAAATCTCAACATTACATCCCTCACAGCATGGTAAAAAGTTGTTAAAATCTCGCAAATTTAGTGTACACTAACACCGCACTACTGTACCGTTTCTTGTTCTGTAGCGCCACCTATTTACAGAAACGCACGTAGGCCACTATTAGGCCAAAAACTATACTGACAAACTATTGGGGTGATAAAAAACATATTTTTAAAAAAAATTAAATACGTTATTGATATCTATATTCCATTCTATAAAGCTTGTTTATGTCTATCTCATATAATAAATGTTTTAAATCTAAATTGTATAGTGAATAAAAGATGTTGCGCTTGGAGTCCATATTTCTACGTATAGTGGTCATTATGGGTAGAAGAGAAATTCATCTTTGTAATATGTGATTAATACTAAACAACTGACTAGCGTGTTAGAAGCAAAATTGTGGTTTAAGATTGTCTGCTAGCGTGTAGACTTTTCGGATATAATTATTCGATGAACGTTTATGTACATATGAGAAATGCAGAGTCTGAAATTAATTATTCCTAAACTAAGCTGTTCTGCAGTGCAAAAGGTGAAACAACAGACAGTTTTAATGTTTTAAAACCTTTTTAATGTGATTGAGGTTATGTTGACCACAGGCGTTGAACATGAAATAATGATCCTCGGAAAAGAACCCAGAGTATCACTTATTTGTGCAATGAATTAATATTTTGTTTCACATCCATGGTGTATAAAATTCTAATTGGCTGTCAGAGACACAGCTACAGTAAGCATGTCCAGTCTAATTAACAGATTGACTGAATGCATCGCGAATAAACGAACAATTTTAGTATGATAAAAAGCTGCAATCTCACAACTGTTTGTACATCTAATTGAATTTCCTGTCATAAGTATAAGATAAAGCAAGTAATTTGTAGTTGAAGTCGCTAAGGAAGTGGCAGTTACAAATGATTTATAAGGAGTACTCTTTCTCTGGCCACAAAACATTCATTTGAAGTTATATAACTAAAGATTGACTGATCAATTTTAACAGTACTTAAATTTGTTTTGAAATGTCAAATAAATTTGATACCAAAGTTTTGATAAATACTGTTATGCAATATTCATATGTAAATAAGATTTCTTAGTCAATTTCCAGAGTACTTATAACCAATAAGTACTTTCAATTAGAGTAAAATTATCCTTTGTATTACATATTTGCTTGCTTTTTCTGGAAAGGTTCAACTTAACTTTTTGCGATATGCAGTTACATAAGGTTAAAATTAAATAAATTTAAAAGTGTGTATGTGTGTGTGTGAAATCCCTAGGAGTTTCTAACAGTTCTCACAAAATCAGTAAGAGAAACCCTGTCAAATGTTAAATAGCATGCTTAACTTATTAAAATGCATATCTCAAAAGATATTTCTTGGAATATTAAAGCTCTAAGAGGCAATGTATTTCAAGATACCTGATACTGAAGTTCCTATATAGAATAGATGAAATGTAAATATTTTATGCTTCTTGACAATGCTAGAAACCACGAGTTTGTTTTTCTGTAAAGGTTAAAGAAAGGTGGAATAAAAGTGACCTTCCTTCTTTGGCTGCAGGATATTAAAAAATAAATAAATAAATTTTACGTACAGTAAAAGAATTGAATTTTATTTATTGCACTTTTTAATTGCTGTGGTTTTCAGTGTCCCATTCTATCTTGGGCATAAAAGACCACCTAATTTTGCTCAGATGCCTCTTTATCAGGCTTGAGGTTAGTTTACATGTCATACATCTACAACAATGGATCACTTGCTTTTCTGAAGAGGAAGCCTTGCTAAGGATTTGTACACCTGAAAAAAATTCATTGCACTCCACCAAGTTTGGGAACCAAAGGCTAGCATGTTACCCTTTGACTACAGAGGACAGCTGCTGGATATGAAAGATTACAGAGTGGTATTTGTTAGTTTTTACCATTCCCAATTGTAGTTAAACATTTTATTTCTGAAATTCTGTAGGTGATTCCAATCAGATGGTCATCCTATGCTGGCAGCAGACCTGTTGGACCTGCAAATCTGTACACAGATTTTGAGGTTTCTAAAGTACCAGAAGAGTGGAAATATGTGGAACGTTTGCTGCAGTCAAAAATGGTGCCAGAGCCTAAACCTAAAGCAGAATATCCATCTGGATGGCAACCTACCACAGGTTTTATTACATTTCAGATTTTCAAATGTGAGAGCATGTATGTAAAAAGCATGAAACTACCAAAAGTACTAATTATTTTTATTGTTTTTAATTACAGAGAAGGCACTAAGCTATCCTTATTACATTGAACGAAATAGGAACTACATGTTCCCTTTGTATCTCAAGCTACGTTATCGCGGCACACAGCGGACCACCATGCTAAAACGCATTCGAGGTGATATATGGGTAAGTTAACATGGTCTTTCTTGATACATTAGGATGCAACCAATTTTAGTTTATATGGAATCCTAAACTTTGTTTATTGATACTAATTTTTTCAGCACATTTTGAATTTGCTCATTATGTAACTAGAATCAATACACTACCAAGAAAATCCCCTGTAGCAACTTTTAGACTCATAACAGATCATGAAGGTCTCAATAAACATTTATTCAGAATTGGTATAGTGAGATCTCCTTTGTGTCCCTTCTGTACAGTTAAACATGATATGGATAGAAACCTCCTACTCTGCTGCCCAAACTTTAATCAATGTGTCAATATCTTCTCGATTCACTTTTGTACTAATTTGTGCTTCACTGTCCCTACGCTTCTTCCAAGTTTATACTTTGTTTAATCAATGTACCAACATAACATCAAAATACTTGAGTGCAAAAGATGAATGGCTTCATTGCCAATTGCTTAACATCAGATACAACCAACCAAATTCAATTCAAATCTTAGTAGTCATAGAGTCTTACAGAATTTTGACTTTGTCAGAGTTTAAATACATATAACTGTATTCAATGCTCTAATCCTATAAAATATAGTTAAATAATTATACAGACATTGTTTATATATTGTGCCATTTAATACCTTTAACATTGCAGGTAATTTATTTTATAGTTTAATTGACCATCACATTGGCATGTTGGTCAGAGTAATTGTGATAGGATGATAATTGTCCTTTTTATCTCCTTGGAATGATGATATACTGGAAGTTTACAATGCCTACATCCAGTATCCATGCTTATGTTTTAGAATTTGTCAGATTACAATAATCAAAGCACGTTCTATATCACTGGAGCTAAGAGCACCAAGAGTGCTGGATGTGCCTATGTTTACAGAGCTGAACTGCATATTAGCACTTCCATTTATAATGCAGTGCCATATTGTATGTGTGAACTGGTAGATTTGGCAGCAACCACAGAAACTCGTGTTACAATATTCCCTGTTTGAAAAACTTTAGGCTTGTTGTGGTCATGAAAAGTGGCCAGGTCTTTGACCACTCTTCACAGAAATAAATTCAGAACTGTGAAGGAAATTCTGATGAACTAGATAACCTTCTCTAGTATATCTCGTCACATGCTGACTTTGGCTTGGTTGTGTATTGGCTAATGCATATTTTACACCCATTTATCATTTTAAGGGGTACTGCTCCACTTCGCTGTGTAACGAAGCTCTGTCAGTCTGTCATGTACTGCTAGGATGTTTTCTCTTCCACAGCTTTGGAAGTGTCAGTCAGTCTTGCAAAGGTCTTAGAAGATAATGAGAAAGTACACAAGGATTTATAAGTTCTATAGATACTAATTTTCAAAAGGATTTATATATATATATATATATATATTTCCCCCCTTTTGTAAATTCCACCTTATTCTGGCTTTTGCCATGTTTAGTTCTGTAATTTATATTTATCTGTGACTTTTGTTATGGGTTATGTTGTATTTATTACACAAATATAAATATTTGTTAATGAATTTCCACTTATCTTAAGAAGTTGATGTTAATACTTCTTTCTAAGATCGATTTCGAAGGCAAATCGCATTCATCTTCAGTTTATTATAAACAAACTCCGTTGTTAAGGAAATCTCGGTTACCATGTTTTTTCTTTTGTTATGCTTTCAGCATTACCAACATCTGAAGACGAAACAAACCTAAAAACAGAATCAACTGCCAGTATGTCAAAATTCATTACGCGATGTTTATTTTTTAAAATAAATATTTTTTTCCACACTATTAAATCTATGGGACCATTTAATTGTTTTAATAATTTAACTTCGGGATTTATTTCATGGTTAAATGGCTAAAAATGATCTGCTACAGCCGTTTTTCAGTTTGTTTATATTTAATGTTACGAAAATGTTCTTTCTTTCTGGTTTCCAAACTATGTTTCGTCTTTCCAATATAGTTATTATTATTATTATTATTATTATTATTATTATTATTATTATTATTATTATTATTATTATTATTATTATTATTATATTATTCATTTGTGTAATCTGTTTTTGTCTCTAAGTCATTAATTCATCATTTAAAGGTTCTACTTTTTTAAATGAATATCTGGAAGGTGAACCTTTTTTTTCCCCTTTATGTTACTTGAGTATGGGGATTTTATTTACATGTTTTCACTTTTCACCCTTTGGACTTACAGAAATTTTTTAAGATAGTCAAAGCATATGGTATAACCCAAGTCCCACTTAACAAGCATTCTTTAAACATACTCAGGACCTACACATACAACATTTTAGCAGGAAAAAAACTTCAAATATTTATCAAATTGTATGTAACAGCAATGTCCTGCACCGTGCATAGTGGTCTAGAGCATTGTGTTATGTTCCCTGCTATGGAATCCTCCTGGGATCGATCACACTCCTAGGGGTGCAAATTTTAAGTTCCAGGTATAGAACCAGCATTGTGAGGAAATTTAGGAGCTATGCTAGATAGCAAACCCTGGTCTAGACAGCCAGCCAACTTTTCTGGCTAGGGGTGCCAAGATGCTGACCACATCTCTTCCCCATATCGGTTGGATAATTGTCCATCTCTGCCTTGCATATGTGGACATGGGTGGCAGTCAGGTTGGCAGACTCAGGTCCACTTTGGGTCATTATGCCATTGGTTATGTAATTGTAAAAGCTATGAGAAAATACACATAGAGAAGATAAAAAGGAACATGGACAAATGGTTTAAGGAACACGTCAATATAAACAGAGATATCATGTCCATATGAAAATGATCTAATCACATAATACGAGGGCTGTTCAGAAAGTAACCTCCGGTTGATTGCAAAAAATTAA
Organism: Mantis religiosa; assembly: GCA_030765055.1. Taxonomy (NCBI): domain Eukaryota; kingdom Metazoa; phylum Arthropoda; class Insecta; order Mantodea; family Mantidae; genus Mantis; species Mantis religiosa. The sequence continues at coordinate 89,382,212 of CM060959.1, forward strand.
CCAAGTTAAATAAAAATATTTTAATATATGCATCTTACAACTACATCTTTGCACTATTTTTCTACATAGTCTCCATAACGATTGAGGCACTTATCGTATCTGTTCACAAGCTTTGAAATGCCTTCTGCATAAAAATCACCCGCTTGTGCCTGGAGCCAGCCTGTGACTGCATCATATGCATGATGAGGTGATAATCGCTTGGCGCCAGATCTGGGCTGTAAGGTGGATGGTTGACAATGTCCCACTTGAAGGACTCAAGAAGGGCTGTTGCTCTGCGAGCAGAGTGAGGACGGGCGTTATCGTGCAAAAAAACGATACCGGAAGCTCACGATGAATAGCTGCTGCAGAATATCCTTTGGCTGTAAAAAAACCTTATAACAGCACGCACTTCACATTTGGCGGGGTTTTCTATTGCAGCACACATTTCAAACAGCCACAAACACTAAACTAGCGCAGATACGACGTTCACTCGACCACGGCTTGATGCCGACTGACCTGCTGAGTGCGTGAATGCACAGATGGCATCGCTACTCCCCCCACTACCCGCACTGTGACCGATCGGAGGTTACTTTCTGAACGGCCCTCGTATGTCCAGCAAGAAAATAGCATCTGCAAGCTACAGGAGGAAGTGCAGCAAGGAATGTAGGTTGATGGAGGCAGCTGTATAGTAAGTTTTGGCGTAGCAAATGAAGCTAGAGTAATTACAATTTTAAGTTGTGCAATTTTATAGAAATAATACAAAAAAAAGTTGTTTCCCCAAAAGAGAAAAGTTCATAAATGGATTAATTCAGTCTTTGAAAGCAGTTTACAGCTTGTCAGAAAATTTCAATTCAGACAATTTTTAATACACTTAAACAGGTATTCAAACTATAATTTAATTAAAAATAAACAAAACTGTTGAGCAATTTACAACCATACATTTCGTCATTTTGACAATTTTAATTAGTGAAGCAGAAAGAAATAGTTATTTGAATACATCCTGCTACCAAAATAAGTAGTTTTTTGAAAGTGTGACGTGTAACAGATCATTCAAATTATATTTTATTGCAATGTATGATACTGTGGATTGGTGAAACAGATATCACCTAATCTGAAGTTTAATCATGATAGGACAGTTCCTTGGCCTCTAATTACTTGATCTCTCGAGAGCAAATCATTTTTAAATTTGATTTTTGTGACACTTCACTTATTTGTTCAAAGTAAAATAAATTAGGGTCATAAAAGTCAATTTAAAGTTCACCTGCTGCTTTACTGTTACAGACTTTAAAATGAATAATTCATAATAGAAAGCCCTTGTTTCTTGGTACACACAAAAGTTTTTATGCATTTGGTCAAATTTGGGTTGACCAAGTAATCTAGTGCTGTTAAAATACAGGATCAGGCAAACAAAAGAATCATTAATGTCAAACATCCCACAGACATACAGTAAGCATTTCCAATACTTAGAGCTTCAATAAAAGCTGATTTTACATTCCATTCCACTTCATGTTGAAACCAACTCATCAGTGAAATTTTATTCAAAAGAAGTCAAAACGGCAATTTTCAGATTTTTATTGTTTTATTCTGTTTGTACTTCCTAGGTTTTCATATTCTGCTCTCATCATTCTAATAGCTTTTATTTAAGAATTAAACAATTTAAAACTTGGTATGCATGTAAGTTAATTGATGGAAATTATTCATTTCTTCATACTAGCCGTATATAGGCTAAGGTATTGGATTGATAGAGTCGACATGAAAAATTCAATGCCACAGCCGGGATTTGAATGGAAACCAGTAGATCTGTGGTTCAAATCCCAGCTGTGGCATTGAATTTTTCATGTCGACTACCAATTGGTATGCATGTGTTTTGCTTGTAACTCCAATTTTGAAATGTCTGTTTCTTAACTGCTATTGTATTTTGCAACATTCAAATAGCTTCAGATGATGCAAATCTCAGCCAACTTTGATGACATTTTCAGCATGTGTGGAAAACTGTTGACAAAGAAACAACTAATTTGACTGTTTTTATATAATTTATACTGATCATGTAGTTAATCTGTCATAAAATTCAGCGCAAAAAATGAGAAAAGGCACAATATCAATATTTGAGAATTATTTATAAGCCAAACTAATGAACCCTTTCAAGAAGCCCAAATTCAGATTTTTGTAATGGTTTAGTGGTGCAGAAATTAGATTTTGAAAAGTGTAAAGTGGAATTTAACATTTTAGTGAATTATTTTCTTGGTAATGTGAAACAGACTCCAAATTTGGTATTTTATTTTTAGAGTATATTTTTTATCATACAAACTTTTGAAACTTAAAAGAGTCAAGAATTGTGTATTTTAGTAATTCATTGATGGTATATTGCTTTAACTGCATAGTGAATAGGCTCTAAACTGATTTCTTCCCCATTTTATTCCTTTTAATATACCATATCTGTTGATACAATTGTTATCAACTTCTTAAAATATATTATGCAGAAAAATTCGTAATACACTTATAAATGTTATAGGGTACTTTATAATTTTTGTTTTTGTGAAACTTTTCAAGTCATTTATGAAAAATTAAAAACTTGTATAAAGTGGTGGTGGTGTCTAGCGCAGTGTTTGGCTAAATAATTAGCTATCTCTAACTTCTCTATCTCAAAACATGTTCAGTTATTAATTAGAACATTAATTCAGAATGTTTCTTAATTCCAGGTTGCAGAAAGTGATCTTAAGAAATATCTTGAAGACTTCACTGGCAAGAACATACGCACTCAAGTAAATGAGGTGTGTGGGTACATTGCCATTAGAGGTGACTTTGTAACTGTAGTAGAAGAATGGTTGAAGAACAAAGGATTTTGATGTGTCAAAATAAATAATTTTAAGTTTAAATTATATTTAAACTTATTTATTATTTCCATTCCTGGACATTCTTGTTTCGAAAAACAGCAATGGTACACTAGGACATGCTGTATACCACAAGCCTACACATACTGATCTCTATCTGAATGCTCATAATTTTCATCATAGGTCTCAACGACAGAGTGCTCAATACACTGGCCCACAGAGCTTTGACTATCTCTGATGCCAGCCACTTAAAACAGGAATTATCGCACCTAAGACTCACTTTCCGTCAAAACGGCTACTCTGAATGACGAAGCCTTGATCACCAAAGCTAGGAAAGGGAAACCTGTAATATAGCAATCCTCAGATAAGCATACCGCTACAGCCTGCATCCTGTTTACCGGCAACCTATCAGGCAGAATCCTCAACAAATACAACACCAGGAGCATCCACAAGCCACCTCCGAAGATTAAACATCTGTTGAGACCAGTGAAAGACAAACTGGACTTCAAAGTTCTGGGAGTATACCGCATTCCCTGTGAATGTGGGACACCGTATATAGGACAAACCGGAAGGACCATCGCTACCAGAATAAACGAACATGAATGAAGCATTCGTTTAATGCAATCCAAGAAGTCTGGACTGGCAGAGCATTGTTTTGATAATGACCATAGAGCCAACTTTCGGGAAACGACTATCTTGGCAAAATGCAACAGTTACTGTAAGCTGAGAATTAAGGAGGCTTTGGCCATTTCCACCGAGAGGAGCACGCTTAATTGTGATGCTGGATTTCAGTTCAGCTCCTCTTGAAAACCGGCCTTAAAAATGGAAATCCGTCAACTTAAGAAGCACAGATCTATACAGCTTGATAGTCAAGTTAAATAGTTACGTTTCTTTGACCCAATTAATTTTCTATACTTACGCCATCTCCAGACCTGGCATTTAATTTACTGTAAACTGTCTTTTGTTGAGTAATGCATCTTTTACTATGTTTTGTCTTTGTTTATATTTGTGTTATATCCAGGGATTAATTTGTGGTTATAGCATTTAATAAATATCATGATGATGGGAGAGATGCACACTCCCAAAACGTTGATTTCTAATCGTCTTTTCGCCTGACTTGCTTCCTGAGAAGAACTTGAGCATATTCGTCACCAGGGAAGCTTCAGGTCTTACTTTATATTTGTTTATTTGGAAGATTATGACGAAATAATTGCATATACACATATACTTGATAAGTCCAACACCTACCCATATTAATCCATGTACACCCTACTCCCTGATTATTACTTGCAAAATGGAGTACTTGCCTTTTACTTTTTGGTGAAGTGGTTAATAAATTGAGATAGATTTTCTCACATTAACAGGTAAATTGCTGATATTTTGGGGGGGGGGGGGGGGGGGGGGGAGGAGAAGGAAATGAAATAAGAAAGACCAAATTGATTTAAGACAGTAGACTAACAGCTTTATCAAATTGCGAGGAACTTTTCATACTCAAACACAAAGATGATTTAGTGAACTTTTGATACATTAAATAAAGCCTGACCATAAAATGCATACAAATACCATCAGTATAACATATGTTTAGTAAATCAATTGATGAGGGGAAGACCATCTGAAGTATGTTTTTTAAATTTAAAAAAAGCTAATGAAGCTACTAAAAAGCATGTAATAATGTAAATTATTAATAATAATAAAAATTATATGTAACCATTTTTTTTACCTTTTGCTGTTTGTGTCTATTGGTTAATCACTTCAGCAATGGTCATTTAAACCCTGCACGGGCAAAAAACAGATATCCAATAAACAGAAGAAGAAAAAAAGTTGTTAAATGCTGTAAAATGCTTCATGAATACGAATGAGCATTTGAGTTAAATTTAAAGGGAGTCGATTAATGACACTAAACAACACTTACTTTTAAATTTTCCCGGAACATGTTTCAGAGACTTTGCCTCTATCCTCAGCCGGCCATGGACTCATCCACTCAGCCAATGGCCGGCTGAGGATAGAGGCAAAGTCTCTGAAACATGTTTCGGAAAAATTTAAAAGTGTTGTTTAGTGTCATTAATCGACTCCCTTTAAATTTAATTTATCATAACAACACTGTTTTCAACACTTCCAAGAAAGGAAATGGAGCATTTGAGTATTTACTCATTCGTATCTTCCGTATTTATTATGTTATTTTTAGGAAGCAAACACTGGTTTAAAGATAATTAAAGTCAGTATACAACTAAGGTATCATTAAAGCAGAGACTATATTCACAAATCATTGAAACTTCACTATTTTGTTTCACTGTAGCAAAAGCCATTCTTTGAATCGAATGCATTTAATTTGTGAGTCATTTTGTTTTGTGTGACTATGAACAATATGTAATACATAGCTGCATAAGTGAGTTCTGCGGTTCAAGGTTTTAGGGTCCAGTTTATGCTACAAAGCGATAATAATCATTTTATTTATATGTTGTGTCATACACACTTTTTGCTTTTGTTTCTGAGTGGAGGAATAATCCATTTATGGACTCCCACTGTGCTGGAGGGCACATGGGCTGTGTGGGCTTCACTGCAAGGGTACTACACCACTAAAAAACCTCCACCAAATTACAAGGGAGAAATGTGCTGCGGTACTGCATAAAGCACCGAATTCCCAATGATAATCAGGACTAGTTCACAGTGTGAGCCAAGGTAATGGTAGTTGGGAGACAAACTTGAAGTCCAGTCTGATGCTGCTGTAGCTGATGATGTGTCAGTGGTGGTGGTGTTGGCTGCTGGATGGTGGAGCTGACAATGTTCTGGGCCAGATCCCAAAGGCTCCCATCCAGATTGTCCACTTGCTGTTGATGATCTGGTGCTGAGGTGTCGAAGATTGGAACTCTCTGAGGAGTTCCTCCAGGGCCGTCAGTGAATGGAGATCCTGAATTGCTTTGCCTAGACCCCGGACTTCCTCTCTGAGCTACTCTCGGGTGATGAATTTGTCTGGTGATTGTTGTTGAGGTGGTGGCTGCTGATGGTGCTGATCTGGAGGAGTGCTTGGCTGCTGCTGCTGAGGTGCTGGCAGTGCTGTGGTACAGGGCCTTCCTACAGGGATGCAGGGGGCATAGTGCCTGGCTGGTGTAGTGGCTGCACATGTGGCACAGTAGCAGTTGCAACAAAGGTCATGCCCTGTGCAGCCAAGGTGAGACAAGAAGCACCGCGGTATTGGCACTACAGCTTGGCTGCATGGGACTCAGCTGTGTGTCTGTAGGCACAGAAGCATCAACATTGAGCTATTTGGTCCAGTTGGCTTTCCTCAGTCCTAAGCACCTGCCCTAATAAGGGCAGGCCGGTGACTAGGACAGCTTCCAGTTGCGAATGGCTTGCTAGCACCACACAAACAAGTGGTGTTGGCCCTGGGCAGATATGATGCCACTGCACTGCACTCCTGTTACCGCAATGTTGGTGCGGCAGTGGAGTGATGGCGGTTGGCTGGCAGCCGCTTGTGACTGGCTGTGGAGATGCTGGATAAGGCTGCTCCTCAAAGGTAGACTGCTTGGCGGTGATGGGTGCTAGCTTCTTTGTTGCTCTCTTAGCACAACCCATGTTGCTGAGGTGTCAAAGTCTTGAAGGGAAGCCTTAAACCTTTGGTAGCCTTATGCAGCTGTAGTTTTCACTCAGTAATTTAGTTATTTATACTCTCTTGTGGTTTCTTTTAGCTATCACGAATTAACTGAATAGCACATTTGAAATTGTTAGAGCTCAGTGCTAACCATGGCTTATCCTAATAATGTAGCAAATAAATGAGCTTGCATAGGAAATACACAGGCTTCTGATATTTCAGAAAATCTGGAGGTCTTTTTGCTGTTTGATGTGATTTAGATACTTATGACAATTTTTAGATTTTGAGGGAGGCGTTGAGGATATAGGTAGCAGTGAGGAAGAAAATGGCTTGCTTCCTTCATGTGTTCATGAAGAATCAATATTGTGGGGTGCAAAAATAATTTGAACACACATAGACATATTTTCAGAGCATAGCCTCTGGTGTACAGCTAACTTTTGACAACCAACCAACTGACATTTTCATTTTTTTTATTTTTTTTGCCCCTTCTACTGTTGACTTAATTTCCCTCATTCTTAGGAAAATTAATGTATATGTATGGTGAAGGAAGCCTTAATCTCTAAGGGTAAGAAATCCAGCACTGCGCATACTCAAAGGAAAACACTTTCATAAAAGGATACCACCCACAGCATAAAAAGTTGCGCCCTTTACAAAAACGTCTTGAGTGCTGCAAACAAGTTCACAAGGAAACCATATGACAAGATGTGTTCTTGTGCGTTTATCCATGTTTTCAGGTGTATCATTCAAAAAGAAATTTAAAAATAAGCCTTTAGCTCTTATAGATTTTATTTAAATTTATTGTAAAAGAGAAGACTAAAAAACAACTGATATTAAAAAGCATTAGATGCATACATCTTTACACATCCATATTGGTTCTTCATCATTTTAACATGGACGTCATAAGATATCCAATCAGTGAAAGGGTTAAGTGTAATATTCCTCTTTTTCATATCTCAGATAGCATTTTTCCAGGGTTTTCCCTTATCCTGATAGATGAATGTCAGGTAACTGTAAGCTCCATGGACCCTGGACTCATTTGAGCATCATTTCACCCATTTCATTCATTGTCCAATATGACTTAACGTTGGAGGATGTAAACTGCACAAAAAAAACTGATAGGTATGTAGATATTTCCAGTCATCATTATACACAGTAATTAGCTCTCTCTGCAGCACAAGTAACCAGCAGTGGCCAGTAGCATTACACAGGCAGAAGAATAAAATCCTTATAGTGGATGCTGGAAACAAACTTCTGCTGTCAAACGTGCAGCATATCTCATAAAAATGTTCTCGCACACTTTCCTTAAGCTTAATGACTTCATTTCTTGCATGATCTTGTTGATACACTTTGCCTTTGAAAGAACCCATAAATAAAAATTGCAACTAATTAGGTCATGCTGAAAGAGGGTACCATAAAATAACACTTATAATTATGTCATAAAAAACTTCTCTTATTGCATATAATGATTCAGTTTGCTACAGTTTTGGTTTCTATGTGGAGAGCATAGCAATATATTGTGATAGATCTGGGACTGAAACCACTGACCTAGGGTATGTGTAGCATAGCTGTCTATTGTAATTCTTTAGTAAAATGGGCAGTTTACAGATAACAGTCGAACATATTTAATTCATAAAATCACATATAAATTATATCACTGTATGTAAGGCAGAACTCGCAGTTGCATTATTTTTTGCAAGACTAATACTATGAGATCTAATTCTTCCATTTCATTGTTTCTGTCTTCCCTTCAATGTATGTTCATGAACTTCAAAAAAATTCTGCTTCCATCATAGAGCACAGCAAATAATGTATTAGTGTACCAGTTACAGCAGAAAAGAGACAATTGAATACTATGCCAGAAACCATCTGTCATCATACATCCTCTACCCTATACATCATAGAATTTGAAATGAGATAAAATATGTCAATAGTCTACACAAAACTTTTCTGCTTAATTTACAGCCTTTCAAAGTTCTACATACCTGATAGGTATATAAGATTTTTAAATTAAAGTAGGAAGTGCACATGCTTAACTCAAATCTGAGCTAGTGAATGAGCTGTAATTATAAATTTATATTACACTCCAAGATTATAGTAATTAAAATTAAGACATGTATTAGTGAAATTGCACCTTGAATAATTATAATGACTGCTTATCCTCTTCGCGACAATTGTATGTTAGACTGGCCCAATCTGGTACATTATTCTGCTTCATATATTGTTCCTTAGTCAAAGATCGAGTGCTTATTATGTCTGTGCCTCCAAATATAGCTCCTGTAAAGAAATGGATTAATTAGAAATGAATGCAGACAAGTTTTTTCTATTAATGAAAGCTTTAGAATAAAATTAATATTTATTGAGAGAAGATTTCTCTGTGGAAAAGTAGCAAATGGTGCATTATGCAAACTATTTATGTTAATGCTTATTCTTCCATCTACTTCATGTTAATCGAGGCAGGCATTTATAGAAATGGTTTTATTACACATTTCCTTATAGGCAAAATGGAAATAGGGGAATACAGTAGGCTTAAGCGATCACCATATCTTTTAAAAGCTTGTTGCTAACAGATGGTTTTAAAGTTTCATTAATTTTGCATGACCAAGAATAAAATAAGCGAATGTCTTCCCATTGAAAAAAGTTGTAAACATTGGAAAACTCTTGAAAATGATTGAAAGTGAGAGTTTAGTGTATATGCTTTAATGAGATCTACAATGTTTGTGAAGTAAGATTTTTACCTATCTCTTACAATTTACCAATCATGCAAAAGTTATTTGGAATCAAGAAGACTTTGAGGTATTCGTGAAAAATTTGGGATCTGCATTTTATCTGTCATGAAAAGAACTTAAGCATACAGCAATTTAATCAAAATCATTATAGACATTTATGCAAAAATAGAAATATTTGAAAAATGTTCAATGTAAAGGATAATTTACAATGCAGGATTGTTTTGAAAACTTTGTATAATATTTTTGGAAGATGAAACTTTAAATACCAAGTTTGGTATTTAAACACTAACATGATATCCTTGACGACGAAGTGTGTTGACTGAAGATGTGGGCAAATGTTCATGAAATCAATCTCAAATAGATGAAAGAAGTATTAACATCAACTTCTTAAGATAAGTGGTCATTAACTAACAAATATTTTTATTTGTGTAATATTTATTACTCTGCTGTAACTAGCTTCATTTTCTGTGTAATCACTAAGTTTGGTTTGAAAGTAATGAGTCGGTAATTCAAACACAAACATCACTTAAATTATCCTTACTTGGACATGTTTCGGAGAACGTTTTGTCCCCATCCTCAGCAGTTATCCAACTGGTTGGATCCGTGGTTTCTTGAAGTGAGCTGGTTGTCTGCGGCGGCATCTGTTGTCTGTGAGATGAACTTCCAAAGAGTTTTCAGGCAGCAATTCAAAATTTAAAGTGAACTGTTTGTTTTTTATAATTAGCAAATTTTCCCAAACATCGAGTTCGGCTGCATTACTGGCTGATTTTAATAGTTTTATATTTGGTACAATTTCATGATTGGCAGATAATTAAGTCTTTTTGCCGGTATGTTATGATGTTCCATTAAAATTAGTCTGTTGTGTTTGGTTTTATTCCATCTAAATCCTAGCTTCAAAATAACTTTTCTTAATGCTGAGACACTGCCTTGGAAGTCAATGGAATTTTGAAACTTCGTAAGTACTTTAATCAGAGTAGGTCGTTCTTTTTCTGTGATATAAAAGTTATTGACAGTTTGCCTAACTACTTCTTCATTAAAGCCATCCAAATTAGATTTTGTGCATGTTCTAGATTTTTGTTTACCTGGGGTAGAAAATGATGTTGCACCAGAATCAATGGTTTTCCTTTCCCTAATAATTCTTCTAACACTGCTTACAGACACACCTGTTGCCTCTGATACCCTTTTCCAGATTTTCAGAGCAGACCCAGACCCTTGTTCCTTTTTCATAAATGTATACACATTGCTTATTACTTCTCGTGTTTGAGAATGTAGCACCTTATTTCCTAATTTGCTGCTAGGAGGCGCCATTTCTAAATGTTCTCTTGGAACCAGGAAACACGCACTTTTTGAAACAAGGTGTAGTATCACTCAGTAGCTCTGAACGTGTTCACTTGCTCGCAACTGATACGGAACTGCCTGCCCTCCCCTCCAGTTGCAACCGTTCTGAAGTGTACTTGTACAGATACCACTGCGCATCGCTCTGCACTTTTCAAGATAAAAAAATACATCTGTATTTGTTTACAATGGCAGGTTGTTAATGGCAATGCTTTCTCAATTCATTTGACAGTTTGAAAACTGTGCATGTTCAAACAGCATCATTGAACTAAGCAATTCATATCCTACTATGACTTATGCCCAACCCTATGCTTGTAGTTGATATTACAAATCCTCAAAGTGCTATATTATTAAATTATACTCTTCAATCTTCTTTTCATACCCTTGTATACACTTAGGTTCATCTGTTTGCACATAGATAAGTGCTTAAATGAGCCTGAGGTCCAAAGAAAGCATCAAACCCTTCATGTTGAAACCTATCCTGAAAAGTCGTGTGAAAGGTAGTAAGGTATATGGCATGCTCTTAGGTAAAAGAGCACTTGTCCTGTTACATGAATTATATTTGCAATACAAAAAAATTATACTACAGTTCCATTTAGATTCCATGCTTAACTTACCTCCCAGCCAAGCAGCATAGTTTTCTTTTGCTGGTATTCTATGAAATTTGAATTTCTTAAGTGCCAATCTAGATGCATATTTTGGTAATGTAAGGAGATATTTCAGCTCCTCCAGAAGTCGCGCTTTGAAGCCTGGAACCATAGCACTGCCACCTATTACCAAAATGTTCTCTGCCAGTGGTTTCCTCATATCTATGGGACACTGCAATCAATATCATTTTAATTTTATTACATTTAATAGTAGTTTAACAATTGTATGATTTACTCCTCTGTTTAAGAAAAATGGTTTCAATTACATAACAATACATCTGCTGGAGAGCTGAGGTTATAAGAAAAACTGATTAAAACTAGTGCGTGTCAGGTAAGCAATCAAGTTTGACAATTTGTGCTTCACTGTCCCTACGCTTCTTTCAAGTTTATACTTTAAGTTTGACAAACTTAAAAACAAAGCCTCAACATTGCTTTTAATTATCCCACAGTAAATTAAACCCAAGTGGATCTTGATTCGAATGACGGTAGCATTTTCTGTAGTGTACTATATATATTAAATATGAACTATATAATTTTAGACTCAAATGCTTTCTAAGTTCATTGTCTTTTCCCTCAGCTCTTTTTAGACCATAGTATCGCCTAATACAGTGATCTTCTTTACTACCTTTATGCACTAGCTTGCGATCAAACAGATTAAAATCTACTCTGAGCTCCAAATGGAAGCTAATTTTTCTGAAAGCCTCCTCAGAGGATATACAAATCATGGTGACAGTCAGGAATTCTGTCCAATTCCAGCAATCATACAAGAACATTGAAGACAACAGTTGAATTCAGAAATGCAAAAATATGTTTAAAAAAGGCAAAAAATAGTTAATGGTAATATATATTGGTATAATGGTTTGTTTTTTTTATGCCCAATAAAAGCTCCCATCTGAATATACACCATTTGAACCTAAAGGATTACATCTTCTGAATCTCTCTAGAACCAATATTTCATATCCAATATATCCCCATCCTTTTCTCATTGCATGGGTTATCTAATACCATTAAAACATTTTAAAACACTTGTCAAACTTTAAAAACACTTCAGCTCCACTTACATTTTAAAAATTAGAACATGTTTCAAGGAACAAGGTTCTTCATGATCAGCTGACGTTCGACTGGCTCTCTTCATGTGACTGCCTCCCTCTCCTGGTGTTGTTTAACGAGTTGAAAGACATCATCCACTGTTACCTTTTCAAAGTTCATGGCTCTCTTTTCATTCTTAAAAATGTATATATTTTCCCAAACTGTTAGTTCCCAATACAGTTATACCAGTTTCAAAAGTTTGATGACACTGGAAATATTCTGATAGTCTGACCAAAAGCGATGAGCTATGGCTGATTTATCTGTTTGTATTTTATGCCTCTCATGTGTTCTTTCATTCTTGTTTCTAAATTTATTTTCCTTTTCCCAATGTATATTTTATGGCAATCCTCACATACTTAAATACTTCCATTTTATCAATTTTATTATCTAATTCCATTTCCTTATATTTTTCTGGAACTTTGAGCAGCATCTCATGTCGAAAGGTTACCTCACATACTTAAATACTTCTATTTTATCAATTTTATTATCTAATACCATTTCCTTCTATTTTTCTGGAACTTTGAGCAGCATCTCATGTCGAAAGGTTATTTGATACCACATCAATTGATCGCTAATAATTATATGTAACTGATAGAATAAAAATCTCACATGTTGCACTTAACTTTTTTTACTATTGTAAAAACTATTCATACAAACGCTTATTCCTCTATCTATTAAATATTCATTGAGATAAACATCATCTTATTAATTGCAAAAACTATAGTTGGTTTATTGATACTCGTCACTTACTTTTTTATATTATTGAGATACTAGTTTCAAAGGCAATCGCCTCCATTTTCAATCTCTTTCCAACTGGCATCTGTTGTCTGCTCTCTCTCTACAAATAGTTTTTGCAATTAATTTTGACGTAAATGCTACTAAATTCCTCCAAACACATATAACATCATCTTATTGCTAATTTTCTAGTAGAAGCTAGAGAATACAGTAAGGCTTAAGTACTTTTTCAGGCTTGCAGGCCATGGTCAGTTGTTTTCTCCTGATACGTTTTGTAGTAAACTGTGTCCAGCATCTTCAGAGAGGTTGAAGCCAAGAAAGCAACTCCACAATCCAGACAAAAGCTGAATTTTGAAATCTTTAGATTAAATTGATAAATAAAAAAATTTTTATTATTAGGAATGTAGTACATTTTTAATACTATATTTGTTTTGAGGAACTAAAGTAATACCAACTTCTTTAAAAAAAATTTGAAAATGTTTATTAACCCAAGGATGGTAAGTAAATTTTTTAAATTATAATCGTCTTTTATTTTTTTAAGGGTAGAAATTAGTTATCTTTCTTTCGTATAAAGTCCTTATTAAAACCATTAATTAAAGCAGTATTAATAATATGTTTATATTCTTTATTAAAGGGTATATTTATTAATCTATAAATCAAACCATTAAAAACAGCAAATTTATGTGAAAAAGGGTTAAAACTTTTATTTTTTATGTAATTATCAATATGAGTAGACTTCCTATAAATACCAAAATCTAATTTGTTATTATTTCTTATTATCTTCAAATCTAGAAAAGGAAGAAATCCATTAATTTCAGTTTCTAATGCGAATTTTATAGCTTTATCTTGTAAATTTAGTAATTTTAAAGCATTATTAATTTATCAGGAACAATAGCAAAAGTATCAACATATCTATACCATTGTTACTAAAATTAGGCAAATGAGTCAACCTTGTATATACTTTTCTCCACTTACAAGTTTTTTGATGAAGACTAGTTTCTGGGAACTTTTTCCCTATCGTCAGTTCTGAGGTTGACTGTTGATGCATCCGGTGTCTGCATCTGGCTTGGTGTCGTGCTGCCATCTAATATTCTGGTAAGTTTGATGACGTCATCTACGGCGGGAATTTCAAAATTCATCAAGAGGTCCTGTTTCTTCGTGATAAATATGTTTTCCCAAATCTGTAGTTCCAGAGGTTTCTTTGCCTGTTTGATCAGTTCTATTTCTTGTTTAATGTTGTGATTCTCAGACCAAAAGTGATGTGCTGTGGCCGACTTGTCCATGTGTTTGAACGTAATATTTCTGAAGTGTTCTTTCATTCTTGTTCCTAGATTCCTGTTGGTCTTACCAATGTATATCTTGTCACAATCCTGGCAGCTCATTTGGTAAATGCCTGATAATTGAGTTTTCGGTGTGCTATGTTTTAGAGGGTGGTTTAGTAAGTTGCGGATGTTGTGTTTGTTCTGAGGGGCTAATTTTATTTTGAAGCTCTTAAATATATTTTCAAATTTTTTGAAGCATTTTGGATGAAATGTAAATTTGCCATATCTGGTGTTTGGGTTTTCTAGTTTTTTTAACGTAGTAATGTCCTTTAAGTTTTTGTTTCTTTTGTGTCTGTAGATCAATTTTTTGATGAAATTTGTGTTATAGTAGTTCAATTCAGCAACCTAGTGTATGTGAGTGTACTCCTGTTCATATTCTGTTTTTGTTAGTGGAATGTTGATTAATCTGTGAACCAAACTATTGAATACTGCATATTGATGTTGAATTGGGTTAAATGGGTTGATCTACAGACACAAAAGAAACAAAAACTTAAAGGACATTACTACGTTAAAAAAACTAGAAAACCCAAACACCAGATATGGCAAATTTACATTTCATCCAAAATACTTCAAAAAATTTGAAAATATATTTAAGAGCTTCAAAATAAAATTAGCCCCTCAGAACAAACACAACATCCGCAACTTACTAAACCACCCTCTAAAACATAGCACACCGAAAACTCAATTATCAGGCATTTACCAAATGAGCTGCCAGGATTGTGACAAGATATACATTGGTAAGACCAACAGGAATCTAAGAACAAGAATGAAAGAACACTTCAGAAGTATTACGTTCAAACACATGGACAAGTCGGCCGCAGCACATCACTTTTGGTCTGAGAATCACAACATTAAACAAGAAATAGAACTGATCAAACAGGCAAAGAAACCTCTGGAACTACAGATTTGGGAAAACATATTTATCACGAAGAAACAGGACCTCTTGATGAATTTTGAAATTCCCGCCATAGATGACGTCATCAAACTTACCAGAACATTAGATGCAGACACCGGATGCATCATCAGTCAACCACAGAACTGACGATAAGGAAAAAGTTCCCAGAAACTAGTCTTCATCAAAAAACTTGTAAGTGGAGAAAAGTATATACAAGGTTGACTCATTTGCCTAATTTTAGTAACAATGGCACTCCACTTTCTGAAATACTTCTTTTTATTCTATATATCTATACCATGTTTTAAAAATCAAAGGAAAAGCTTTAGTGACTTGAATTTCGAAAAACCTCATAAAAAGATCAGCAAGAAAAGGTGAAAGAGGACTACCATTGCCAAGCCAGAAGTTTGTTGAAAAAAATTCACCATTAAAAGTGAAAAAATTTTGATCCAAACAAAAATTAGTAAGTTTAACAAAATCAACTATTAAGTCATGTAAATCTATTGAATTCAAACACTTTTTTTTAAATAAATTAAAAGTTTTTCTCTAGGAATACTACGAAATAAGGCAGTTACATCAAAAGAAATAAGTTTATCAGTTTTAGATAATACAACACTGTCAATCTTTTTATTAGTTCAAAAGAATTTTTAATACTTAAAACTTTCAAATTTATCATTACTAATTTTTTATATAACAATTTAGCTAATGTATACTTATTTGTCAGAAACTTCGCTTATCTTTTAAAAAAATTATAATCACTCACAATATTTTTTATCTTAAAAAAGAGAAATCACGTAATTAATTTTGAAATAAGATTATACTTTTTTTGGTTAATAATGCTTCTGCTTTTAATATTTAAGATTATACTTTTAAAAAATGTACTTATGAACCTTGGGCTAATAAGAAGTTGCAAATTTTTTTTAAAGGATTTCAAATATTTTTGGTTCCTCAAAATAAACATGTTATAAAAAGCTTATTAAATTTTTCTAAAAGAGAAAATCTCTGATAATAAAAAATTTTGCATTTATCAATTTAACTGTTTAGATTGCGACTGGGATTACACTGGAAGGACCAAACTTTTTGAAACCGGAACATTTTAGAAATATTGGGTATAAACAGACTAAATCAGCTGCGACAGAACATTTTTGATTTTTAAGGTACTTAAATGGATCGATAGATTTAATGGTTTGAGAGAAAATATTTATATTAAAAAGTAGGAATCGTATGATGAATTTTGAAATACTGCCAACAAATGTTTTACTTTCAGATGTTGGTAACAAATATAAAAATAATATGTCACTTAGCAGCAGTAACGATAACAGAAACCACCATATTTGCTGAGGATGCAGAAAACTTATTTACAAAACTAGTCCTGAGTACTGTGAGGAATTTATAATTTCCTAAAAAGATAAGTCAAGTTTGTAAAAAAATAATTATACATTATTGTAGCAAGTGAAACCAATATTTACTTCAGACAAATTAAGACTGCATTTACACTAACACATGCTGAGAAACTTTATAACAAAAATTGCAATTCACCAACAATTGTTAGCTCAACACTCGTGTTAAATCTCTTGTTAAACTAACAAGCCAAATTTCTGTTGTTAATCTTAACAATTGTAAATAGTTAAGATGGCAGATGTGAACACAGCTTTTGATGTCGATTTGCTATATTTAAGACCGTCTAAATGGCATTCGTAATAGAGTACGGCCTATGAGGAGAAATAATTTTGAGAATCTATCAGAAGAAAATTTTCTACAGAGGTATAGACTGTCGAAACAAGTTCCTATGTAGGTTACTGCAAAAGTACAAGAGAGGTTAGAACATGCATTGAACAGTATGTTCAGAAAATAATATGACTCATCCATAGCCTTGTATAGCTGTAATATTTACAAGTTTCTTGTAAATTAACACGTGTTTGTTAACATTTTCAGAAATGAAATGCAAGAAATTTAACAGCTTTATTAGCACAGTGACAATTGTTACATTTGTTAACGTCAATTTTAACAACTAGTGGTGAAATCGGGCATCAGTGTACAGAAAAGTCTGAAATATTTATAGCACAATTGCGTATACACAGTATTTGAGATGATATGCATCATATAATTTCTTATTCAAAAATAGCCTGAAAAAGAGCTGTAATACTCTCTTTCTGAATCTATTTAAAGTCAACACCATCTTCTTTCCAACATGTATTGCATAGAATTTGTATTCTTACCTTCAAAATAGCATCAAGTATCATGGTAGATACTGACATTTCATCATTATCCTGCTCAAACAGCACTTCAAACGCCTGTTCTCGAAGCCTACCAGGAATGGTAAATGCACAGTATCCACCTTCTCGATATAACACATCTGGTGGAGGTGCTGGAGGTGTGTTAGATTCAATCTGTTTTGACCTTTCCAAGGTGGTAACAAAACATGTTCGCACTGAAAGGAAAAGAAACATCACCGAATTAGTAGCAGAGCTTCAGGGCATTAGGGTCATTAGCAACTCATTACTGTCCCCTCATAATTTTCTTAAGAGACATTGTTAATCAAATTTCAAAAGTTTGCATCAACGAATTCTTCTGAAACATCAATGAAAGTTTACACTGCACTTTCAATTTGTGCAATAATTTTGAAATTTTGAAATTTTTCAATAGTTAAAACAGAAAATTTCTATGTAATTCATTAGTTCAATGTATACTTAAGACTAACTTTCTTTAAGGATGCAAAGATCTTTCTAAATACTTAGACAGGCAACTTAATAACACAATTGTCAACTTTAACTGTAATATTTGTTTCCTTTAATATTTTTATAAATTTTGCGTTTGTTGAAAAAACTATTTTAAGAGATAGTCAACATGAAAAATTCAATGCCATGGCCGGGATCTGAACCACGGATCTCCTGGTTTCCGTCCAGTTGCTCTAATCCATTGAGCTACTATAGCCAACGTGCCGTCCTGACATTAAATTCTCCATTCAAACACTTTGACTCGTATATTTCCCCGGTAGACCACTAGGGGCTCTCGCATCCGAGATACACTGTTTGTGGCGACTTGCTACGGTAAGTACTTGAATCCCAGGCTTCATCATTTAACTCTTATTATTTTAGTTAATTGATGGAAATTAATCATTTCTTCACACTAGCCATATAATGGCTAAGATCTTTTATAGATAAGAGTCAACATGAAAAATTCAATGCCATGGCCGGGATCTGGACCACGGATCTCCTGGTTTCCGTCTACTCGCTCTAACCCATTGAGCTACCATGGCCAATGTGCCGTTCATGTCGACTCTATCTATCAAAGACCTTAGCCTATATACAGCTAGTGTGAAGAAATGATTAATTTCCATCAATTACATTTTTATATTATTGAGGGACTAGTTTCGTAACCCGTCGCCTCCATTATCAACCTCTTTCCAGCTGTCTGTTGTCGTCTGTTCTCTTCTCTCTGGAGGTGAAACTATGAGCTTCTTTGTTAAATTATCTACTGGTGGGATATCAAAGTTCATTACCCAGTCTATATTTTTTTCAAATGAATATATTCTCCCATGCTGTCAGTTTATTTTGGTTTATCACTCCTTTTAGTAATTTTGGACCTGCATCAATGTCGCCGATTTTGTACCAAAAATAAAATGCTACTGCTGCTACTACTTGATGTTTCTTAAGCGCTCTTTGACTCTGGTTTTTAGGATTCTTTTAGTTTGACCTGTTTAACATTTTTTTTTAATTCTTAGAACTCATTTAGTATATTCCGGATCTGTTAATTGATGGGATATCATCTTTTGTTTTTGAATTTAACTATTTTAAATCTGAGTATTGTCACCCGGACATCGGCTGATCGACCGACACCCGACAGAATCTGCTGGCAGGTAAGGCGGGAGACGGGAACCGTTCAGGCCATGCCTACGCATTTATCTGTGTGGCGCTCACTGAGGGGATGGTTAGAAAAGTATCACGAGCCATCGTATCATCTCTTTCCCTCCCCTGAAGTCTGGAATAATCGGGATGATTGTTCCGAGCCGCGAAGCTTCGAGATGCAGCGATCTGCGTATATAAGCGATGCAGTGGACGAGTCAGTCAGTTTTTAGTCAGCTCTAGAGAGAGTTGTACGGCAAGGTGCCGAGTAGCGAGTGTTACGTAACTGTGAGTGTTACGTAATTTTGTGTGATACATGATCCTGCTGTGATTTGTACGTGTACCAACTGTAATTTGGTGGAAATAAAGAACATTTTGAGTTTGCGCAACTGGACTTTTGATTTAACAAACCCACAAAGTCACAATTGGTGTCAGAAGTGGGACATAACGCGACATGGAGGCTGCATTGGAAAAGATTTTGGAGAAGATGATGGAAATGAAGGCCGAACTGACCTCGGAAATTAAGACGCCGAATGACAACCTTGCTGCGAAAACAGAAGCGGCAAACAACAACCTGACCGCGAAGATAACCGAATTGAACACGGAAATGAAAGCGGCGAACGAGGCCCTCGCCGCAAAGTTTGAGGAGCAGTTGGCCGGCGTGAAGGAGGACGTCTAGGAGTTAGGCGAGCACGTCGAAGACCTGGCGAGCCGCGTTAATCAGCTGGAAGGAAAGGCCGACAGCAACGTCAAGTCCCTGAACGCCATGGTGGACGAGGTCGCGTCCCGGCGTGTCAACGTTCGAGGTCTTTCGCCGCCAGTTCGGCATGGTGGCCAGGCATAACAAGTGGTCACCGGAGGAAGAGGCCGCACAGCTAACAGCCAGCCTCCAGGGACGGGCCGCGGAAGTCCTAAACGCGGTCCAGACAGCGGCGGCCCCCAAGCATATCTGGGAGGCCCTGGAGAACTGATTCGGGAACCACCGCCTAGCCGCAGCCTACCGCAGTCAGCTGAAGATAAGGTCGCAACAGCCAGAGGAGACGCTGCAGGAGTTCGCCCTGGCGATTGAGCATTTGGTTAGCAAGGCCTTGGTTGACCTTCCGCCAGAGTTCGTATCCCATATTGTAAACTTCTGGGCTATTCTGCAACTGTCTAGTTATTAAGATTGTTAATACTATTCTTTAAGACCAAGAAGCACTAACATGGTATCCATTTTCAGCTAGAAGTATTGATATTGCTAGAATTCATTCTGGCTATTGTTAACTATAATTTTCTTCCCCTCAACAAACCGAGTGGGATGATTCAGATTTCATCTGTGGCCTGTATTCGTGAGGTTCAGGTTTGATTCCATTGGCTGCTGGCCAATGGTTTTTTTCGGGGGTTTTCCTAGGATGCCAGGCAAATGTTGGGCAAGTTAATTACACCCCCTGAATCTCCTGTCCCTCCATTTCCTCTCCATTAGCATTTCACATCATCTCTCATCTAGTGGTCTCTTTCAGGACAGAAATGTCAGCAGTTATCTCGGCGCTGCATGGCAGGATGATATGCTCTTGGTACAACTTCCTCCTCCGGTAGGACGGTTTCCAGTCTCCGAACCTGATCTGGTGGGGCTGTTTCCAGACCACAACAGGGTGGAATGCAGATTATTCTGGCCTGTAAGGAGTTTCCAATGGTAAATTGTTGAGACCCAGCTCTCTGCACTAACATGGCTACTTGGGATGGCCAGCCTCTGTCTCCTTTCGACTCATCCTTTCTCCCGGGTGTACCCACTTGGGGGTATAGTTACAATAGACTCAGTCTGGACCTCCATGCCAAATCCCCTACGTAGTGTAGTCCAGTGTTATGAGTTGCAGAATAGCACATAGCAATTGCTTAGTGGCTTTAACAAGTTTTAAAACTCTAACCAGATATTACAGAATAGTGAGAGTTTACACTTAGTAACAAGTTATTACTTAGTAGATAAGGCATTCTAATACTAACCTTTTATATCTTCTATAGTGCTTTCTGGCAAATGTTCAATTATTCTCCTCAACTCATCAGTTTCATAACTTTCATTCTTTAACAATGATCTTATCGAACTGAAACAGATTAAATATACCATGAATCTTAGTGCTTATTCTATGCTATACACTATAGCAGTAACTGTGGTGCTGGTGGTATGCTTTATTAATACTATGTTACTTTAGATGCATGAGCTTCAAACGAATAGTATAATACTACCAGTTTCAACTATAAAATATTTCCAAATGTAATTTTTAACAGATACAAATCGGTTCATGTGCACATTTCTTGATTTCTTGTTATGTTTTAATTTTTTTTTCAAAGTCTTCAATAAATAAGAGAACATAGCAAACAAAATGAAAACTCACATACCATCCACAAACATTCAAAAACTTAAAAATATTTTTAAAGAACACATCAAATTGGCTCCAGTTACCACATTATAAAAATTTACTTGGTTTTAACACTATAATACTACCCATTACCTTTAAATTGAAAATTTGGCATTTACCAAATAAACTTCAGGAACTGAAACAGTATATATACAGGAAAAATGCAAAGATATTGGAACCAACAATCTAGGAGCATTAGAAATATAAAATAGTAATAGGTATCTACAAAAATTACCAGTTGGCACCCATTTTTTGATGAAAAATCAGCATTAACACAGAAATAGAGGTATTAAAACACACAACAGGAAATCAAGAACTGTCAACATAGGTCCTTAATGAGTAAGGACTATAAAGCACCCAAATATTGATGCTAAATCCTATAATTACATAGAAAAATACAATAAAATTTTAAATAATGTAATAAGAGAAGCAAAAAGGTTACATAATGCAAAATTAATAAAAAATGCAGAAAATAAAATTAAAGCTACATGGAACATTGTAAATTCAACACGTAAGGAAAATCAACAAAAATGGCAGGGAAATATGTTCATTGAAGTAAACAACCAAGTGATACAAGATCCCATAAAAATAGCAAATTACTTCAATGAACACTATATAAATATTGTAAAAAAATTAGGAATAAAACAAACTCAGTATGTACCAATAAAGGAAAAGAAAGTATGTAATTCAATGGTGCTTAGTAAAATTAACGAGGGTCAAGTTATTTCACAGATAAATGCATTAAAATGCAAAAGATCCAGTGGACTGGATGAATTTACAAATGAAATGATTAAATATTGCAAATACGAAATTACAGATGTACTTACTCACTTAACCAATCAATCTTTTAGTTCTGGAATATTTCCAAAGAAATTAAAACAAGTTGTGGTCAGACCAATTTATAAGAAAAAAAAACTCAAATTTAATAATGGAAAATTATAGACTAATATCTTTATGCTCAACTTTCTCTAAAATAGTAGAAGGATTATTTCTAACACAGTTACAAAGCTTTTGCAAAAAATTTCAAATTTTATCAGAATTTCAGTTTGGGTTTCAAAAGAAAAAGTCTACAGTAGAAGCAATTTGCAGAGGAAATGACATTATTATAAATGCCCTAAATAGAAATGAATATGTAGTCGCTATTTTCCTTGATCTTTCCAAGGCCTTCGACTGCGTTAACATAGATATCTTAATGTCAAAATTGGAAAACTATGGAATCAGAGGCATACCACTACTATGGCTTGGCTCCTATCTACAAAATAGAGAACAATGCATGGAAATAATACATGATTTAAATGGAAAGTTAATGAAATTTCGATCATCATTCAAAAAAGTAACACATGGAGTGCCCCAAGGCTCAAAATTAGGACCATATTTATTCCTACTGTATATAAACAGCTTATTTCAAGTAATAAAAGAAGCAGGGGGAATAGCAATAGGCTATGCAGATGACACCACGATTTTAGTAACAGGAAAAACAGAAATAGAAGTACAAAATAGGGCAAATACTCTACTAGTAAAAGTAAACAGACATTTAGAAAACCTAGGCATGATATTAAATACAAACAAAACAGAGTGGATACAAATCAGTCTTAATAACAAAAAACAGACAAATATAAAGTTAACAATAGGAAACAAAGAAATTCAACAGGTAAATGAAACAAAATTCTTAGGATTAGTAATAGACAACAGATTGAAATGGAATGGACATGTTCAAAAAGTAATAAAAAAAGTTAATTCAGGTATATATATCTTAAAACAAACAATACAAATAATAGATAAAAAATGTATTAAACAAACATACTATGCATTCATTCACTCTCACTTGAGCTATGGGATTGTATTATGGGGCACAGTACAAAAAACTTTAGCTTTAAGACTATTTAGATTGCAAAAAAGAGCAATACGTTTGATGGCAGGAATACAGAAAAGAGACACATGTAGAAATGCATCTAAAAAACTAAATATTTTAATATTACCTTCATTATACGAGGGTTATCCAGAAAGTAGATTACGTTTTCGTCTGTTTCCGCTAGGGGCGGGGCTAGCGCGGCCATCTTGGGGTCAGAGCGTTGCGCAGCTCAGTCGGCATCTAGCCGTGCTAGTGAGAGGTTCGTGCTGTGCTCCGTTCAGATACTGTGACGGTTTGAAATGTCTGCGTTAATTGAAAATCCCGCGAGCTGCGAGGTGCGTGCAGTAATAAGGTTTCTGACTGCAAAAAACTGTAAACCGATAGAAATCTATCGGCAGCTTTGTGAAGTGCATGGGGACAACATTATCACTGAAGGTGGAGTGCGTCAGTGGGTCATCAGATTTAAAAATGGCCGAACCAATGTTCACGACGAAGATCGAAGTGGGAGACCCAGCATAGTGACTGCCGAACTTGTCGAAAAAGTCGATGCTAAAGTCCGTGAAAATCGGAGGTTCACAATAACGGAACTTTCTTTGAGTTTTCCACAAATTTCGCGAAGTTTGTTGCACGAAATCATCAGCGAAAAGCTTGGTTACCACAAGTTTTGTGCAAGATGGATTCCAAAAATCTTGACAGAGGACCACAAAAATCAGCGAATGGCTGCAGCGTTGAACTTTTTGGACGTCTACCATAAGGATGGTGACTCTTT